>CM075816.1:47685949-48057327 GCA_037975025.1 Excoecaria agallocha
TCCCCTAACACATTGATAATCTTATGACACCTCAACCCTCTTTTAACAAAAAAATCTTAACCCCTTTTATGGTTGCTTTAATCCACATCTCAACAAGAATAGTTATATCTCTTTAAATCATCGTATCCCTAACCAAGAGAAAGTCTCCATCACACACCTAGAATGTGAAGAAGACTTGTCTACCTTTCATTGAGAAATGTTAGTCATACCTACTACTCTCAACTAAGAGATATCGACTACTATCTATATTTCTTTAACCAATGTTGCTACTACTTTAACCATCCCTTTTAATCCCACTAATAGGGCTTTTATATGAAAAATGCCCACCGCATTTACTGTCTCTAAGAGGAAGAGAAACAAAGAAGGAAAACTATAAAAACCCTAGATTACGACTCTTTAGTTTAAATGAAACTAAATGACAATAGCTCTTTTACATATAAAGGGAAAATACTTAAGGATAAGGCTAGTTAAAATACTTTGAACAACTAAAAGCCATAAGATAGCATAATAAATCAATTTCAAAATTCCATATAGTTGTGTGGATAAAAGGGAACACAATCATAAGTCCTAAATGCAAGCCAACATGCCTTTTATGAAGAGAAAACTTTGTTTTTATACTAAGAGGACCACCAAGCCTTGTACAATGTGCTCCTATTTTTCTACCAGAACTTTTCTTTAGTGAAAAAGACATTTTTTAGGTCCTGGTGAGACACGTGACTAGTTGGCTCTAGGGGCACACACCTTATGAGTAGAAACTCAATTTTTTCAAATAATTAAAAGAGATCAGACCTTCTTTAGGGATCATCACTTTTTAGTAGCCATCAAAAGACCTTAAGGTTTAATTTCTTCTTTTCTTTAGCTATCAAGAACACAAAAAAAAATCCTAAATTTAATAACCATTGAAGAGTCTAAGAGTGTTTTATACTTTAATTAGAGCATAAAATCCAAATGATAAATTATCTAGAGAGTTTTAACTTTCCTTTGTGTGTTCTTCTTCGATAGTTTGATTTATCCATTCACTCTTGAATGTGGTGGTGAATCAAACTTCTTGTTAATTTTCATATTATTTATTGATTTATTTTTATTACTTTGATTTAGCAAGTAAGTAATTATGCTTTCACTACCTTCTATTCATTAACATGTTGTTGCATCATAGCATGTAATTTTATATTTTGTATAGTAAATTAGCTTTGATAACATTTTACTATTTGTATTGATAGTTTTAATTGGTAAATTTTATATAAAGCTTAAGAAACATTTTAATTATTTTTCTTTTTATACTTGCGCTTAGATTATTTTCTTCTATCATTTATTGTTGATCATATGTCACTTTATATAATTATACATGCTTGGTTTTGGAAAAATATTGCAAAGATTTATTTCACAAAAAAACATAAAACTAGTAACATGATACTAGATGGCCACACGATTGTGTGCTTTTATAAGCACACGACTATGCCACGTGTGAGGAATAAATTCCTCAATTCGTGTTTGCAATTTTTTTTTGGTTTTATTATTACTTTTTTATGTGTTTTTAATTCAATTTTGTATACTTATTTTTATATACATGATGACATATTTAATCCTTTATTTACATTATTTGTATTATTTCTTAGTTTTTGAGGCTAAGTTTAGGTTAATTACCTATAGTTGCATGTTTACAGTTTTATTTTTTTGCATAATTTATTTATTTTATTTATTGCTTTATTATAATCATTATAGTAGGCTTTTCAAATATAAAATGCATATTTATTTATCTTGTTGAATGATAAAGTTATAAAATTATTTTATTCACTTTAAAAGCTAACTCAAAGGATTTATATTAATTAATGTGATGTTTTATTGATAAATTAGATTTTGGTTCTTTAATTAAAGGTCATAATAAATGTTCTTCCAAAAAGGATCAATATCCTATCTTATTAACTATATGAGAGGACCAATGTCATTGAAATAATGAATTTTCCATTTTTATGTAATGCCCCAAAATACACCCTAGCAGTATATGCCATGTTTAGACTGAATTCGAAAGTAAACATATAAGATTAAGTAAGTTAAAGTGTAAAAAATGACATAGAAGGAATTACTTTAAAAGATATGGGTATATTTGTAATTTGACTAGATGCCATGTACATGTATAAACTAATAAATATGAGACATATATTAACATATAAATATAGGTGGAATTGTATGTAATTGAATGACTAAAGAGCTAAGGCATTTGAAATGGAACTTTACATTGGTCCAATAAGTGGGCTAATGTTTGAAAAACATGTGCACTTAATCTAGAAAAGCCAATAAAATTCTTGATCAAAGAAAGGGATAAGGTTGGTCATATGGAGTGCAAAAATTACAAAATTTTCATTTTAAATTCCTCTTAAAAACACTTAAAAAATTTATTGTCAAGGGTTTAAGGAAAAGAGGTGAAAAATCAACTGATGTTTTATGTAAAAAGGTTGGAGAATTTAGTAAAGACAAAGGGAATGGAAAAAGAGGAGCTTGAGAGGCAAATTGGCCAAAAACAATGTATAAGACTTTATCCAATTACTTTGTATGCATCTGATGAGAGTTGAGATGGCTTATATGCTATAGTAAATGTTGACATGGTGTTGAAGTGTTGTATTGGTGTTGAATTGCATGGGAAAGGGATTGATGCCTTAAGGAATGGCCTAGGTAAATTCTGTTAAAAGTTCACCGAAACCCATTTTAGTGTTCAGGCTATAGCATGGACTAAAAAACTCAAAATTAAATGATCCTAATTAAAGATTAAGCTAAAGACAGAACTAAATTTTTGTAGAAGAAACAAAATTCTAATTTTGCCTATAAGGTCCTTAAAATATAGTTTGAACTTGATGACCTATTGTTTCCTATCATTTAAGTATCCTAACTCATTTGATGAATATCTCATGACATAGATGTCTAAATGAATTTATTTTTGATGTTATGAAAACTAGAGACTTAAGGTAACAAATGTCTAAAAGATCATTTTGCCGAAAAATATAGTAGTGTATTGAATTAGGAAATGTACATTAATCATGCATTTATATGTTAAAAGTTTTGAAAAGATGGAAGTACTTGAAAATCTTTCTATATGACTCATATAGTAGGTTTATATAAAGTACATGAAATGATGACATGTGCACATGATTGTGTTATTGATTTCATTAATTATCAATAATTACTTATAAAAGAGTGTTTGTATAAAATAGCTTATTATGTTAAAAGATATATGCATTTGAAATGTTAAAGGATAGGAATATAGATTAAGAGAGAAAGGTATTTAAATGTGGCTTGCTTTAGTTTGAAATATGGATAAATAGGCATGCACATAGGGATTTTGCAGCTACTCCAATGACACTAAATAGTGTCTTTATCTTGTTACTTCAGTATATCCTTCAAGACTTATGCCTTTCCAATTATACTTTTTGAGGTATCTCTAGTAGATACCATTACATGATCTTTCAGTTCCCTTATCTATACCTTGGCCTGCTAAAGCCTTATATGTAGGTAAATAGGCATACTTAGAAGGATTTTACAGCTACTCTAATGACACTACGGTGACTTTACTTTGAGACTTTATCCCTCTAATCTAGTTCTCTAGCACTTCCAATACATGACTATTGTTTAAGGCTTAGCCTCTCTAATTGATACCTCTTGGTATCTTCAATTGATACTAACCTTGAGTATCTCTAGTACCCACTATCCACACTTAAAGAAAGTAACAAGCAAAAAATTAATTAGTTTGTTTCCTGTCCTAAATTAATATGTTATGTTTTGATAGAGATTATTAATTATAATTACAAATCTGGAGTACAACTGTAATATCTGATATGGAATTTGGATTACATGTAAATTACAATTTGATAGTTAAACTATATGGGAATCCTTTACATGGACACCTGAACACATGACAATATGGTTGGCTATAGTACATGAATTTATGGTTATATGAATACATGAATACGATTTATGTTATTTTGATTAAGATACATGGTTTAATACAGAAATTGTTATATGATTTTTAGTTTTTGATATTTATATTTAAATGCATCTTCAGTTATAATGACCCATATACATAGTATAAGCTCAAAAATAAGGAAAGTAGTTAATAATAAAATATAATAGGTTCTAAATCAAGTTATATGTTAAATGTGATAAGTAGAGTTAAGAAATAAGCAAGGTAACTAAGCTTTGTATCTAGATAGGTAAAGTTTTTCTTGACTGTAAATAAATATAGTGCATGTCACTAAAGTTGCCTCTAAACGTGACATAAAGGAGAACTAGCATGTAGAACTACGTGGTTTTAATTCCTATTTTTTTATTGTAGGAAGCTTAGAATGCTTATTCAAAGTCTTAACTACATATTGTTAATTTAATAAGTGCAAGCTACATTGTGAGGCCCTAACTTATGCCCTAGAAGAATATGCACATGCTTGAGTGGTATTAGAGATTAAACATGCCTTGTTAATAGATAAGTTGTAGGATGGGATACAGAGAGAATTGCTTTTAAAGATGAGGATACTCTGGTAATTATATTAAAGGTATGCACTTGTATAATTTGTATTATATGGTGAAGGGATTAAAGTGAAAAGAGACAAAAAGAGAATTTAAGTGGATTTGGTAATTAAAAGTGTATGGAGGGACTGATAGAAAATTTTGCAAAGAAAACATTTGGGCTAATGACATTATGACAAATGGATAAAGTTTTGATCATACATTTGAGGCCCTCACTTTTAAGGGGTGGGATTGAATCATAGTCACTCACTTCCAATGGTGATAAGTGGGATGCATTTTAGCCATATAAATGACTCACTCACACTCATAGGGGCGTGACTCACTTAATCATTCATTGACTCACTCACACCGATAAGGGTGTGAATCACCTAACCATTTATTAACTCACTCACTCCCATAGAGTGTGAGTAGTGCAAGAGTAAGTGAGTGAGTGGGAGAAAAGTTGCTTATTAATGACCATTAGATTTCTTGATTTAATCATAATCGTCTAAGTGAAACTATATGAGGAAAAATATCCTAAAAACATCAAAAAACCATACGTTCCTTCATCTCCTCACTTTGGCTGAATTGAAGTCTCCGTTTCTCCTTCATCATCTTCATCTTTTTAACCTTGTTTTCACCAAAATTTCACCTTAAATTTTATCCTACACTAGATTAAGGAAAATATCTAACCATAGTTCAAAGGTAGTTTTAGGCATATTTAAAGTATGGCAATTTTTAATTCCTTTACATGTGCTTGATTTATTTTAATGTCTACAAATGTTATATTAGTGTTTTTAATACTGTGAAAGTATTATTGTGATGTTTGATTATGTATGGCTGATGAAACACAACAAGTATGGTTGGGATGGAAAAATTCTGTTTTAAGTTCCACCCAACTGAGCAAGGTTGTTTTGTAAATAAGTTGAGTTGTAGAACTCTAAACTAGGTGATTCAAATTGGCACATAAACTAGATACATAGATATAAATGTTTTATGATGATGTCAAAACCTAATTTTGCCTCTAGGACCATTGAACATTGATTAAAATGCAGCAATAGTTGTTGACTTATCAACTGGAAAAGTTTGGACTATTTTTTATGTATCTTTTGCCGTAGGTGTCCAAATGACCTGATTTTTGTGTCACTAGAAATTTAAGACATATATTAACAACTTTACAATGGAACATGTGTCTAGAAAACCACATATAGGTACCCAAAAACCCAGCACAAATTGACCTAAATCTGCAGCCCTATTATTTCCCACTTTACCCAATTCATTTTATGTGTTGTTTGTGCACACTTCACTTTAAACAATATCTAAACCCATCCAAACCTTCACCTATGTTTATTAAACTTTGCTAATACATATAAATATATGAATTATGACTTACCATATGTTAATTGGGTGATTAAACCTTGAAATTTAAGACTAAACCTAACGTATGCTAAAGGACATTTTACGCTCGTAGATGAATTATGTACATAATTAAGGCCTATATGCATATAGAATGACTACATAAGTTTGCTTAGTTTTATTAACAATATATTTATGTATAATTTGATATGTATTTCAATTTAAATGATGCATATGCTTATTTGAAAATGATAATAAGGTAAATGAACATATAGCTTAAATATATATACAAGTATAAATGCTTGCTATACGGACTTTAATGATTGTGTTTTAATATGTTAATTACTTTGAATGGAGTGGTTACATTCCATATGATACGTAACATGCTTAAATAAGGATGACATTGGATTGATTGATGCCATATTGAAATACCAAAATGTATTGAATATGTACATAGTGAATTACATATATAGACACATATTAGTCTCTCTATGATCATATTGATTTTAAGAATATTATATGAGTTAATAGAAAATATGTGCAAGTGAGGAAGATATATATACACTTAATGTATGTTTGAATCATATGGCATATCTTTATGAAAAGTGAGTGTATGGGTATACACAGAATAAATTGTCTTAATAATGATAAAGTAAATAACGAAAAGAGAATAAATAAGGAATGTATATACGAATGAAAAGTTATATGCTTATGCATTAATTACAAGCACAAGATATGTATACAAGAACTTGTATATGATTCTATGCCTATAAATGAATATATAAACATGCACATATGTATATTAACATGTACTTGAAAAAAGAAAAGTTATAGAATCAAAGGAAAGGAATTAAAGTTGCCTACATCTATATCTGTTGGGAATTATCGGTTATATGCATCTCATACATAAGCGAAATTTAAAATTTTTAATCAATAGATCTGATCTTGCCATCAATTTACAATATATATATTAATGAGAATAAGAAAAATCACCTTTGATTTTTATTGAACAGATGATTTTGCTTCTCATCGGGTTGTCGCAAACCACAATATCCAAAATTGAACACCGCCAATGAGTAATCCACACTAGAGAAGGATTGAATGAACCAATAATGAAGGAATACAAGGCTTGTCGAAATCCCTTGATGCTAGCAAGGGGAAAGTGGCGGCTAGGGTTAGAGAGTGAGAGAATTTGTTTTCTCTTAATTGTTCACCCTTAACCCTAAAACCATATCACTTGAATTTTTATAGTTAGTTTAAAAAAATCAAACTTCATAATAGGATTGGGCTCTTTTAAAATTGCTGAAGAAATCTTAAATGGGCTTCTAGAATTATTAATAATTTATTTGAGCTGAATTAAATCAAATTTAAATCTTTTCATAAAAGTCTATGCACAAAACCCACAAACTAGGCCCTTCATGCATACACTTGGATTTAATCACCCAAATGAATTCGAAATCAATCCAAATTAAATATGTAGGCTTGATAACACTTATGAAATATATTTAATTTATCTTTGTCTAAGAATTAGACCTCTAAGGTTTTCTATCAGCAAGTGGAATGAAATCCTTCCTCTAGAGGGTTTCTACGCCAAAATCATTTCCTCGGGCCTCTTTAAATTTCTCCAATGGATCTATTAATTGTTATATCAACCCCATAATACTTATAGTCCAATAATAATTAATTATGAAATACATTATTTCAATTAGGTCCATTTTATTTAACATTTCTAAAAAGTTATGCGAACAATTTTACTTGGTCATAATTAATTAAACTCTTTAATTAATTATTCTCTTATTCACTTCTCAATTCCTATAATAATATCAAATATTATTATCCTTGTAATTTTACCATTTTATCCTTTTCTCTATATGTAATTGTGAGTTCTATTCAAAACTCACATGATTTAAACTTCTTTAAATCATTTTATCAATCCTTATTGATATTTTTGATACACTATTATCCAAATCATGAGCAGCCTCTAGCTAGGCATCATGACTAACCAAACGTCAGGAAATTCAAGTGGTTTGACAATACCCTTCCATAGAAACAGTTTCCATGCAATTACTCCTTTCACCACTCTTATCTCAATTAGATTATGAGTATGGATTTCTGTCAACTCATATAAATCTAATTATGTATGTTCTATTCATTTAACCATTGTTCCCAAAATGCCCTTCATGGATACCTATTCATCTATGCATATTACTTTGGCCAGAGATTCTCTGAACAAGGCAATTATAGAATCATTCGAGATAACTTCCCCTAATAAATCTGGAATGGTGAATCCTTTGTTAATCACTCAACTATCTTCAAGTAGTTCATGATATACCCAACCTCCTAACTATGTTCACCCCTAGTTAGAAGTAATCAGTTATGCAGTCAAAGTATACCACTTGCTACTTAAGATAACTTTGGTGATCTTAAGTCTAAGGATACTTGCACAACCACTATGAAGAGATTCCTCACTGACATAGATTTAATATCCATGTGAGGATTCTCTTTGCAGGTCTCCAATGAACTTGTTCTTCTAACAAGCATCCACATGTTAGCTTTGATTATCTTCCATAATAACAGTTATGAGAGCCACTACTTGAACCATTCAAAAAGCACAACATGTGCTAGTCTGTCCGAATTAATAATGTCATATCTTGTTAATTCTATGACTAGGGATATTAAGATATTAACACATTTGTATGCAATAGACATCTCATATCATGAACACTTTCATGATTGCCTTTGCACTGTGTTTATAATATCTAGGACTTCATTTATTAATTTAAGATTTACAAACTCATGTATTTAAACATAGCATTAATAAATGAATGATGTCTTTTATTAAGAATATGAGTTCATACATGTGAAATACGTCCCTATTACATGGGCTCTAGGGCATACTCTCTAACAATATCTAGGTTGTGGATAAAAAGGCATTCCTAGAAGGGTATTTGCAGTTGCTATAGTTTTGACCCTATTTGGCTCTATAGTTTGGCCCCATTCAGGACCATAATTTTGATCCAATTTGGTTCCACTTCAGTAGTTTATACGGTTGACCCTATTTGGGTCTAAAAGTTTGATACCTTCTGGTATCCACAACACCCATTATCCACACATATAGAAAGATGCAGGCATGCTAAAAGAAATGATTAAATCATTATTATTTGCAATATGACAATGATAGTGATGATATGAAATATCATAAATTGATTTAAATGTTGCTTTTTTTTATTAATCCATGCATAGTAAATGGATAACATACAATTGGATAATGTTATATTTGGACTTATAGTTTTATAATGTTATAGTATCACATACATGTAATTGTAATTGTAATTGCATAATGCTTACTGCACTTAAGATCATAAGTTATATATGAACACATGTAATTGTTTGGTGGTTTGTTACTAATCATATTTGCAATTATGTGTTGCATACTTGATGCTGGTAATCAGTGTTATGACTCATGCCTAATATGAAAATTAGACTACTCATTGCATATAAGGACATTGAAGATATGAACCTACAACTTTTGTATGCCAATTCATTGTAATTTATGGATTAAATGAAAGCTATGATTACTAAGTGTTAGTGAACTAAAAACTGAAACAAAATGAAGAAAGGACATAATGATGGTAACAAAATTTAGTCTAATAATAAAATGCATAGAATACATATGATTATAATATAAACATTGGTATGATATGAGACCTATTAGTTTATTATGTATACACATAGACTTATTTGGTTAGCTTAAGATTTAACTATGAATTTAGTTTTGCATATACACATACACATAAGAGTCATGTGAGCCACTACGACTAATTAAAATAATAAATAAGAATAAAGTAAGCTAAATTGATATTTGTCTACTTAAGAGGAACATGAATATTTTGAATGCAGTAGGGGATTAAATAAGTATGTGGATTTGTAATAAGTAACGAAGTTGTAATACAAGTATCTAATGTTGCAATGCTAAAGAAATTTGTGAACGCATGCAACCATATAGTCTATGTGATCTTGCATATATGAATACCTGAATTAATAAGTGATTTAACTTAGTATACATGTAATTAACCAATGAATTAAGATCTACATAACAATGTGTTGAATAAGAATGATAGAGGTGGTTGCATAATGCTATGGAATGTTCTAAACATACTACTCAATATTATTACTATGTTATTCTGTGATAAATGGCATGCTCATATGCATATGTCTTATTGATGACTTATGTGAGAGGTCATCCTCATGATTTTGTGTTCCCCACTATACTGTTAAGCTTAGCATGGGTTTTTAGTTCATGTAGGTTTAGGTCAAGGGAATTAAGCTCATTGATTATCTACTGTATTGCAGGCCAACACAAAAGGAGAATATTGGGACTTTAAAGTTTAAAATTTTGTAATAGTGTTAATGTATTAGTATGAGAAAATGTCATCTAAAATGTATAGTCATGGTTATGTAATGTACTCTAAACTTATAAATCGGTAGTAAAATTTTATGGCATTGATGTATAAGTAATTTATAATATGTTTAAAAACAACACAACATGTGGTTGTTTGATTTAGTTAATAGTGAATGTGTAATCTAGCACTATAGTTGCAAATTAGAGATTAAAGCGAGCAATTTATTTATTGGTATCAGAGTATAGGTTTAGGTTGTTATAGACAATAGGACTTTAGGAATATGTAATTATTGATAGTTGTGTGTGTTGGCATAATGCAAATGTCCCTATTTTCTTATAGAAAGTAGAACATAGAAAGATATAAAGAAAAAGTTATAGAAATAGCTAAAAATGGGAATTATCGAGAGTTAAGTTCCTTAAAGTCATAGTTGGTATTTCTTCTTTCTTTGTCAAAGATATGTATACAATGAAAGATTAGACTTTTAACAATTATAGGGGATGTATCCGATAAGGTGAAAGGTATAGATTAATTAGCATATGACCTACCTATGACTAGTTCTTTAGACTATAGTATATATTTATGAAAAAGAGTTTGTGTGGACTTCATAAGGTTACTCTTATATGAAATTGATATGATGTTGGGTTAAGATTACTGGTGGATACACTACACAAAATTTCATTTATATAAACTATATTTACAAAATTACCATTTTACCCCTATATGTTATTTATTACTCTTTAACTTAAATTTTCTCTTTAAGTTCCTTAAATTATCTTGTTTTCCCTACAAATGCTTATTTTCATCTTTTACTCATCTAATTATTAACTAAGTGGAGGATTACCATTTGGTCCCTAAACTTTTCTTTTCTCACTTATTATGACAAATTCACATCAACGTTTTCCTTTTTGGTTTCTTTTTGTTTTTATACTATTTTAAACTCAAAATTTACAATTTAGTCCTTATACTTTTTCATATGATTGCAAACTATAGTTTGGTCCCTAAACTTTTCTTTATTTACAATTTTACCTCTTTTTGCCTATTTGATCATTTTTAGCCTTTCAATAATATTCTAATGCCAATTTATTGTTTCACCCTTATTTTTTCACATAATTACATTTTCCCCTTTTCTAACCAATTAATCTTGTTTTTCATCTTTTTTTATTATTTTATCACATAATTGACATCTTTTATGCTTGATTTATCATTTAGTCGCTATTTTCTTGCATAATTATGCTTTTCCCCTAGTAGTGCCCTATGGAAATAGGACTTTAATGATGTAAGTGGACTGGAAGGACCACTTAAAGTGATCGTACCACTCTAAAATGAATGGAACGACCACTTGAGATGATCCGACTACTCTATAATGTGTGTGTATGAAATGTATGTGTTAAGTGACTAATTAAAGTAGCCAATGCCTCAATAATTAATCTAGTCTCATAGTGTTAACATGTTATATGTATCCCTATGGCTAGCCATTATATCCTATAATACTATATTACCCATTGTATAATAAGGGAAATTATTGATTCCACATTATGCTACATTTTCACATAATTTCTCTTGTTGTTGACATTATGTTTGTTGGGAATTATCGGTTATATGCATCAAATACATAAGCAGAATTTAAAATTTTTAACTAATAGATCTGATCTTGCTATGAATTTACAATATACATATTAATGAGTATAAGAAAAAATCACCTTTGATTTTTGTTGAACAGTTGATTTTCCTTCTCACCGGGTTGTCGCAAACCATAGTGTCCAAAATTGAACACCTCCAATGAGTAATCCACATTAGAGAAGGATTGAATGAACCAACAATAGAGAAATACAAAGTTGGCCAAAATCCCTTGATGCTAGCAAGGGGAAAGTGGCGGCTAGGGTTAGAGAATGAGAGAAATTTTTTTCTCTTAATTGTTCACCCTTAACCCTAAAACCTGATCATTTGGATTTTTATAGTTAGGTTAAAAAATCCAACTTTATAATAGGATTGGGCCCTTTAAAATTGCTAGTAAAATATTAAATGGGATTCTGGAATTATTAATAATTTATTTGGGGTCAATTAAATCCAATTTAAATCCTTTCATAAAAGACTATGCACAAAACCCACAAACTAGACCCTTCATGCATACACTTGGATTTAATCACCCAAATGAATTCCAAATCCATCTAAATTAAATATGTAGGCTCCATAATACTTATGAAATATATTTAATTTATCTTGGTCCAAGAATTAGGCCTCTAAGGACTTCTATCAGCAAGTGACGTGAAACCCTTCCTCTATAGGATTTCTGCATCAAAATCATTTCCTTGGGCCTCTTTAAATTTCTCCAATGGATATATTAATTATTATATCATCCCTATAACACTTATAGTCCAATAATAATTAATTATGAACTACATTATTTCAATTAGGTCTATTTTACAAAATATTTCTAAAAAGTTCTGCGAACAATTTTACTTCATCATAATTAATTAAACTCTTTAATTAATTATTCTCTTATTCACTTCTCTATTCCCATAATAATATCAATTATTATTATCCTTGTCATTTTACCATTTTATCCTTTTCTCTATATGTGTGTGACCTATTAAGTTCCTTTCCATATTGGCAGTATAATATGTAATTGTGAGTTCTATTCTAAACTCTTATGATTTAAACTTCTTTAAATCATTTTATCAATCCCTATTGATATTTATGATACACTATTATACAAGTCATGATTGGCCTCTAGTTAGGCATCATGACTACCCAAATATTAGGAAAGTCAAGTGGTTTGATTATACTACTTCCATAGAAATAGTTACCATGCAATTACTCCTTTCACTACTTTTATCTTAATTAGATTCTGAGTATGGAATTTTGTCAACTCATCTAAATCTAATTATGTATGTTCTATTAGTTTAACCATTATTCCCAAAATGCCCTTCATGGATCCTTATCCATCTTGGCAAATTACTTTGGCCAGAGATTCTTTGAACAAGGCAATTATAGAATCATGCGAGATAACTTCCCTTAATAAATATGGGATGGTGAATCCTCTGTTAATCACTCAACTATCTTTATGTAGATCATGATATACCCAACCTCCTAACTATGTTCACCCCCAGTTGGAAGTAAGCAGTTATGGAGTCAAAGTATACCACTTGTTACTTAAGATAACATTGGTGATCTCAAGTCTAAGGATACTTGCACAACCGCTATAAAGAGATTCCTCATTGACAAAGATTTAATATCCATATAAGGATTCTCTTTGCAGGTCTCTAATGAACTTGTTATTCTAACAAACATCTACATGTTAACTTTGATTATCTTTCATAATCACAGTTGTGAGAACCACTGCTTGAACCATTCAAGAAGCATAACATGTGCTAGTCTGTCCAAATTAACAACATCCTATCTTGTTAATTCTATGACTAGGGATTTTTTTATATTAACACATTTGCATACAATAGACATCTCATATCATGAATACTTTCATGATTGCCTTTGCATTGTGTTTATAATATCTAGGACTTCATTTATTAATTTAAGATTTATAAAATCATGTATTTAAACATAGCATTAATAAATGAAAGATGCCTTTTAATAAGAATATGAGTTCATACATATGAAATACATCCATATTACATGGGCTCTAGGGCATACTCTCTAACAATCTCCCACTTGCACTAGAGCCAATCACTCATATGTCTTAGACCCATGCTATTTATATGGTGATCATACTTAATCTGGGAAAGTGCTTTAGTGAGGGGATCCGTCACATTATCATATGTGGTGACCCTTTCTATTTTCACATCATTTCTAGCTATTATTTCTCTTAAGAGATGGTAGTGTTTGAGAACATGCTTTGATCGCTGATGAGACCGTGGTTCCTTTGCTTGCGCAATGGCTCCATTGTTGTCACAATATAATGGAATCAGATTAATAATGCTAGGCCCCACTCCTAGTTTAGATATGAACTTTTTGATCTAGATTGCTTCTTTGGCTACTTCTGAAGCAGCAATGTATTAAGCTTTTGTCGTGGAATCAGCAGTTGTTTTTTATTTAGAACTCTTCCAACTAACTATCCCTCCTCCCATTATGAACACAAAACCAAACTGTGATTTACAATCATCTTTGTTAGATTAGAAGCTGGCATTTGTATACCTATTTACTTCAAAAATACCTTCCACATATACCAAGAATATATCCTTAGTCCTTCTCAAGTACTTAAGGATATTCTTGACAGCTGCCCAGTGTTCCTTTCCAAAATTGGATTGGAATCTGCTTGTGACACTCAAAGCAAATGCTACATCTAGATGTGTACATAACATAGCATACATGATAGAACCAATTGCAGATGTATATGGTATTCTATTCATGCTCTCTCTATCCTCTAGTGTCTGCGGACACATAGACTTAGAAAGGTGTTTCCCATACACCATGGGTATAAACCCTTTCTTAGAGAGATCCATATTGAACCTCTTCAATGCTTTATCGATATAAGTACTTTGAGAAAGACCTAACAACCTATTGGATCTATCTCTATAGATCCTTATTCCCATAATATAGGATGCTTCTCCAAGGTCTTTCATGGAATAATGCTTGGATAACCATATTTTAACATATTGGAGAAGATAAATGTCATTTCCCATGGTCAATATGTCATCCACATATAGAACTAGGAAGACAATTGCACTCTCACTAACCCTTTTATACAGACAAGGTTCATCTTCATTCTATGAGAAACAAACTCTTTGATTGTCTTATTGAATCGTATGTTCCAATTCCTAAAGGCTTGCTTCAATCCATAAATGGATCTTTGAAGCTTACATACCTTTTCGCCATTTCCTGATGTGAACCCTTCTGGTTGTGTCATATACACATCCTCAGTTAGATTTCCATTTAGGAAAGCTATCATCACATCCATTTGCTAAATCTCATAATCATAATGAGCTGTAATGGCTAAAAGTATTCTTATAGACTTAAGCATCGCTACAGGAGAAAAGGTTTCATCATAGTTAATACCTTCTTTTTGACGATAGCCTTTTCCTACTAAATGAGCTTTATAGGTAACTATATTACCTTCCATGTCGGTCTTCTTTTTGAAGACCCATTTGCACCCTATGGGTTTTATCCCTTCAGGTGGTTGAGTTAAAGTCCACACTTTATTCTCATACATGGAGTCCATTTTAGACTACATAGCCTTAAGCCATAAATCACGTTCTGAACTATTCAAAATTTCTTGATAGCTTGTAGGTTCATTGTCCTCTACTACAATTATGCCTTTATCTGAATCGTATATCTTCTAGGATTTTGTGTATAATTAGTTTCAACTATAATCTCATCATTATGAAATCAGTCTCAGGTTCAATAAGTTGTTCTACTGCTATTTGTGGGTCTTGAACTTCACCAAGTTTAATTTTACTCCCATTGTCCTCTCGCAGGACAAATTTTTTTTCCAAAAAGATAACGTGCCTTGAAACAAACACTTTTTGTTCTAAGGGATGGTAGAAATAATATCCAAATGTTTCTTTTCGATATCCTATAAATAAACATTTGTCAGACTTAACTCTAGTTTGTCTGACACTGTCCTCTTCACATAAGCAGAACAACCCCATACTTTCATATGAGAAAGTGTAGGTTTCTTGTTATTCCACATCTTATATGGAGTAACATCAACCGATTTACTAGGAACTCTATTTAACACATAAACAGCAGTTTCTAGTGCATATCCCCAAAAGGACTTAGGCAAGTTTGCTCAGCTCATCATGGATCGAACCATATCTAATAGTGTTCAATTTCTCCTTTTAGATACACCATTATGTTGTGGTGTATATGGTGGAGTCCATTGAGATAAAATCCCATTATCTCTAAGATAATCTTGAAATTCTTGGCTTAAGTATTATCCACCTCAATATGATCTAAGAGTTTTAATACTCTTGCCAAGTTGCTTCTCTACTTCATTTATAAATTCATTGAACTTTTCAAATGCTTTCGATTTATATCTCATTAGATAGATATATCCAAACCTGGAATAATCATTTATGAAAGTAAAGAAGTAAGAGTAACCTCCTCTAGCATGTGCAGTCAGTGGACCACATACATCTGAATGTATTGATTCCAAAACCATTTTAGCTTTTTTTCCTTTACCAATAAAGGGATATTTTGTCTGTTTTCCAAATAAATAAAACTCACATGTATCAAATGATTCATAATCAAATGATCCCAAATCACCCGAGTTGTGTAATTTGGTTATGCATTTCTCATTTATATGGCCTAAATGACAGTGCCACAAATATGAGGTATTTACATTATCTTGTTTCATTCTCTTGGTATCCATATTATGCACTTCTTTAATTAAATCAAGAACAAATATACCATTCTGAATGATAGCTTTTGCATAAAACATATTGTTCTTAAAAATGTAATAACACTTGTCCTTTAATGAAATGTCATAATCGTTCAATAAACAACTTAAAGAAATAATAGTTTTGAATAAAGCTGGAACATAGTAACAATTATTTAATTCCAGTATTAATCCACTTGGAAGAGGTAAATGGTAAGTCCCCACAACTGTTGTAGAGATGTTTTGTCCAGTAACTGACTATAGACATATTTCTGCCTTTCCAATTCTTCTGCTGCTTTTAAGCCCTTGTAGATCATTACACAAATGAGATCCACATCTTGTATCTAATACCCAAGATTGTTTTGAAGTAATAAAAAAAGTATTAATTTCAATCATATGAATACTTGAAGTAGAAGCATCAACTTGCTTCTTCTCCTTGAGATAATCTAGATAGGCCTTGCAGTTACGCTTCCAATGACCATCTTTTCCACAATGGAAGCAAGTTCCTTTGGGATTCTCTTTCTTGGAAACCTTCTTCTTGGAAATACCACCATGCTTTGGCTATGCTTTGGTCATCTTATTCTTCTTCTGCTTCTTGCTTTAGCAGAAGTGACAAAGACACTTTTTGAATCCTTCTTGAAGGATCCATCAGCCGTTTTAAGCATGTTGATTAACTCAGGAATGATTACTTGGATCTTGTTCATGTTAAATTTAAGTACAAAAGGTGCATAACTTGGAGCCAACGAGTACAAGATTAAATCTATGTATAGATCATTATCCATTACATAGCCAAGTCTACTCAAATGCTCAATATACCCATACATCTTCAATGTGTGAGTAGCAGCCAAAGTGCCTTCCACCATTTTGTAGTTAAATAGAGCTCGAGCAATCTCATATTACTCAGTTCTAGCCTGAGAAGAATAAAGCTCCTCTTGTAAGGCCCATAAATGACCCTAATTGAAATTTTAATGATTTTAGTAGGATTTTTTTAATAAGATTAAAATTAAATGAGAATTTCATATAAGTATGGGACAAGGGATAAATTATGTTTTTATTATTTTAATTGCATGAAAATAAAATTTAATAATGTGGTTAATATTAATTGAGGGTATAATTAGAGTATAAAGTATTGATTAGGAGTAAATTTGTAATTATGACATTTTAGGGGTTAATTGTGAATAAAAGAATAATTGTGTACTCAATTTAAGAGAAGGATTTAGTGGAGGGGGCACTTTATATCATGCAAAAAGGAAATAGCTAAAGGTATGACATGCAAATTATTGAAGGACTAGAAGGGATATTTTCTACTATTATATATATGTTGGTTTTAGTGGAAAGAAAGAGAAATGGGAGAGTGAATTCAGAGAGAGGGTCGGCATCTTCAGCCTTGAATTATTTCTTCTTCATCTCCTACAATTATATCTTAATCTCTTAATTTACCTATGAATTCATGAAGTAATTTTCATGTATGTGGGTTGTTCAAGAAAATATTGATGTAAATTATTGAGGTATGGTTTTAATTTTGGTTATCTTCATCATCATCATCTTCTTCTTCATTCTATAATTGGATTTCAGTTGGGAAAGGCTGCTAGAAATGATGGATTAGAGAATGGTTTATATTGTAGATAAAGAAGGAGAAGGTAGAAAAGACAAAGGAAAAGGTCTTGCAAAGGATTAATTGGCTAAAGGAAATTAGGCTAAGGTATGGGATTAGGGCTACCTTAATGCATATTAATTTGGTTTTTTCATGTGAATATGGTTGCTGGAACTTGTTGTGATTAAATTGAATTTGTAGTAATTAAAAGAGAGTACAATGTAAGAATTGTGCATGAAGGGATGAGATGAATATTCCTTCATGCACAATTGTAATAGTGACTGAAAATTTAGTGTAAGTTGTAATAGAGATGTCTAATTATAACAAATCAAATTTCTGTAGTTATATAAGACATTTTCCTGCAAAATTGAAGAAGGAATTTTCCTTCAATTCTGCCTCTAGATATTTTTTGATGATTTATTGAATTTAGGAAAACTTCTAATTTCAGATTCTGGACCAGGTTGGGGAAAACTTACGATATTTGTATGTACAATTATCAGAATGACATGAGGTAAATTCCTATGCAAAATATACTCATAAATATACATTTTATATGAAGGAAGTAATGCCTAATTTTATTTCTAAGTAGGTCAAATAATTATAATGAAATTCGTTGAATCTGTTTATACTGTTAAGGTACAGATTTTGGTATTTTGGGCATAAGTATTAGTAGAGAAGTCAAAATCTTATGTTGTAAAATTATGGGAAAACTAGATACCTAGGAGAACGTTTTTGATGAAGAAATTTTTGCCTAAATCCCTCTTAATTTTATGCTATGAATTTTTAGAAGTGACAGCAAACACTGTTTTGGTTCTATGAACAACCTATAGTATTTCTCAAATATATTGAGCTATAGTTAAGATATTAAGGTGAATTTTAATGATTTATAAACTAGACACATAGGGGAATTTGATTATAGAAGATCATTTAGAAAAATGACATTTTCAAATTCATTTGTGGCTCACAATTTGAGTTCAGAATGCTGCCCCATGCAGATTTTTAATGTACTTTATCTTATGGTTTTCAATTAATTGAGCTAAATATGTATTTATGTGATTACAAAATGTATTGGATAGAGCATGTAATATGACTATTAATACAAGATTATATGTATACATATACATTCACACGTGTACATGGGTAAGGACTTGTGATGAATATATCTAACATATATTTGTGATGAAATTTGTTCATGATTGTTATATGTAAGATTAATGTTTGTATGTACTTTTACGATGAGCAAGTCTATATTATGGCATGTACCTATGCCATGAAATAAGTAATATATTAGTATGACCATGTCATATGTAAAGTCTTATGGATAACATGTTAAAGTATTTATAAGATAATATATGCTCAATTACAAAAACATTGACTTGTTAAATGGTATAAACTTGAGATTTTGGATTTTTTTTACATGATCATACACCTAGTTGTGCTATATTGGAAAATTTTAAGAACAAGGCATGACTTAGGTTGAGCACTTATACAGGTATCGAATATTAACTGATTGACATGTTATGATCAAGCTAAATATGATGACTAATGTTAACACGATCGGAAACTATGTGTATCAATATACATGAACTTTGCATACATAGTTTTACAGTAGTAGTAATATATATGTACCCTAGTTATATGTATGCAAATTGACTTTTAATCAAGTGTAAAAATGGTATATGAAAACATAATGTAATAAAGTATTGCCTGCAATTAGAGCTCAATTGTGGATAGATAGGCGCCTATGGGGATATTTTAGTGGCCACAATCGATCTTTTTAGGTCCACAGTATAGTTGATCCTGTTGGATCTTGCACAACCTATTAGGGTTGTTACTTGACTTCATTTGGGTCATTGACCGGTCCACCGTATAGTTGGCCCTGATTGGGTCCATAGATTTGATATCTTTGGATATCCACCATTTTGATGCCCTCGGGTATTCACTGTTCCCCGTTATCCATCTTTAGAACTTAAGCAGGCTAAACAGTTGTGTTATTACATTACAGTTAATTTTTAGATAAATAAAGCATGATACATGAGATAATATGTTTAACTGTATTTCCCATTGCATATGTGATAGTTGGATACTTTTGATACTTATCCTCCTATGCTATGTTTTAATTTCAAGCATGTTAATATAAATATGAGAATTGATTATTAATGATGATATTCTATTCTGTCATTTATTTATTTTAAATATGTTATTATTGTTATTATCAACTTTTGTATGTTATATGTTTCCGACAATCGCTGTGAGTGGTTGTCTTTCAAAATTAGCATCCCTACTAAGCTTTATAGCTTAGCACGGGTTATTTAATTTGTGTAGATACTGCTATAAAAGCTTTTGTTTAGGAATGATCTCTGCATCAGGATAGGCCAACACCTAATTCGTAGAAGTTGATGTAGGATTCTTTTTGGTTATTTTGGTGCAAGTTCTTTTGTACGTTTAATATGTATAAAAAAGGGCTATTAAATATATATATATATGTAATATGAAGTAAGTGATCTAATAAGTTTAGTAAAAGAATGCTAAAGCATGCATGCATATAGTAGCTAAAATGCTTAGTCATAAATATGCTAGATCAATTGACAAATGTTAAGCATGATAAGATATAAAGTTAAGACAGTTATAACTAACATGAAAATGATGAGTATGTTATAGAATAAGCCATTATGCTTACGTAATTAAGAGACTGAAGTTGTGGAAAATGCCTAATTGATGCATAGGATACCTATATAAATAGACTATTTGACATGATAAATGTATACAGCTTTGGGTTAATAACCTACCATTATGTGATTGAAAGTTATAACATGATACATGATAAAGGCATTAGATTAGGGTGTTTCAATTTGGTATAAGAGCATGGTTTAGCCTTTTTTAGGCAATGCGAGTATAGAATCTTTTAATATGAGATAGTGTTGTGCTGGCCTAATGCAGAAGTTCCTATTTTCTTATAGATTCAAGATGGAGAACTCCTCTAGGGATACTATAGAAGAATCGGCTGAAAGTAATTTTTCGGTTAGATCAAATCCTCCTAATCCAGTGACTTCATCATCACATCGAAATGAAATTCCTAATACAGTTCCTAGAAAGGCCTTCTTAAAAATTTTTTAGGATATAGCCCAGATTCTATAAAGAATGACGATGCCCAGGGCTCCAATATCTGAAATTAGAAAGCATGGGGCACAAGAATTTATGGGCACTAATTTAGAACAATCTAAAGAAGCTGAGTTTTGGTCAGAAAGGCTGGAGAGGATATTTGATGAAATTAACTACCCTGCAAATCATAAGGTATCTTGTGTTGTGTCCTTACTTCAAGGCATGGCTTATTATTGGTGGAAGTTGATTTTGAGACAACCTTAGTTACCTGACCCACTTACCTGGGAATTCTTTGAGGGAGAGTTCAGAAAGAAATATGTTACTGAGGCTTACAAGGAGGAGAAATTGAAGCAGTTTCTGAGTCTAAGACAAAATGCTTTATCTGTGGCTGAATATGAAAAAGAATTTAACCGGTTATGCAAGTATGTTCCGAAGGAAATGTTGACAAGAGTATTTAAATTCAGGCACTTTGATGATGGGCTAAATGATCGAATCAAAGAAAAATTGTTCGGATTTACATCTCTAAATGTGGTAGATTTTAATCAACTGGTTACAATTGCAATGAAAATTGAAAAATATGAAATAGCTAAAAGAGAGAGGGAGCACAAAAGAAGTGGTCCCAATGGAGGATCTTCTGTTGGAAAAAAGATTTAGAGGAACAAAAGGAGGTCAGCCTGTAGAGTCTATTTTTAGTTCTGCTAATAAAGGAAAGAAACAAGAATCTTATGCCAAGTTTAAAAATGAAAAGAAAGCTTCAGGAAGATAAAGTGGGGGTCAAACACCTGAGTGTTCACATTGTTCCCGACACCATTAGGGTAATTGCAGGAAACTGGATGGAGAATGCTTTAGATGTGGCAGTGCTGATCATTTTATGGCAAATTGTCCTTTAAAATTGGATCAAGGTTTTAAGCAACAGAATAGCAGGGCAGCTTCTAATGCACCCCCTCTAGAAGAGGTAGAGGTAGAGGAAGGGGTGGATCAGCTCATCATGGACCTCAGTCCAAGAATATGTCATAAATAGTTGATAGACCTCTACTCAAATGGTTGCTAGACAGGCTTATACAATGAAGGCTCGGAAGGAACAAAATGCTACATAAGTTATAGCTGGTACTTTTTCTCTTTATAATTGTAACATACATGCACTCATTAATCCTGGCTCTACTCACTCATATGTTTGTATTGGGGTTTTAGGTAGAGATAGGTTTAAAACACAATAGTTAGATTTTGATGTATGTGTAACTAGTCCATTAGGACATAGTATAATCATTAATAAGGTGTGTAAAGACTGTCCTATAGTAGTTCAAGGGAGAGAGTTGTTGGGATTTATCGGTTACACGCATCTCATACATAAGCGGAATTTAAAATTTTTAACCAATATTACTGATCTTGCCATGAATTTACAATATTCATATTAGTGAGAATAAGAAAAATCACCTTTGATTTTTGTTGCACAGTTGTTTTTCCTTCGCATCAGGATGTCGCAAACCACAGTGTCCAAAATCAAACACCTCCAATGAGTTGTCTTCACATCCATTTGGGAGAGAACAAGGGGTTGTGTCATATACACATCCTTAGTAAGATTTCCATTAAGGAAAGTTGTCTTCACATCCATTTGCCAAATCTCATAATCATAATGAGCTACAATGGCTAAAAGTATTCTTATAGACTTAAGCATCGCTACAGGAGAAAAAGTTTCATCATAGTTAATACCTTCTTTTTGACGATAACCCTTTGCTACTAAGCAAGCTTTATAGGTAACTATATTACCTTCCATGTCGGTCTTCTTTTTGAAGACCCATTTGCACCCTATGGGTTTTATCCCTTCAGGTGGTTGAGTTAAAGTCCATACTTTATTCTCATACATGGAGTCCATTTCATACTACATAGCCTTAAGCCATAAATCACATTCTGAACTATTCAAAACTTCTTGATAGCTTGTAGGCTCATTGTCCTCTACTACAATTATGTCACTATCCAAATTAATGTGAAATCTATATCTCACAGGGATAGAATGCATCCTAGTAGATCTTCTAGGATTTTGTGTATAATCAGGTTCAACTACAATCTCATCATTATGAAATTCAGTTTCAGGTACAATCGGTTGATTGGGTTCAATCGGTTGATCATCTTCTATTTGTGGGTCTTGAACTTCACCAAGTTCAATTTTACTCCCACTGTCCTCTCGTAGGAGAAATTCTCTTTCCAAGAAGACAACATGCCTTGAAACAAACACCTTTTGTTCTAATGGATGATAGAAATAATATCCAAACATTTCTTTTGGATATCCCACAAATAAACATTTGTCAGACTTAACATCCAATTTGTCTGACATTTTCCTCTTCACATAACCAAGACAACCCCATACTTTCATATGAGAAAGCGTGGCTTTCTTGTTATTCCACATCTCATATGGAGTAACATCAACTGATTTACTAGGAACTCTATTTAACACATAAACAGCAGTTTCTAGTGCATATCCAATAGTGTTCGATTTCTCCTTCCAGATACACCATTGTGTTATGGTGTATATGGTGGAGTCCATTGAGATAAAATCCCATTATCTCTAAGATAATCCTAAAACTCTTGGCTAAAGTATTCTCCACCTCGATCAGATCTAAGTGTTTTAATACTCTTGCCATGTTGTTTCTCTACTTCATTTCTGAATTCTTTGAACTTTTCAAATGCTTCTGATTTGTATTTCATTAGATAGATGTATCCATACCTGGAATAATCATCTATGAAAGTAATGAAGTAGGAGTAAACTCCTCTGGCATGTGTAGTCATTGGACCACATACATCTGAATGTATTAAGTCCAAAACCATTTTAGCTCATTCTCCTTTACCAATAAAGGGAGCTTTTGTCATTTTTCCTAATAAACAAGATTCGCATGTATCAAATGATTAATAATCAAATGATCTCAAATCACCTGACTTGTGTAATTTATTCATGATTTCTCATTTATATGGCCTAAACGACAATGCCATAAGTATGAGGTATTTAGATTATCATATTTCATTCTCTTGGTATCCACATTATGTACTTCTTTAATTAAATCAAGAACAAATATACCATTCTCAATGATAGCTTTTGCATAAAACATATTGTTCTTAAAAATTTAACAACACTTGTCCTTTAAAGAAATGTCATAATTGTTTAATAAACAACTGCAAGAAATAATACTCTTGGATAAAGCTAGAACATAATAACAATTGTTTAATTCCAGTACTAATCCACTTGGAAGAGGCAAATGGTAGGTCCCTACAATCGTTGTAGAGATGTTCTGTCTAGTAGCTGACTGCAAACATATCTCTGCCTTTCCAACCCTTCTAAAGCTTCTAAGCCCTTGTAGATCATTACATAGGTGAGATCCACATCTGGTATCTAATACCCAAGATTGTTTTGAAGCAATAGAATAAGTATTAATTTCAATAATATGAATACCTGAAGTGGAAGCATCAGCTTGCTTCTTCTCCTTAAGAGAATGTAGATAGGCCTTGCAGTTACGCTTCCAATGACCATCCTTTCCACAATGGAAGCAAGTTTCTTTGGGATTCTCTTTCTTGGTAACCTTCTTCTTCGAGATCCCACCATTCTTTGGCTGCGCCGTGGTTATCTTCTTCTTCTGCTTCTTGCCTTTAGCAGAAGTGACAACCATGACACTTTTTGGATCCTTCTTACAGGATCCATCAACTGTCTTGAGCATGTTGATTAACTCAGGAATGGTTACTTGGATCTTGTTCATGTTGAAGTTAAGCATGAAAGGTACATAACTTGGAGCCAACGAGTATAAGATTAAATCTATGTATAGATCATTATCCATAACATAGCCAAGTCTACACAAATGCTCAATATACCCATACATCTTCAATGCATGAGTAGCAGCTGAAGTGCCTTCCATCATTTTGCAACAAATAAAGCTCGAGCAATCTCATATTGCTCAGTTCTAGCCTAAGAAGAATAAAGCTCCTCAAGATGCAAAATGATGGTTCTAGCATCCATCATCTCATGTTGCTTCTGAAGCTCCGAGGACATAGCACCCAACATCAGACATGTTGCCACTTCACTATCCTCCATGTATTTTCGATAAATGCCTTTAATCTCATCAATGGCATCATCTGATGGAACTGGTGGTGGATCTTTATCCAAGACATAATGGATCTTTTTAGCTCTAAGAACAATTCTCACTTGCCTGATCCAGTCAGAATAATCGCTGTCAACCAGCTTGTTATCCAAGATTGATTGTATATTAATGTTTGATGTGCTCATGATGATGACCTAGATGTGAAAAAGAAAAGATATGAGAGTATGTTCATATATATATGTATGCATTAATAAGGTCTTTAGTTAATCCATTTACTCCCACTATTTTATTGTGAATTAATAGCCCTTACTATATAATCCGAGAAAACCCGATGGTTTTCTTAGTGGGCCAATATCCAATCCTTTATATGTAATTTGACCTTGACTTTGGTCAACAAGCCAAACTCCATATCCTTGAAAGGTAGGTATCTCTATACCAATTGTGTTTCTACACAACTATTGGATCATTAGGTTATCAACTCTTGATGCATGCATATCGTATATGCATTCCCTAATCTTGCCTCTAGAACCATTAGCCTTGACTTTGGTCAACAAGCTAATGGGCTAGCTAAGATGACCCATTTAATTAGATTTGAAAATATTCGATATAATGTAAGCTTGACTTTGGTCAACAACTTACACTATAAAGAACTCTGGTTCTCCTTTAATTAATGGAAGGCTTATATACCTTAGTATTTGTTTGAGGATTTTAGTTAATTAAGCCTCATCATACATGGTTGGCATACATTGGTATGCATCCTATATCTATCACATAAATATAAGCATACAAATATGGTATAGTTATGGACTTCACTACATTGATTTCTCTGAGCCAAGAGGGAAATCAAAAGGTCACACCTAGGTAGTATGCATGATTCAAACAAGAAAAATAATTATATTATCTTCAAGCTTGTTGGATCTCCATCCGGCCCATCTTGCTCTTTGATAGTGGTCTCCATCTCTATTTCTAATTCTAATCTAAGTAATCTAATTACATATTACAATTTGAAAAGAAATACAAATCAAAACAAGTGGTCGGGACATGAAAGTCCTCATTGGGCCAAAACATGCATAATGCTCAATCACATTGGGCCTTGTCCATAACTATCTATCATGCCAATCATACACCCTTATATGCATTTCTAATGCATAAAGACATGGATTACTAACTTTGTTTCAACTCTTGAAACAAGCTTTTGAGTTATTTTAATAATGTGATCAAATTAGGAAACCTTTTCCATTTTGGAAACTTTCATTTTAGGAAACCTTTTTTCTTGCATGTGTTCTTGCCTTAATAATCAATCCAATTGATTATTAATTAATTATTAATTGATTATTTAATTAATTAATCATATTAAATAATTTAAAGAATCAATTTTGGGCTTAGGATTAAGGGTAAGCCGAAACCCACCAAATGAAACCCTAATTATATTCACACACAAACTAGTTATGTGTCTATTGGACCATTTGGGCCTTTTGGAATGAGTCAAGCCCACTCTAGCCCTTAAAACCCATTAATAAACTTAATTATTGTTTATAATATTTAATTTAAATCAGATCCTTGGGCCCACCAAGTCATTTGCTAATTTAAACCAAGTCCGTAAACATAATTAAGCCCATTAAGAGATTTTAATGAATTAAAATTAATCAAATTAATTTAAGGCCCACTTTAATTAATCCAATTAATTAAAAACACTTTAATATATCAGATTTGGAAGATTAAAAATTGTTCTAAACAAGAACACACCAAGAATATATCAAGAACACACGAAGAACACTAATTTATCGAACTTTAACTAAACTAGTTTTAATGCAAAACATGTTCGATTTTAATTTCGTTTGATCCTATGGCTTAATATCAAATATTAACGCATAAATTATCATCTAAATGATCTTATAATGGATCTATAAAAAATTAATTTAGAACAGCCACTAAATCTAAAAGCTTCTCATGCAAAAACACAGAATTCTTTTCTCAAAAAAATTGTTTTTGTTTCCAATATATATATATTTGATCACACTTATATCTACAAATCAATATTTCTCATTCATGAACAATTAAATCTGATACCATGTTGGGATTTATCGGTTACATGCATCTCATACATAAGCGAAATTTAAAATTTTTAACCAATATTACTAATCTTGCAATGAATTTACAATATTCATATTAGTGAGAATAAGAAAAATCACCTTTGATTTTTGTTGTATAGTTGTTTTTCCTTTGCACCGGGTTGTCGCAAATCACAATGTCCAAAATCGAACACCTCCAATGAGCAATCCACACTAGAGAATGATAAAATGAACCAACAATTGGAAGAGAACAAGGGGCTGGCCGAAAATCCCTTGAGCTAGCAAGGGAGGTGACAACTAGGGTTTTTTGGAGGAGAGAAAAACTATTTCTCTTAATTGTTCACTTAACCCTAATTTCCACATCACTTGGATTTTTATAGTTAGGTTAAAAATCCAACTTTATAATGTGATTGGGCTCTTTAAAATTGCTGGAGAATTATTAATTGGGCTTCTGGAATATTTATAATTATTTGGGCTCAATTAAATCTAATTTAAGCCCTTTCACAAAAGACTATGCACAAAACCCACAAACTAGGCCCTTTGTACATATACTTGGATTTAATTACTCAAATGAATTTCAAATCCAATCAAATTAAATATGTAGGCTCCATAACACTTATTTAATATATTTAATTTATTTTGGTCCAAGAAATAGGCCTCTAAGGCCTTCTGTTTTTGAGTTGACGTGTGGTCCTTCTTCAGGAGGGCTTCTGTGCCAACTTCATTTCTTTAGCCCTTTATAATTCATCCAATGGACTCATTAATTATTATATCAGTCCTATAACACTTATAGTCTAATAATAATTAATTTTGAAATACATTATTTCAATTAGGTCCAATTTTTTAGAATATTTTCTCAAAAGTTTCGCGAACAATTTTACTTGATCATAACTAATTGAACTCTTTAATTAATTATTATCTTATTCACTTCTCTATCCCCATAATAATATCATTTTACCCTTTTATCCTTTTTCTCTATATGTGTGTGACATATTGGGTTCCAGTCCATGTTGGCAGTATAATATGTAATTGTGAGTTCTATTCAAAACTCACATGATTTAAACTCCTTTAAATTATTTTATCAATCCCTATTGATATTCTTGATACATTATTATACAATTCATGATTGGCCTCTAGCTAGGCATTATGACTACCCAAATGTCAGGAAAGTCAAGTGGTTTGACTATACCCTTCCATAGAAACAGTTATCGTGCAATAACTCCTTTCACCACTCTTATCTCAATTAGATTCTGAGTATGGATTTCTATCAACTCATATAAATCTAATCATGTATGTTCTATTAATTTAACCATTGTTCCCAAAATGCCCTCCATGGATATCTATTCATATTGGCATATTACTCTGGCCAAAGATTCTCTGAACAAAGCAATTATAGAATCATGCGAGATAACTTTCCTTATTAAATCTGTGATGGTGAATCCTTTGTCAATCACTCGACTATCTTCAAGTAGGTCATGATATATCCAATCTCCTAACTATATTCACTCCCAGTTGGAAGTAATCAATTATGGAGTCAAAACATACCACTTGCTACTTAAGATAACTTTGGTGATCTCAAGTCTAAGGATACTTGCACAACAGCTATGAAGAGATTCCTCACTGATATAGATTTAATATCCATGTGAGGACTCTCTATGCAGGTCTCCAATGAACTTGTTTTCCTAACAAGCATCCACATGTTAGCTTTGATTATCTTTCATAATCACAGTTATGAGAACCACTGCTTGAACCATTCAAGAAGCATAACATGTGCTAGTCTGTCCGAATTAACAATATCCTTATCTTGTTAATTCTATGACTAGGGATATTTTGATATTAACACATTTGCATGCAATATACATCTCATATCATGAACACTTTCATGATTGCCTTTGCACTGTTTTTATAATATCTAGGACTTCATTTATTAATTTAAGATTTACAAACTCATATATTTAAACATAGCATTAATAAATGAATGATGCCTTTTATTAAGAATATAAATTTATACATATGAAGAACATCTATATTTCATGGGCTCTAGGGCATACTCTCTAACAAGAGTTTCCAGCAGATTTAATTGTGTTGCCATTTCAAGAGTTTGATGTAATTCTGGGAATGGATTGGTTATCCAAGCATCATACAGTGGTAAATTATGAAATTAAAATAGTAACTTTTAGGGATGATGAAGGAAAGGAAGTGGTAGTAGAAGGCAATCATTCTAAGCTACCAAATAATTTTATATCAGCAATGTAAGCTAGGCGTTGTCTTAGAAAAGGATGTGAAGCATTTTTAGCTTTAGTCTTTGACTCAAAAAGGGATACAGTGAAGCTTGAGAGTATACCGATTGTGAAAGAATTTCCAGAAGTATTTCCTGAGGAATTACCTGGTCTTCTTCAATAAAGAGATGTTGAGTTGTCATTGATATGTTACTTGGTACAACCCCAATCTCTAGGGCACCATACAGAATGGCTCCATCTGAATTAAAAGAGTTAAAGGTTCAATTACAGGAATTGTTAGATAAAGCCTTTATTAGAACCAGTGTGTCACCTTGGGGTGCTCCAATTTTATTTGTTAAGAATAAAGATGGTTTTATGAGAATGTGTATCGATTATAGACAGTTGAACAAAGTGATAGTGAAGAATAAATATCCTTTGTCAAGAATTGAGGATTTATTTGATCAGTTAAGTGGTTTTGGTGTGTTTTCAAAGATAGATTTGCGATCGGGATATTATTAGCTCAGAGTTAAAGATGGGGATGTTCTTAAAACTGCATTTAGAACTTGTTATGGGCATTATGAATTCTTAGTTATGCCATTTGGGTTGACTAATGCACCTGCTGCATTTATGGATCTTATGAATAGGGTATTCTGACCCTACTTGGATCGATTTGTTGTAGTGTTTATTGATGACATATTAATTTACTCCAAAAATGAAGCTGAGCATGCTTAACATCTGAGAATTGTATTGCAAACTTTGAAAGAAAATGAATTGTATGCCAAATTGAGTAAATGTGACTTCTGGCTTAAGGAAGTTTCCTTCCTAGGTCATGTTGTATCTACTGAAGGTGTTAGGGTTGATCCAAATAAAATTGGAGCTATTGTTAATTGGAGACCACCTAGAAATGTACATGAAATTAAAAGTTTTCTCGAGTTGGCAGGTTACTATGTCATTTTGTGAAGGGTTTTTCTGGCATCGCTTCACCCCTCACTAAGCTATTAAGGAAAAATATTGAGTTTGAATGGTCTAATTATTAGAGTAAGCCCTAGCCCCAATGCATTGTAATAAAACACTTTAGTTAATAAATGAGGCATTTGTTTTATCTATTGTATTCCTGTGCATATCAATTGATAGAACTATCCAAGAATGTTGTTTCAGTTTAAGTTATCATGTGTGAGGCACATGGTTGTAAGACCTTGAAACAAATGAGACTTCATTCTAAATATCCCTAGTCAGTCATTATTATGGGAATAACAAATGAATTAAGACTAGTATGCTCTCTCTGACAAGTTGAGTTCTGTCTTATGGATCATAAGGACAAGAGTGTCAATCAGATATCATAGATACATGTTAAAGAACAAGGTATCTAGATTCGATCCACTCATGAGAACACTACATGGTACAAGTCATAAGTGTTTCTCATATGTAAGTTTTGTATCGGAGTTCTTAGACCTAAAATCTCTATGAAACTCTTTATGAATTACTATGTGCTTTGAGATACACCTAACGTGCTCGTAATAGAGTGACAAGTACGGGTATGCATTGATTCATGTTAGAAAGCATGAGAGAAGTAAAGGGATTACCCCTCTCTATAAGAGAGAAAATATCATCGGCCACTTGATTAGTGAACTAAGAAGTGTATGGCCATACCGAGATAAAATAACGAGTAATCATTATTTATCTGAGAGTTCAGTGTCACTGGAATATCAAGAAAGGAATTAATATATATAAGGATGACTAGTTCCATGCCTTATATTAATTCTGATATTTATGGGTAAGGGATTATGCAAAATTGCATTAGGTCACTAAATGCCATATGCATTTTCATTTAATTTGGAATGCCATAATATCTTGCTAGAGAATATATATAGCCTTTGAATTAATTCATTAATTCATTGCCAACATTAAATGGACCTATAGGATCGCACACAAAGCATTGGGCTTAAAATATTTAAATAAAGTATTGGGCGTTAATTCGGGCTTTTAATTAAAGTCAAATTAATGTATGTAATGGGATTATAAATGCTATTGGACCTTGGCCCTTGAGAGACAGAAATTCAGCCCACATGGTTTAATTTTAATTAATTAATTATCTTGTATTAATTAAGTTAATTGAGTATTAAAGCCTAAAAGAATTTAAATTAAATTAAATCATTTAAATATAAAGTGAAGTGGCCGAAATTCCAAGATAAAAACCAAGGAATTTTTAGCACATGATTATTATTTATATTAAGTGATTTTATTTAATTAAATGTCTTGTGTTTTATTTCAAATTTGAATTTTAAATTCAAAGGAGTTTAAATCAATATATATTACTTATTTTTAGGAAGTGATTGAAGTTGAATTAATTATCTTGAGAAGGTAAAATTCAGATAAAACACTTGCCAAAAGATAAGGATATATATATGAAAAGAAATAAAACCCTAGTAGAATAATTAGATTTTGGCGTGAAACCCTAGTTTCCTAGGTTTTAGCATGAACTCCTCTCTCTCTCTCACAAAATTCTTTTGGCCAATTTTCACAAGGAGAAAGGATTTTTCCTCATTCTCTTGTGTTCTTGGGTAGTAATAGAAACCTAAGAGAAGTAAAAAATCAAATTTTGTAGCTTCAAACCATAGCCATTACACAATACTTGTTTTGAGAGCCGACAATCTTGATTTTAAGCGGTCGGTGCAATTGTGTGTGTGAACATAGAGAGAAGTGGCGTAAAAGGCTATTCCTTGGCATTGGTGGTGAAGGTCTAAGGCTAAGATATCCTCCTTGCTTGCTGGTCATCATCAAAATCAAGTTTTAAAGGCATCTAAAGTTGTAAGTTTTAAAACCCTAAAATTGCATGTTTCGATTCTTGTCATGGAATTGTATGGCATGTATGATCAAATTTTATTATTTTCTGCCGCGTGATCTTTATGTGAATACCATGATATATTCCATCAGTGGTATCAGAGCCTAATCATGCTTATTTTAGTGCTTTAGATGCATGAAAAAATAAATTAAAAATCGTTATTTTGAAAACATGCAATGCTGAAATTTTCTGTTTTGAGTTTTTTGCATTGTTTTGGTGTAAAAACGATTTTAATTGATTAGATAGGTATTATAATTAATATGACATGTTAATATACTATCCTAAGATTTTCTAGGAGCTGTTAATGGTCGGATTTAATTGATAATACCTGATGGTACATGTTAATATTAAAACTAGGTGCTTTTTGGCATGTTAATTGTTAGTTTAACAACTAGTTTTAAATATTAAATGTAAAAATGTTTTTGGCATGTTTGTAAGTGATTTTTAAAGATTAAATATCAGGTCTGGACATATTTTAAATTTGGTTTTAATTCTGGTCCATGACAATTTAATTGATTAATTTTAAAATCACTTAAAACTATGACTAGTTTGTGTTTGTTACATGTTTAATCAACATTGTTTGTTTTGTTTTGATTAAAATGGTAAAAACACATTTAGATCAGATTGGTACAGAATATTAAATCAATATTTATGACCTTATTTAAATTATTAAATGATTCATAAAATTGATTTAAGTATTTGTGCATTGTGGCATCACATAAGCATTAAACAACTAGTTTTATTGTTTGTTTGTTTTTATATGCATGTCGTGTATCATAAATATATGTTCTTCATGATTTTGTGTTTTAATTCATGTTGGTACATATTATATGTATTTTTAATGTTTATGGGCTGTATGACATAAAATTAAAAATGGCAAAATTGGAAATTATACTAGAGTTGATTTATAGCACAAATCTAACTAGTTTGTGTTTTGGGCTTTTAAGATAACTTATTCAATAAGAGGATTTAGTCCATTGGGCTTCGACCCAGGCCCATCACGGGGTCATCTCTTAAAGTTTCAAGTACACAATTTCCATTAATGGGCTTGGCTAAATTAATTAAAATTGGACTTTGTTTGATCCATGAATGTTATGTATATTTATTTGCTTGTTTGGTGTAATGAATGGATATGCATGGTGCATTCATGGGCCCTGGGTTTTGTAATTAAAAATGGCCTGCGAGCCATTATGTTTTATTATAAAAGTTTTATTTATTTCTTAGAATATAATATACTTGAAGACTTTGTAAATCAAGATGAAGCCCACCGGAGTGGAGAAGCCTAACTCGAAGATTCTTATGTAATAGTATAGAATCTTAGTTGTAGGTTTTTGGGCCCATGTTTGTCACGCTTTACTTTATGCAATTATATATATATTAATGCTATGTATGGATGACAAATCATATGCCATGTAAGCCGTAATAAAATGAATCCCTAAAAATAGTAAGTCACAAAGTTGCCTTCCTAATTCAAAACATGTCAAGGATCGATCATCGATCACGTAGACTAGGAGTTCTAGATGCGCCCGACTATCTTTATGAGGCATGGGTTGTGAATGTAGGTTGGACTTAACATGGAAAGGAATGCCCGGACCTAGGCAACTAATAAATGGGTTTGTGTTATAATATCTTAAGATGTTAGCCCATTTGATCCAAGAGTCATGTATGAGACATGATTGGAGTTTTTCTATCTAAGTAACTTAACTTGTTAGGTATACATGCTCAGCTTGACTAATAAGTTGTTGTGAAAAGTGGATCTTTGCCCACATTAAATCACTAATGCGAATTATTTAAAGGGATATTAATTCGGTTTGTGGGATTATAAATAAGACCTCATTTAATCTTGCTAAATTTTATTGTAGATTGAAAATGGCATCTTCAAACAACAATTTCTCATTGCGATCGGTCCTTAAAAAGGAAAAATTGGATGGAACCAATTTCATATACTGGTCTCGAAACTTAAGAATAGTTCTTAAGCAAGAGAAAAAAATTGTATGTTTTGGATTCACCCTTGCCTGAAGAACCTACTAGGAACGCCTCTGCAGTTCAAAAGGAAACTTTTGAGAATAAGAAGAGCGACTCCAATGATGTGACCTGTCTAATGCTGGCCACTATGGTGCCTGACTTGCAAAAGCAATTTATGGACCAAGAGGCTTATGCGATCATGGTGCACCTCAAGGAGATGTTCCAAGAACAAGCTCGTCACGAGAGGTTCGTGACAATAAAGGCCTTAATTTCTTGTAAAATGGCTACGGGTACTCCTGTTAGTACCCATGTACTCAAGATGAAAGGGTATCTTGATACTCTTGAGAAGCTTGAGGTACAAGTGCCAAAGGAATTGGCCACTGACTTGATCTTAGGATCATTGAATAATGATTATGATCCATTTGTGATGAATTATAACATGCATGCAATGAACAAGTCAATCATTGAGCTCCATGGGATGCTTAAGAATGCTGAAGAGAACATTCGAAAGACCGATCCCGTATTGATGGTTCAAAAGGGCATTAAAAAGTGACCCGCTAAGGGAAAGGGAAAGGGAAAGGAAAAACCCAAGAATGACTTGGCTCGGTTCAAGTCAAGTGGGAGTGCACCTCTGGCCCAATCCAAGCCCAAGGCGCAGAAGCTCAAAGAGAGTGAGAGCACTTGCTTCCATTGAAACAAGATAGAGCATTGGAGGAAGAATTGCGCTCTCTTCAAGGAAGAACAAAAGAAGAATGGAGTCAAGGCATCCAGTTCTGGTATTTTTGTTGTTCAGATTAACCTTTCTATTTCTACCACTTGGGTATTTGATACCGGTTGTGGTTCTCATATTTGTTCAAATGTGCAGGGGCTAAGAAATAGGCGGTTACTTGAGAAGAATGAAGTGGACCTCTATGTGGGGAATGGAGCACGAGTTGCTACCATGGAGATAGGCGACTATCAACTCACTTTACCTTCCGGACTTTGTTTAGTTTTGAAAATTTGTTATTATTTGCCTGCTATGAGCAGAAACATTATTTCAGTTTCATGTTTAGATTTGGATGAATTTGATTTTTTTATTAAAAATGGCAATGATCATATTCATCGCCAAGGCATTTCTTATGGCAATGTCATATTGCAAAATGGCCTTTATATCCTTGATTTACAAAACAAAGAGTCCATATACAACATTAATACAAAGAGGGTTAAATCAAATGAATTGAACCCTACTTACTTCTGGCATTGTCTCGTTTAGGACATGCAAACGAAAAATGCATTTCAAGACTCCACAAAACTGGAGTGCTTGGGTCATTCAACTTAGAGTCTTATGATACATGCGAGCCATGTTTGCATGGAAAAATGACAAAGAGTCCTTTTAACAAGAAAGGTGAAAGGACTAATGGCTTATTAGAACTAATACATACCGATGTATGAGGACCATTAAGTACACAAGCTAGAGGTGGTTTTAGCTACTTCATGACATTCACAGATGACTTTAGTAGATATGGCCATGTCTATCCAATGAACTACAAATCTGAAACTTTTGAGAAATTCAAAGAGTTTAAGAACGAAGTAGAAAAACAACTTGGCAAAAGTATAAAAGCTATTCGATCAGATTGAGGTGGCGAATACTTAAGCCAAGAATTTGATAGTCATCTAAAAGAGTGTTGTATTATTTCACAGCTCACTCCTCTCGGAATTCCAGAATGGAATGGTGTGTTCGAAAGGAGAAATCTAACTCTGTTGGACATGGTTCGATCTATGATGAGTCAAGCTAATCTTCCTATCTCTTTTTGGGGTTATGAATTAGAAATTGCTGCATTTCTACTAAACCGTACTCCAACTAAAGCAGTTGAGAAGACACCATATGAGTTATGGACTGGGAAAGAACCCAATATGTCGTTTCTCAGGATTTGGGGCTGTGAAGCACATGTTAAGAAATTAACATCTAACAAACTAGAGTCCAAATCAATTGTCTGCTTATTTGTGGGTTATCCCAAAGAAACAAAGGGATACTACTTTTACTCACAAGCCGAGAACAAAGTATTTGTTGCTCGCAAGGCTATTTTCTTGGAAAAGGAGTTCCTTATCAAGAAAGATAGTGGGAGTAAAGTAGAACTTGGAGAAATTCAAGTGCCACAACCTCCTATAGAGGATGAGTTGGAAGTGGGATCAAGTTCACAACCAGTTGTGGAATAAGAACCCATTACACAAGTACCTAGAAGGTCCGGTAGGGTACGTCAGGAGATTGAGAGATATGGATTTCTAATCACTGACAGTGATACTATTGAGTTAGTAGATCGTGAGGATCCTACTACCTACCGAGAAGCTATTGAAAGCCCAGACTCAGAAAATTGGCTTGAAGCCATTAAATTCAAGATGCAATCAATGTATGATAACCATGTTTGGACCTTGGTTAATCCACCAAAAGGTGCGAAGGTAATTGAATGCAAGTGGCTATTCAAACTCAAAGCTAATAAGACCTACAAAGGTAGACTAGTAGCAAAAGGTTTTCGACAAACTCATGGTGTAGACTATGGCGAGACCTTTTCGCCTGTAGTCATGCTTAAGTCCATTAGGATCTTGCTTTCCATAGCTGCATATCATGATTATGAGATATGGCAAATGGATGTCAAAATTGCTTTCCTCAAAGGAAATTTACTTGAGGATGTGTATATGACATAGCCTGAGGGTTTTGTCAATCCCAAGCATCCTAAGAAGGTTTGCAAGCTTCAAAAATCCATTTATCGATTAAAGCAAGCATCCCGAAGTTGGAATCTTCATTTTGATGAGGCAGTCAAAGAATTTGACTTCATTAAGAACGAAGATGAGCCTTGTGTGTACAAGAAGGTTAGTGGGAGCATAGTAGTATTTTTGGTCCTATATGTGGATGACATCCTTCTCATTGGGAATGACATTCCAACATTGCAAAAGGTTAAGCAATGGTTAGGAAAATGTTTCTCAATGAAAGACTTAGGTGAAGCCGAGACAATACTTGGTATTCGAATCTATAGAGATAGATCGAATCGGCTTTTGGGACTAAGTCAAGAAAAGTACATAGACAAAGTACTAAAGCGTTTTAGTATGGGAGACTCAAAGAAAGGGTACATACCTTTGGCTTTGAGAGTTCCTTTGACTAAAGAACAGTGCCTTAAAACCAAAGAGGAAAGGGACAACATGAGTAGAATCCCATATGCATCTGCTATTGGGTCTATCATGTACGCTATGTTATGTACTAGGTTGGAAGTTGCTAGTGCACTAAGTATAACCAGTAGGTTTCAGTAAGACCCTGGTGAGAAGCATTGGTCTGCTGTAAAAGGGATTCTGAAGTACTTGTTGAGGACTGAGGATCACTTCTTGGTGTATGATGGTCAAGAAGAGCTTGTCATACAAGGTTATATCGATGCTGCTTTTCAGACCAGCATTTAGGATTCAATATCGCAATCTGGGTTTTTTTTTTTGAACGGTGGTGCTGTCAGCTGGAGAAGCTCGAAGTAAGAGACCGTTACCGACTCAACTATAGAATCTGAGTATATTGCAACGAGTGAGGCTGAAAAAGAGGCTGTTTGGATTAAAAATTTAGTTTCTAGATTAGGAGTGGTCCCAAGCATCCTAGATCCATTAGAAATTTTTTGTGACAACAATGGGGCCATCGCACAGCCCAAGGAGCCCCGGTCACACCAAAAATCCAAACACATACTCAGGAGGTACCACCAGATCAGAGAAATCATTGATCATGGGGACGTCAAGGTTAGCAAGATAGCAAGTGAAGACAATGTAGCAGATCCTTTGACGAAACCGTTGCGTCCAAATCTGCACGAAGCTCATTTGAGAGCGTTCGGTCTTAGGGCTATGCCCAATTGGGACTAGTGCTAGTAGGAGATTGTTAGTGTCATCCCTAGCCCCAATGCATTGTAATAAAACACTTTAGTAAATAAATAGGCATTTGTTTTATCTATTGTATTCCTGTGCATATCAATTGATAGAAGTATCCAAGAATTTTGTTTCATTTTAAGTTATCATGTGTGAGGCACATGGTCGTAAGACCTTGAAACAAATGAGACTTCATTCTAAATATCCCTAGTCCGTCATTGTTATGGGAATAACAAATGAATTAAGACTAGTATGCTCTCTCTGACAAGTTGAGTTCTGTCTTATGGATCATAAGGACAAGAGTGCCAATCAGAGATCATAGATGCAAGTTATAGTACATGGTATATGGATTCGATCCACTCATGAGAACACTACATGGTACAAGTCATAAGTGTTTCTCATATGCAAGTTTTGTATCGGAGTTCTTAGACCTAAAATCTCTATAAAACTCTTTAGGAATTACTGTGTGCTTTGACATACACCTAATGTGCTCGTAATAGAGTGACAAGTACGGGTATGCATTGATTCATGTTAGAAAGCATGAGAGAAGTGAAGGGATTACCCCTCTCTATAAGGGAGAAAATATCATCGGCTACTTGATTAGTGAACTGAGAAGTGTATGGCCATACCGAGATGAAATAATGAGTAATCATTATTTATCTGAGAGTTCAGTGTCACTGGAATATCAAGAAAGGAATTAATATATATAAGGATGACTAGTTCCATGCCTTATATTCATTCTGATATTTATAGGTAAGGGACTATGCAAAATTGCATTAGGTCAATAAATGCCATATGTATTTTCATTTAATTTGGAATGCTATAATATCTTGCTAGAGAATATATATAGCCTTTGAATTAATTCATTGCCAACATTAAATGGACCTATAGGATCGCACACAAATCGTAGGACTTAAAATATTTAAATAAAGTATTGGGCATTAATTTGGGCTTTTAATTAAAGTCAAATTAATGTATGTAATGGGCATTATAAATGCTATTGGACCTTGGCCCATGAGAGAGAGAAATTCAGCCCGCATGGTTTAATTTCAAATAATTAATTATCTTGTATTAATTAAGTTAATTGAGTATTAAAGCCTAAAAGAATTTAAATTAAATTAAATCATTTAAATATAAAGTGAAGTGGCCGAAATTCCAAGATAAAAACAAAGGAATTTCGGCACATGCTTGTTATTTATATTAAGTGATTTTATTTAATTAAATGTCTTGTGTTTTATTTTAAATTTGAATTTTAAATTCAAAGGAGTTTAAATCAATATATATTACTTATTTTTAGGAAGTGATTGAAGTTGAAGTAATTATCTTGAGATGGTAAAATTCAGATCAAACACTTGCCAAAAGATAAGGATATATATATGAAAAGAAATAAAACCCTTGTAGAATAACTAGATTTTGGCATGAAACCCTAGTTTCCTAGGTTTTGGCGTGAACTCCTCTCTCTCTCTCATAAAATTCTTTTGGCCAATTTTCACAAGGAGAAAGGTTTGTTCCTCATTCTCTTGTGTTCTTAGGTAGCAATAGCAACCTAAGAGAAGTATAAAATCAAATTTTGTAGCTTCAAACCATAGCCATTACACAATACTTGTTTTGAGAGCTAATAATCTCGATTTTAAGCCATCGGTGCAATTGTGTGTGTGAACATAGAAAGGAGTGGCGTAAAAGGCTGTTCTTTGGCATTGTTGGTGAAGGTCTAAGGCTAAGATATCCTCCTTGGTTGCTGGTCATCATCAAAATCAAGTTTTAAAGGCATCTAAAGTTGTAAGTTTTAAAACCCTAAAATTGCATGTTTCGATTCTTGTCATGGAATTATATGGCATGTATGATCAAATTTTATTGTTTTCCGCTGCATGATATTTATATGCATACCATGACATATTCCATCACTGATCATTATCAAACAAGGTTTGAAAGGTTGAAAAAGATGTTGATAGAAGCTCCAGTGTTAACTCAACCTTTGTCAAGAAAGGAGTATGCAATGTACAGTGATGCTTCTAAGGTTGGTTTGGGTTGTGCATTAATGAAAGATGTTAAATTTGTAGCTTATACATCTAGACAGTTGAAACCACATGAACAGAACTACCCGACTCATGATCTAGAATTGATAGCTGTGGTATTTGCTTTAAAGATTTGGCGAAATTACTTGTATGGGGAAAAATGCAGAATTTATATAGAACATAAAAGCTTTAAGTGCTTGCTTTCTAAAAAAGAACTTAATTTGATGCAGAGAGGATGGTTGGAACTATTCAAAGATTATGATTGTATAGTTGACTACCACCCAGGAAAAGTGAATGTGGTTGCTGATGCCTTTAGTTGTAAGACAATGGCAGTATTGATGTTAAAATAGTGTAGATGGAAATTTGCTTCGGATGGTGCCTTACTACCACAACTTAAAGTTAGGCCCATGGTTATGCAGATAGTGATAGATGCTTAGAGGGATGATTTAAAGTTATAACAAATTATCAAAGCAGTTTGTGAAGGAGATCAATCAAAATTTTAAGTGGAAGAAGATGGTGGTGTATACAACCATAACAGGTTGTGTATTCCTGATAACAAAGAAGTGAAAAGAATATTGTTGCATGAAGCTCATAATACTGCATTTACTATGCATCCAAGTGGGAACAAGATGTATCAAGAGTTGAAACAGTTTTACTGGTGGCCTGACATGAAGAAGGATATTATTGATTATGTTTTTAAATGTCTAACATGTCAGTAAGTGAAAGCAGAACATCAGTTTCCTTCAGGTCTCTCGAATCCCATTTCGATTCCACAGTGGAAGTGGGAAGACATTACCATGGATTTTATTACTGGTTTGCCTTTTTCTCAAAGAAAATATGATTCTATTTGCGTAATAGTGGATAAGTTAACAAAAGTAGCTCACTTTTTACCGGTTCGAACAGATTATTCCATGGATAGGCTTGCAGAATTATATGTGAATAAGATTGTACGGTTACATGGTATACCTGTGTCTATAATTTTGGATTGAGATCCAAGGTTTATATCGAGATTTTGGTAGAGTCTACAGTAAGCTTTGGGAACACAGCTCAAGTATAGTACAGGTTTTCATTCTCAAATGGATGGGCAATCCAAAAGAGTTATTCAAATTCTTGAAGATATGATTAGGGGATGTGCTTTGGAGTTTTATGGAAGTTGGGATAAATATGTAACCTTAATGGAATTTGCTTATAATAACAGCTATCAGAAGAGTATTCAAATGGCACCATATGAGGCTTTGTATGGCAAGAAGTGTAAAACTCCAGTCTGCTGGACTGAGTTCACTGAAAGTAAGTTAATTGGTCGTGACCTTGTTAGAGATATAGAGGAAAAAGTTCAAGTTATCAAGCAGAGGCTGAAAGAAGCTAGTGACAGGCAGAAATCATATGCTGACTTGAAAAGAAAAGATATCGAGTACCAAGTGGGTGACAATGTGTTTTTGAAGGTATCTCCCTGGAGAAAAGTGCTTAGATTTGGGAAAAAGGGAAAACTCAGTCCGAGATTCATTGGTCCATATGAAATTCTTCAAAGAGTCAGACCAGTGGCTTATAGGTTAGCTCTCTCTATGGAATTAGCCAAGTTTCATGTGTCTATGCTTCAAAGATATCGCTCTAATTAATCTCATAAGTTACAAGTTCAAGATATTCAATTGCAGCCAGATTTCACGTGTGATGAGGAACCGAAAGAAATCCTGGCTAGAGAAATCAGGAAATTGAGGAACAAGCATATCCCTCTGGTCAAAGTACTTTGGCAACATCATGGTGTGCAGGAAGTGACTTGGGAACCAGAGGCAGCCATGAGGGAGCAATATCCTCAATTATTTGAATTAGGTATGAATTTCGAGGATGAAATTCCTTAAAGGGGAGAGAATTGTAAGGCCCTTAAATGACCCTAATTGAAATTTTCATGATTTTAGAAGGATTTTTATTTGATTAAGATTAAAATTAAATGGTAATTTCGTATAAGTATGGGATAAGGGATAAATTATTTTTTTATTATTTTAATTGCATGAAAATAAAATTTAATAGTGTGGTTTAATAATAATTGAGGGTATAATTGGAGTATAAAGTATTGATTATGAATAAATTTGTAATTATGACATTTTAGGGTTAATTGTGAATAAAATAATAATTGTGTGGTCAATTTAAGAGAAGGATTTAATGGAGGGGTCACTTTATATCATGCAAAAAGGTAATAGCTAAAGGTATGACATGCAAATTGTTAAGGACTATAAGGGATATTTTCTACTATTATATATATATGTTAGTTTTAGTGGAAAGATAGAGAAATGGGAGAGTAAATTGAGAGAGAGGGTCGGAATCTTCTGCCTTGAATTATTTCTTCTTCATCTCCTACAATTATATCTTAATCTCTCAATTTACCTATGAATTCATGAAGAAAATTTCATGCATGTGGGTTGTTCAAGAAAATATTAATGTAAATTGTTGAGGTATGGTTTTAATTTTTGTTATCTTCATCATCATCATCTTCTTCTTCATTCTATAATTGGATTTCGGTTGGGAAATGCTGCTATAAATGATGGATTAGAGAATGATTTATATTGTAGATAAAGAAGGAGAAGGTAGAAGAGACAAAGGAAAAGGTCTTGCAAAGGATTAATTGGCTAAAGGAAATTAGGCCAAGGTATGGGATTAGGGCTAACTTAATGCATGTGAATTTGGTTGTTGCATGTGAATATGGTTGCTTGAACTTGTTGTGATTAAATTGAATTTGTAGTAATTAAAAGAGAGTACAATGTAAGAATTGTGCATGAAGGGATGAGATGAATATTCTGACCTATTGACTGAAAATTAGTGTAATTTGTAATAGATACCTCTAATTGTAACAAATAAAATTTCCGTAGTTATATAAGACATTTTCCTACAAAATTGAAGAAGGAACCTGCCTTCAATTCTGCCTCTAGATATTTTTTTATGATTTATTTAATTTAGGAGAACTTCTAATTTTGGATTTTGGACCAGGTTAGGGAAAAATTGAGATATCTGTATGTAAAATGATCAGAATGACATGAGATTAATTCCTATGCAAAATATGCTCATAAATACACATTTTATATGAAGGAAGTAATGCCTAATTTTATTTCTAAGTATGTCAAATAATTTGCATGAAATTTGTTGAATCTATTTGTACTGTTAAGGTATAGATTTTAGTATTTTGGGCATAAGTATTAGTAGAGAAGTCAAAATCTTATTCTGTAAAATTTTGGGTAAACTAGATACCTAGGAGCATGTTTTTTATGAAGAAATGTTGGTATAAATCCCTCTTCACTTTATTCTATGAACTTTTAGAAGTGATAGCAAACACTATTTCGGTTCTATAAATAGCCTATAGTATTTCTCAAATATCTTAAGATATAGGTAAGATATTAAGGTGAATTTTGATGCTTTGGAAACTAGAAACATAGGGAAATTTGATTGTGGGAGATAATTTAGCCTAAAAATGACATTTTCAAAATCATTTATGGCTCACAAATTGAGTCCAGAATGCTGCCCCATGCAGATTTTTAATGTACTTTATCTTATGGTTTTCAATTAATTGAGATATATATGTGTTTATGTGATTACAAAATGAATTGGATAGAGCCTGTAATATGACTATTAATACAAGATTATATGTATACATATACATTCACACGTGTACATGGGTAAGGACTTGTGATGAATATATCTAACATATATTTGTGATGAAATTTATGCATGATTGTTATATGTAAGATTAATGTTGGTATGTACTTTTAGGGTGAGCAAGTCTATATTATGACATGTACCTATGTCATGAAGTAAGTAATATAATAGTATGACCATGTCACATGTAAAGTCCTATGGATAACATGTAAAGTATTTATAAGATAATATATGCTCGATTGCAAAAACATTAACTTGTTAAATGGAAAAATTGTTACATGTACTTGTATAAACTAGAGATTTTGGATTTTTTTTTACATGATCATACACCTAGTTGTGCTATATTGGAAAATTCTAAGAACAAGGCATGACTTAGGTTGAGCACTTATCCAGGTATCGAATATTAACTAATTGACATGTTATGATCAAGCTAAATATGATGACTATTGTTAACATGTTCAGAAACTGTGTATCAATATACATGAACCTTGCATACATAAATTTACAGTAGTAGTAATATATTTGTACCATAGTTTTATGTATGCAAATTGACTTTTAATCAAGTGTAAAAATGGCATATGAAAACAAAATGTAACAAAGTATTGCCTGCAATTAGAGTTCAATTATGGATAGATAGGTGCCTATAAGGATATTGCAGCTGCCACAATCGACCTTTTTAGGTCCACAGTATAATTGATCCTGTTGGATCTTGCACAGCCCATTAGGGTTGTTACTTGACCTCGTTTGGGTCTTTGACCGGTCCACCATACAGTTGGCCCTGATTAGGTCCATAGTTTTGATATCTTCGGATATCCACCATTTTGATACCCTCGGGTATCCACCTTTCCCGTTATCCACCTTTAGAACTTAAGCAGGCTAAACAGTTGTGTTATTATGTTACAATTAATTTTTAGATAGATAAATCATGTTATATGAGATAATATGTTTAACTGTATTTCCCATTGCATATGTGATAGTTGGATACTTTTGATACTGATCCTCCTATGTTATGCTTTAATTTCAAGCATGTTAATATAAATATGAGAATTGATTATTAATGATGATATTCTATTCTGTCATTTATTTATTTTAAATATGTTATTCTTGTTATTATCAACTTTTGTATGTTATATGTTTTCGACAATCGCTGTGATTGGTTGTCTTTCAAAATTAGCATCCCCACTACTCTTTATAGCTTAGCACGGGTTATTTAATCCATGTAGGTACTGCTATAAAAGTTTTTCTCAGGATCTGCATCAGGACAGGCCAACACCTAATTCGTAGAAGTTGATGTGGGATTCTTTTTGGTTATTTTTGTGTAAGTTCGTTTGCACTTTTGATATGTATAAAAAGGGCTATTAAATATATATATGTAATATGAAGTGATGTAATAAGTTTAGTAAAAGAATGCTAAAGCATGCATGCATATAGTAGCTAAAATGCTTAGTCATAAATATGCTAGATCAATTGATAAATGTTAAGCATGATAAGATATTAAGTTAAGACAATTATAACTAACATAAAAATTATGAGTATGTTAGAGAATAAGCCATTATGCTTACGTTATTAAGAGATTGAAGTTGTGGAAAATACCTAATTGATGCATAAGATACCTATATAAATAGACTATTTGACATGATAAATGTATACAGCTTTGGGTTAATAACCTACCATTATATTATTGAAAGGTATAACATGATACATGATAAAGGCATTAGATTAGAGTGTTTCACCTCTAGATGCAAAATGATGGTTCTAGCATCCATCATCTCATGTTGCTTCTAAAGCTCTGAGGACATAGCACCCAGCATCAGACATGCTGTTGCTTCACTATCCTCCATGTATTTTTGATAAGTGCCCTTTATCTCATCAATGGCATCATCTGATGGAAGTGGTGGTGGATCTTTATCCAAGACATAGTGGATATTTTCAGCTCTGAGATCAATTCTCAATTGCCTGATCCAATTAGAATAGTTGGCGCCAACCAGCTTGCTATCCAAGATTGTTCGTATGTTAATGTTTGATGTGCTCATGATGATGACCTAGATGTGAAAAAGAAAACATATTAGAGTATGTTCATATATATGTATGCATTAATTAGGTCTTTAATTAATCCATTTACTCCCACTATTTTATTGCAAATCAATAGCCCTCACTATTTAATCCGAGAAAACCCGATGTTATTTTTAGTATGCCAATATCCAATCCTTGATATGAAATTTGACCTTGACTGTGGTCACCAAATCAAATTCCATACCCTTGAAAGGTAGGTATCTCTATACCAATTGTATCTCCACATAACTATTGGATCATTAGGTTATCAACTCTTGATACATGCATATCATATATGCATTCCTTCATCTTGCCTTTAACACCATTAGCCTTGACTGTGGTCAACAGGCTAATGGGCTAGCTAAGATAACCCATTTAATAAGATTCGAACATACTCGATATAATGTGAGCTTAACTGTGGTCAACAACCCACACTATAAAGAACTCTGGTTCTCCTCAAATTAATGGAAGGCTTATATACCTTAGTATTAGTTTGAGGGATTTTAGTTAATTAAGTCTCATCATACATGGTTGGCATATATTGGTATGCTTCCTATATCTATCTCATAAATATAAGCATACAAATATGGTATAGTTATGGACTTTACTACATTTATTTCCCTGAGCCAAAATGGAAATCAAAAGGTCAAACCTAGGTAATATGCATGATTCAAACAAGTAAAAATAATTACATTTTCTTCAAACTTGTTGGATCTCTATCCAGCCTATCTTGCTCATTGATAGTGGTTTCTATTTCTATCTCTAATTATAATCTAAGTAATCTAATTACATATTACAATTTGAAAAGAAATACAAACCAAAAACAAGTGGCTAGGACATGAAAGTTCTCATTAGGCCAAAACATGCATTATGCTCAATCACATTGGGCCTTGTCCATAACTATCTATCATGCCAATCATACACCCTTATATGCATTTCTAATGCATAAATTAAAGCATATAATGGATTACTAACTTTGTTTCAACTCTTGAAACTTACTTTTGAGTTATTTTAACAATGTGATCAAATTAGGAAACATTTTTCATTTTGGAAACTTTCATTTTAGGAAATCTTTTTGCATACATGTGTTATTGTCTCAATTATCAATAAAATTGATTATTAATTTATTATTAATTGATTATTTAATTAATTAATCACATTAAATAATTAAAGAATTAATTTTGGGCTTAAAATAAAGTGTAGGCCGAAACCCACAAAATAAACCCTAGAGTGTGTTCACATACAAACTAGTTTTGTGTCTATTGGATCATTTAGGCCTTTTGGAATTATCCAAGCCCACTCAAGCCCTTAAAACCCAATAAAAAATTTAATTTTAGTTTATAATATTTAATTTAAATCGGCTCCTTAGGCCCACCAAGTCATTCACTAATTTAAATCAAGTCCGTAAACATAATTAAGCCCATTAAGTGCTTTTAATGAATTAAAATTAACCCAATTAATTTAAGGCCCATTTTAATTAGCCCAATTAATTAAAAATATATTAATATATAAGAAATATCATATTTAATAGATTAAAAGTCTTTCTAAACAAGAACACACCAAGAACACATCAAGAACACCAATTTATCGAACTTTTCGATTAAACTAATTTTCATGCAAAACTTATTGGATTTTAATTTTGTTTTATCCTATGGCTTAATATCAAATATTAAACACATAAATTATCATCAAAATGATCTTAGAGTGGATCAATAAAAATTTAATTTAGAACAGCCCCTAAAACTTTTATTGAAAAATAAAACCCTACACGCCATTCACAATGATTCTTTTCTCAAAAGAATTGTTTTTATTTTTTTGTTTGATATATTTGATCACATACATCCAGAAATAAATATTTGTCATTCATGAACAATAAAATCTGATATTTTAAAGTTAATAAATAAATAACTTAAAAATAAAAACTATTCCGTAAAAACATAGAACTGTAGATTCATGGCAAAACCGAGGCTCCGATACCATGTTGGAAATTATCGGTTACATGCATCTCATACATAAGAGGAATTTAAAATTTTTAACTAATAGATATGATCTTGCCATGAATTTAAAATATACATATTAATGAGAATAAGAAAAAATCACCTTTGATTTTTGTTGAATAGTTGATTTTCCTTCTCACCGGGTTGTCGCAAACCACAGTGTTCAAAATTGAACACCTCTAATGAGTAATCCACACTAGAGAAGGATTGAATGCACCAACAATAGAGGAATACAAGGCTGGCCAAAATCCCTTGATGTTAGCAAGGGGAAAGTGGCGGCTAGGGTTAGAAAATGAGAGAATTTGTTTTCTCTTAATTGTTCACCCTTAACCGTAAAATCCTATCACTTGGATTTTTATAGTTAGGTTAAAAAATCTAACTTCATAATAAGATTGGGCTCTTTAAAATTTTTGTAGAAATATTAAATGGGCTTTTGGAATTACTAATAATTTATTTGGGCTCAATTAAATCCAATTTAAATCCTTTTATAAAAGACTATGCACAAAACCCACAAACTAGGCCCTTCATGCATACACTTGGATTTAATCACCTAAATAAATTCGAAATCCATCCAAATTAAATATGTAGGCTCTATAACACTTATAAAATATATTTAATTTATCTTGGTCCAAGAAATAGGCCTCTAAGGCCTTCTATCAGCAAGTGGTATGAAACCCTTCCTTTGGAAGGTTTCTATGCAAAAATCATTTCCTTGGGCCTCTTTAAATTTCTCCAATAGATAAATTAATTATTATATCAGCCCTATAACACTTATAGTCCAATAATAATTAATTATGAAATATATTATTTCAATTAGGTCCATCTTACATAACATTTCTAAAAAGTTCTGCGAACAATTTTACTTGATCATAATTAATTAAACTCTTTAATTAATTATTCTCTTATTCACTTCTCTATTCCCATAATACTATCAAAAATTATTATCATTGTCATTTTACCATTTTATCCTTTTCTCTATATGTGTGTGACCTATTGGGTTCCAATCCATATTGGTAGTATAATATGTAATTGTGAGTTCTATTCAAAACTCATATGATTTAAACTTCTTTAAATCATTTTATCAATCCCTATTGATATTTATGACACACTACTATACAAGTCATGATTGGCCTCTAGCTAGGCATCATGACTACCCAAATGTCAGGAAAGTCAAGTGGTTTGACTATACCCTTCAGTATAAATAGTTATCGTGTAATTACTCCTTTCACCACTTTTATCTCAATTAGATTCTGAGTATGGATTTATATTAAATCATATAAATCTAATTATGTATGTTCTATTAATTTAACCATTGTTCCCAAAATGCCCTTTATGGATCCTTATCCATCTTGGCATATTACTCTTGCCAGAGATTCTCTGAACAAGGCAATTATAGAAACATGCAAGATAATTTCCCTTAATAAATATGGGATGGTGAATCCTTTATTAATCACTTAACTATCTTCAAGTAGGTCATGATATACCCAACCTCCTAACTATGTTCACCCTCAGTTGGAAGTAATCAATTATGGAGTCAAACTATACCACTTGCTACTTAAGATAACTTTGGTGATCTCAAGTTTAATGATACTTGCACAACCGCTATGAAGAGATTCCTCAATGACATAGATTTTATTTTCATGTGAGGATTCTTTTTGCAGGTCTCCAATGAACTTGTTCTTCTAACATACATCCACATGTTAGCTTTGATTATCTTCCATAATCATAGTTATGAGAACCACTGCTTGAACCATTTAAGAAGCATAACATGTGCTAATCTGTCGGAATTAACAATGTCTTATCTTGTTAATTCTATGAATAGGGATATTTAGATATTAACACATTTGCATGCAATAGACATCTCTTATCATGAACACTTTCATGATTGCCTTTGTACTGTATTTATAATATCTAGTACTTCATTTATTAATTTAAGATTAACAAACTCATGTATTTAAACATAGCATCAATAAATGAATGATACCTTTTATTAAGAATATGAGTCCATACATATGAAATACATCCCTATTACATGGGCTCTAGGGCATACTCTCTAACAATGTCACATGTCATACTTTCTCAGTTCTCATTCATTCATCATTATCATATATGAAATAATACCAAACATGGTCGATATCATTCAAACTTGATGAATACATGCTATGTTCCTTATATACATCATTTGGCCATGGATAGTGCACAAGTATACATTATGGTTTTTCATGTAATATCATATGTCACATGCTTTCATAATCATTTCTAGCTTTTATATGTAATTACATATTCAAATTGAACTTGTATTCCTTTAGTATCTAAATGAATATGATTATCTTACTATACATACATTATGTTCATATATGTTCCAAGGCTCTAATTATTCCCATTAGGTTCTTTTACCATCCAAACGCCCAAATTAAATCAATTATCTAATTAATTTTATAATTATCTTCAATTAACCCTAAAGGTACCATTCGCCCTCAATATGTTCTCACACATAGAATGTTATTTCTTATTTTTTTCATGCCATATGTATCCCCAAGATCATTTTATGCATTCATATGTTGACACATATTACATATGTGAACATTATTATGTTCACGTACACAACATTATATCCATATATAGTGTTTGGTTCTAATCAATCATATTACATTCATTCATCATTATATTATACATTTGATGATAAATATATAATTAATTATCAATTTATTTTATAATATGCCACAAGACATAATTCAACCACTTAGAGTTTCTATGTTCTTTGGTTATTTTCTCTACTATTTCTTATTTATTTTATGTTATTTCACCTTTCTATCATAATATCTTAATTTATTTCAACATTTTCCCTAGGTTTAGTGTTGAATCCAATAACCTCAAAGTAGTTTAAAAATCACTTATTCTTCCTTTTCTTGGCCTTTCTCCTCCTTAATTTTCTCTTCTATTTGGAAATCCCCTTTAGGCCAAATTTGAGGAGAAATTTGTAAGTATATGCCATTAATTTCAATATTCAATTACTTAATAACAACTCTACTAATGATTTCCTATAATTCTATACCAAAATCCTTAATTAATTCCAACAAAAACTCAAGAATTTTCCTAGTTAGGTTAACTTTCTCTCACTAAAAATTTCAACTTTCCAAGTTTCCATTTACTCCAATTCTATTTTTATCTTTAATAGGATATTTTTTAGTGTATGTGATTGATATTAAAGCTTGAGATTTGGTGGGAGATGGAAGAAGTAAAAAGAAAAATGGTGGAAGGCCATAAAGAGGAAGGTTCGGATTTGGGGAAGAAGAAGGGGCAGGGTGGAAGATATTTGGGAAACAAAGTAGAGTATTCTAGACCTTTATTGGTTTTTACTCTTCTTTATACAAAATAATGGATGTAGGTTATCATGGCCTAATTTAAAATGACTTTATACCCTTAGAAAAATTAAAAAAAAATGACAATTAAATCCTTTAATTAATTTAACCTTTATTTTATGCCATTTTTTAGAATATGATGTTCCCCTAATTAGAATTATCTAAAATTTTTCCCCATGTGCAAAAAACTTATTCAGGGAGGTGTGTTTAAAATTTTAAGTTATTTTGACATCATTTCAATATACTTCTAGCTCTAGAAGAAAAATTAGTCTGTCCGAAAACTCAGAATTTTAAAAATGTCAAAAAAATTACTTTTCACTTCCAAAAGCTTAATTAGGCTATTTCTAATGGGTTTATGTAATCAAAATAATTTTCATAGGTTTATGGAATACTTTAAGACTCAGTCAAACTTATGGTGAACTTAATTTACGTTACCAAGCAAATTCTTCGGTGTCTATTTTGGTGACCTATTTGAGCTCAATTTCTTCTCAAATTTTATCATTGAACTTCATTTAACTCATACAAACTTCTCAATAGGTCACCCATCCTAGAATTTCTCTAGGTTGTGCACGTTAAACACTTAACTACTTATAAATTTTATTGTATTGTACTAATGCAATCACACCAAATATCATTTCAATGTTACTATTCATGGTTTATAATGTACAAGTTATGTGAGATGAAATTTTAAGGCTTTATAGATTCTTCCTCCAGAACCATTGAAACTTGGATTAAAGTGCAACAATAGCTTGTCAGACCCTTACTTGACCCTAAATGAATTTTTTTGTTTTAAGAGGAGTTTTTATTTGATTAAGATTAAGAATTTAATGAGAAATTTGTATTAATGGTGATTAAGGGATAAATTATGTCTTATTTATTTTAATGGCATGGGAAATAAATTGACTAGTGTGATTTAATTTTTAATTGAGAGTTTAATTGGAGTATAATTATTGATTTGGGGTAAATTAGTAATTATGACATTTTAATGGGGTCAATTGAGAATTTGAGAACAATGGAGAGGCTAATGTAAGAAAGAGGTTAAATGATGAGGTTGAATTAAGAATTAATTAAATGGTGGGGTATAATTTGTGACATGCAAAGAATTAGATGTTATTAATGAGACATGCAAAATCTTAAAGGATTAAAGGGGACATTTACCATAGCATTATAAATAGATTAATCTTAGTGGATGGAAAGAGAAAAGTGAGAGAGGGTGAAGGTGTGGTCGGCATTGAGAGAGGAGAAAAACCAGAAATTTACTTCCTTGCATTTTCTTTCAAGTCTTTGAATCTTCAAGCAAGTTAAGCGACAAATCTTGATGGTTAATTACGGCATTTAAGTGCTTAACTCTAAGGTAAGTGGTTTCTATTGAATTTCATCATCTTCTTCTTCTTTTTCTCATCTTGGTTGTGGTAAATGATGAACAAGTGCTGGAAATGATGGAATAATGGGGAATGAATTGTGTTGTAGTTAAAGAAGGAGGAGATAGAAAGGATAAAGGGAAAGACATTACAAGGGATTGAAAGCTTGGGTGTGATAGGGGTCGGCTAAGGTATGAGATTAGGCCTACCTTAATGCATGTGAATTTGGTTGTTGCATGTGAATATGGTTGCTGGAACTTGTTGTGATTAAATTGAATTTGTAGTAATTAAAAGAGAGTTCAATGTATGAAATGTGCATGAAGAGATGAGATGAAAATTCTGACCTATTGACTGAAAATTTAGTTTAAATTGTAATAGAGACCTCTAATTGTAACAAATCAAATTTCTGTAGTTATATAAGACATTTTCCTACAAAATTGAAGAAGGAACCTACCTTCAATTCTGCCTCTAGATATTTTTTATGATTTATTGAATTTAGGAGAACTTTTAAATTCGGATTCTGGACCAGGTTGGGAAAAATTGAGATATCTGTATGTACAATGATCAGAATGACATGAAATTAATTCCTGTGAAACATAGACTCATAAATACACATTTTATATGAAGGAATTAATGCCTAAATTTCTTTCTAAATATTTCAAATAATTAGCATGAAATTCGTTGAATCTGTTTGGACTGTTAAGGGACAGATGTGGGTATTTTGGGCATAAGTATTAGTAGAGAAGTCAAAATCTTATTCTGTAAAATTATGGGTAAACTAGATACCTAGGAGAACGTTTTTTATGAAGAAACTTTGGTCTAAATCCCTCTTGATTTTATGCTATGAATTTTTATAAGTGACAGCGAATACTGTTTTGGTTCCATGAACAGCCTATAGTATTTTTCATATATCTTGAGCTATAGGTAAGATATTAAGGTGAATGTTGATGATATGGAAACTAGACACATAGGGGAATAATATTTTAGAAGATCATATAGCCTAAAAATGACTTTATCAAATTCATTTGTGGCTCACAAGTTGAGTCCAGAATGCTGCCCTGTGCAGAGTTTTAATGTACTTTATTTTATGGTTTTCAATTAATTGAGCTAAATATGTGTTTATGTGATTTCAAAATGAATTGGATAGGGCATGTAATATGACTATTAATGCAAGATTATATGTATACATATACATTCACACGTGTACTTGGGTAAGGACTTGTGATGAAATTGTGTACATGATTGTTTTATGCAATTAATCTTACATATGCATACTCTAATGATAGAGTGAATTATATTTGAACAAGCACTTACACTATGAAACAAGAAATACTATATATGACTATGTTTATGTGTCATGCCTGAATGATAACATAATGAAACATATTATAATGATGTTATATATTCCTATTCACTAGGGATTACGTATTTGTATACATGATCATATATATATATATATATACGATATGCTATATTGTAAATTATTAATAATGAGCACTTGAATAGGTATGATGCATTACTTGATTAACATATCATGATTATGCTAATATGAGATATCTAATGATGGTATATAAAAAGTAATTGTATCATAAAATGAACTTACATATGCAGTTATGTCATAGTAACAATGTAGCTATCATATGAGTATACATGTGCAAAATGAACACTATAAGTGCAACCGTGATATATGAAAGAAAGATTAAATAGAATTTGCCTGCAGTTATAGTTCAATTGTGGATAGATAGGCGCCTACAGGGATATTACAGCTGCCACAGTCGACCTTTTTAGGTCCATAGTATAGTTGATCCTGCTGGATCTTACACAACTCATCTGGGTTGTTGCTTGACCTTTTGGGTCCTTGACCGGTCCACCGTATAGTTGGCCCTGATTGGGTCCATAGTTTTGATACCCTCGGGTATCCACCGATCCCGTTATCCACTCTTAGAACCTAAACAGGCTAAAGTAAAGCAATAATGTTTCACAGTCAATCACAGAATAAACTATGCATCTGATATATGATTTATCATGTATAACAGTGGTTTCTTAAGCATGTATTGGTATCTGTTTACATTATATACATATGTCATTATTAATTGTATGTATTGAAGTATACTGAATTAATTGTGAAGGGTTATCTTATTATGCAAGCTATTATATTTTATATTTTACCTTTTTCTGACATGTAAATATTATTAATATTATATTGTTTTGTATATCCTATTTTTTGACGACCACTGTGAGTGGTTGTCTTTCATGTTTAGAATCCCCACTAAGCTGTATTGCTTAGCATGGGTTATTTTGATCCGTGTAGGTTTTGGTAGTCAAGGCTTTTGCACAGGAACTATTTCTGCATCAGGACAGGCCAACACCAGTCTATAGAAGTTGATGTAGGAAGTTTTGATAAATATTGCTTAGTTCCTTACCTGTTTAATATGTATAAGGGTTGTAATATATCTATATGTATGTTATATGGAAGTGATGGTTGTAATAAGCTCATAGTGAGAATGCTAGTTTATGCATGCATTTAGAAGCTATAATACTTTATATAAATGTGCTGAAATGCTGAATGCTATGCGTGAAAGATGTGAGAAACCTAATTAGTATATTAGTTGTATGATTATATGGATAAGATGACGTGAATGCTTATAGATGTTAATTGAGAAAATTACTTAAAATAACATGATTTTAGTAGATTGCTTCATATTTATAGTAAAGTTGTAGTTTAGGGTGTTTCAATTTGGTATCAGAGCCAGGTTTAGCCTTTTCTTTGCAATGCAAGTATAGAAACTTTAATATGAGATAGTGTTGTGTTGGCCTAATGCAGAAGTTCCTGTTTTCTTATAGATTAAAGATGGAGAATTCTTCTAGGAATACTATAGAAGAATCGACAGAAAGTAATTTGCCGGTTAGATCAAATCCTCCCAATCCAATGACTTCTTCTTCGCATCGAAATGAATTTCCTACTACAGTTCCTGGAAAAGCTTTGTTAAAAATTTCTCAGGATATGGCCCAGATTCTGCAAAGAATGACTATGCCCAAGGCTCCAATCTCTGAAATTAGAAAGCATAGGGCACAAGAATTTATGGGCACCAATCTAGAACAATCTGAAGAAGCTGAGTTCTGGTTAGAAAGGCTGGAGAGGATATTTGATGAAATAAACTGTCCTGCAAATCACAAGGTATCTTGTATTGTGTCCTTACTTCAAGGCATGGCTTATGATTGGTGGAAGTTGATTTTGAGACAACCTTAGTTACCTGACCCACTTACCTGGGAATTCTTTAAGGGGGAGTTCAGAAAGAAATATGTTACTGTGGCTTACAAGGACGAGAAATTGAAGCAGTTTTTAAGCTTGAGACAAAAAGTTATATCTGTGGCTGAATATGAAAAAGAATTTAGCCGATTATGCAAATATGTTCCCAAAGAGATGTTGACAGGAGTGTTCAAATGCAGGCACTTTGAAGATGGGCTGAATGATAGAATTAAAGAAAAATTGTTTGGATTTACATCTCTAAATGTGGTAGATTTTAATCAACTGGTCACAACTGCTATGAAAATTGAAAAGTATGAGATAGCTAAAAGAGAGAGACAGTATAAAAAAAGTGATTCCAGGGGAAGATCATCTGCTGGAAAAAGATTTAGATGGACTCAAGGAGGCCAGCCTGTAGAATCTGTTTTCAATTCTTCTAGTAAAGGAAAGGAAGTGGTAGTAGAAGGCAATTGTTCTAAGCTATCAACTAATGTTATATCAGCAATGCAAGCTAGGCGTTGTCTTAGAAAAGGATGTGAAGCATTTTTAGCTTTGGTCCTTGACTCAAAAAGGGATACAGTGGAGCTTGACAAAATACCAATTGTGAAAGAATTTCCAGAAGTATTTCCTGAGGAATTACCTGGTCTTCCTCCAGAAAGAGATGTTGAGTTGTCTATTGATCTGTTACCTGGTATGGCCCCAATCTCCAGGGCACCATACAGAATGGCTCCATCTGAATTAAAAGAGTTGAAGGTTCAATTACAGGAATTGTTAGACAAAGGTTTTATCAGACCCAGTGTGTCACCTTGGGGTGCTCCAGTTTTATTTGTTAAGAAGAAGGACGGGTCTATGAGAATGTGTATCGACTATAGACAGTTGAACAAAGTGATAATGAAGAATAAATATCCTTTGCCACGAATAGAGGATTTATTTGATCAGTTAAGTGGTGCTGGTGTGTTCTCAAAGATAGATTTACGGTCAGGATATTATCAGCTCAGAGTTAAAGATGGGGATGTTCCTAAAACTGTATTTAGGACTCGTTATGGGCATTATGAATTTTTAGTTATGCCATTTGGGTTGACTAATGCACCTGCTGCATTTATGGATCTTATGAATAGGGTATTCATACCCTATTTGGATCGATTTGTTGTTGTATTTATTGATGACATATTAATCTACTCCAGAAATGAAGCTGAACATGCTGAACATTTGAGAATTGTTTTGCAAACTTTGAAAGAAAATGGGTTGTATGCCAAACTGAGCAAATGTGATTTCTAGCTTAACGAAGTTTCTTTCCTAGGTCATGTTGTATCTGCTGAAGGTGTTAGGGTTGATCCAAGTAAAATTGAAGCTATTGTTAATTGGAGACCACCCAGGAATGTGCATGAAATTAGAAGTTTTCTTGGATTGGCAGGTTACTATCGTCGTTTTTTGAAGGGTTTTTCTGTCATTGCTTCACCCCTCACTAAGCTGTTGAGAAAGAATACTAAGTTTGAATGTTCTGATCATTGTCAAGCAAGCTTTGACAGGTTGAAGAAGATGTTGACTGAAGCTCTAGTTTTGACTCAACCTGTGTCAGGGAAAGAGTATGCAATGTACAGTGATGCTTCTAAGGTTGGTTTGGGTTGTGTATTGATGCAAGATGGTAAAGTTGTAGCTTATGCATCTAGACAGTTGAAACCACATGAACAGAACTATCCGACTCATGATCTAGAACTGGTAGCTATGGTATTCGCTTTAAAGATTTGGCGGCATTACCTGTGTGGGGAAAAATGCAGGATTTATACTGACCATAAAAGCCTCAAGTACTTGCTTACTCAGAAAGAACTTAATTTGAGGCAGAGAAGATGGTTGGAACTATTCAAGGATTATGATTGTATAGTTGACTACCACCCAGGAAAAGCGAATGTGGTTGCTGATGCCTTGAGCCGTAAGTCAATGGCAGTGTTGATGTTAAAACAGTGCAGATGGAAATTTGCTTCTGATGGTGTTTTACTAGCACAGCTTAAAGTTAGGCCCATGGTTAGGCAGACAATGATTAATGCTCAGAAGGATGATGTCAAGTTACAACAGATTGTTAAAGCAGTTTGTGAAGGTGATCAATCTGATTTTTCAGTGAAAGAAGTTGATGGTGTATACTACCATAACAGGTTGTGTATCCCTGATGACAAAGAAGTGAAAAGAATATTGTTGCATGAAGCACATAATACTGCATTTACTATGCATCCAGGTGGGAACAAGATGTATCAAGAGTTGAAACAGTTTTATTGGTGGCCTGGCATGAAGAAGGATATTGTTGATTATGTTTCTAAATGTCTAACATGTCAGCAAGTGAAAGCAGAACATCAATTTCCTTCAGGTCTCTTGAATCCCATTCCGATTCCACAGTGGAAGTGGGAAGACATTACCATGGATTTTGTTACTGGTTTGCCTCTTTCTCAAAGGAAATATGATGTTGTTTGGGTAATAGTGGATAAGTTAACAAAAGTAGCTCACTTTTTACCAGTTCGAACTGATTATTCCATGGATAGGCTTGCAGAATTGTATGTGAATGAGATTGTACGGTTACATGGTATACCTGTGTCTATAATTTTTGATCGAGATCCAAGGTTTACATCGAGATTTTGGCAGAGTTTACAGCAAGCTTTGGGATCACAGCTCAAGTACAGTACAGCTTTTCATCCTCAAACGGATGGGCAATCTGAAAGGGTTATTCAGATTCTAGAAGATATGATGAGGGGATGTGCTTTGGAGTTTTCTGGAAGTTGGGATAAACATGTAGCCTTGATGGAATTTGCTTATAATAACAGCTATCAGAAGAGTATTCAAATGATACCATATGAGGCTTTGTATGGCAAGAAATGTAGAACTCCAGTCTACTGGACTGAGTTGACTGAATGTAAGTTAATTGGTCCTGACCTTGTTAGAGATACAGAAGAAAAAGTTCAAGTAATCAAACAGAGGCTGAAAGAAGCGAGTGATAGGCAGAAATCTTATGCTGATCTTAAAAGAAGGGATATCAAATACCAGGTCGGTGTCAAAGTATTTTTGAAGGTATCTCCTTGGAGAAAAGTGCTTAGGTTTGGGAAAAAGGGAAAACTCAGTCCGAGATTCATTGGTCCGTACGAAATTCAATAAAGACTCGGACCAGTAGCTTATAGATTGGCTCTTCCTATAGAGTTGGCCAAGCTTCATGACGTGTTTCATGTATCTATGCTTCGAAGATATCGCTCGGATGAATCTCACAAGTTACAAGTTCAAGATATTCAGTTACAGCCGGATATCACTTATGATGAGGAACCGAAGGAAATCCTGGCTAGGGAGATCAGGCAATTGAGAAACAAGCAGATTCCTTTGGTTAAAGTACTTTGGCAACATCATGGTGTACAAGAAGTAACCTGGGAACCAGAGGATGCCATGAAGAAGCAATATCCTCAGTTGTTTAATTTAGGTATGAATTTCGAGGACGAAATTCCTTAAGGGGGAGAGAATTGTCAGACCCTTACTTGACCCTAAATGAATTTTTTTGTTTTGAGAGGAGTTTTTATTTGATTAAGATTAATAATTTAATGAGAAATTCGTATTAATGGTGATTAAGGGATAAATTATGTCTTATTTATTTTAATAGCATGGGAAATAAATTGATTAGTGTGATTTAATTTTTAATTGAGAGTTTAATTGGAGTATAATTATTGATTTGGGGTAAATTAGTAATTATGACATTTTAATGGGGTCAATTGAGAATTTGAGAACAATGGAGAGGCTAATGTAAGAAAGAGGTTAAATGATGAGGTTGAATTAAGAATTAATTAAATGGTGGGGTATAATTTTTGACATGCAAAGAATTAGATGTTATTAATGAGACATGCAAAATCTTAAAGGATTAAAGGGGACATTTACCATAGCATTATAAATAGACTAATCTTAGTGGATGGAAAGAGAAAAGTGAGAGAGGGTGAAGGTGTGGTCGGCATTGAGAGAGGACAAAAACCAGAAATTTACTTCCTTGCATTTTCTTTCAAGTCTTTGATTCTTCAAGCAAGTTAAGCGACAAAACTTGATGGTTAATTAAGGCATTTAAGTGCTTGACTCTAAGGTAAGTGGTTTCTATTGAATTTCATCATCTTCTTCTTCTTTTTCTCATCTTGGTTGTGGTAAATGATGAACAAGTGCTGGAAATGATGGAATAATGGGGAATGAATTGTGTTGTAGTTAAAGAAGGAGGAGATAGAAAGGATAAAGGGAAAGACATTACAAGGGATTGAAAGCTTGGGTGTGATAGGGGTCGGCTAAGGTATGAGATTAGGCCTACCTTAATGCATGTGAATTTGGTTGTTGCATGTGAATATGGTTGCTGGAACTTGTTGTGATTAAATTGAATTTGTAGTAATTAAAAGAGAGTTCAATGTATGAAATATGCATGAAGAGATGAGATGAAAATTCTGACCTATTGACTGAAAATTTAGTTTAAATTGTAATAGAGACCTCTAATTGTAACAAGTCAAATTTCTGTAGTTATATAAGACATTTTCCTACAAAATTGAAGTAGGAACCTACCTTCAATTCTGCCTCTAGATATTTTTTATGATTTATTGAATTTAGGAGAACTTTTAAATTCGGATTCTGGACCAGGTTGGGAAAAATTGAGATATCTGTATGTACAATGATCAGAATGACATGAAATTAATTCCTATGAAAAATAGACTCATAAATACACATTTTTATATTCAGGAATTAATGCCTAAATTTATTTCTAAATATTTCAAATAATTAGCATGAAATTCGTTGAATCTGTTTGGACTGTTAAGGGACAGATGTTGGTATTTTTGGCATAAGTATTAGTAGAGAAGTCAAAATCTTATTCTGTAAAATTATGGGTAAACTAGATACCTAGTAGAACGTTTTTTATGAAGAAATTTTGGTCTAAATCCCTCTTGTTTTATGCTATGAATTTTTATAAGTGACAGCGAATACTGTTTTGGTTCCATGAACAGCCTATAGTATTTTTCATATATCTTGAGCTATAGGTAAGATATTAAGGTGAATGTTGATGATATGGAAACTAGACACATAGGGGAATAATATTTTAGAAGATCATATAGCCTAAAAATGACTTTATCAAATTCATTTGTGGCTCACAAGTTGAGTCCAGAATGCTGCCCTGTGCAGAGTTTTAATGTACTTTATTTTATGGTTTTCAATTAATTGAGCTAAATATGTGTTTATGTGATTTCAAAATGAATTGGATAGGGCATGTAATATGACTATTAATGCAAGATTATATGTATACATATACATTCACACGTGTACTTGGGTAAGGACTTGTGATGAAATTCTATACATGATTGTTTTATGCAATTAATCTTACATATGCATACTCTAATGATAGACTGAATTATATTTGAACAAGCACTTACACTGTGAAACAAGAAATACTATATATGACTATGTTTATGTGTCATGCCTGAATGATAACATAATGAAGCATATTGTAATGATGTTATATATTCCTATTCACTAGGGATTACGTATTTGTATACATGATCATATATATATATATATACGATATGCTATATTGTAAATTATTAATAATGAGCACTTGAATAGGTATGATGCATTACTTGATTAACATATCATGATTATGCTAATATGAGATATCTAACGATGGTATATAAAAAGTAATTGTATCATAAAATGAACTTACATATGCAGTTATGTCATAGTAACAATGTAGCTATCATATGAGTATACATGTGCAAAATGAACACTATAAGTGCAAGCGTGATATATGAAAGAAAGATTAAATAGAATTTGCCTGCAGTTATAGTTCAATTGTGGATAGATAGGCGCCTATAGGGATATTGCAGCTGCCACAGTCGACCTTTTTAGGTCCATAGTATAGTTGATCCTGCTGGATCTTACACAATAGTTGGCCCTAATTGGGTCCATAGTTTTGATACCCTCGGGTATCCACCGATCCCGTTATCCACTCTTAGAACCTAAACAGGCTAAAGTAAAGCAATAATGTTTCACAGTCAATCACAGAATAAACTATGCATCTGATATATGATTTATCATGTATAACAGTGGTTTCTTAAGCATGTATTGGTATCTGTTTACATTATATACATATGTCATTATGAATTGTATGTATTCAAGTATACTGAATTAATTGTGAAGGGTTATCTTATTATGCAAGCTATTATATTTTATATTTTACCTTTTTCTGACATGTAAATATTATTAATATTATATTGTTTTGTATATCCTATTTTTTGACGACCACTGTGAGTGGTTCTCTTTCATGTTTAGAATCCCCACTAAGCTGTATAGCTTAGCACGGGTTATTTTGATCCGTGTAGGTTTTGGTAGTCAAGGCTTTTGCACAGGAACTATTTCTGCATCAGGACAGGCCAACACCAGTCTATAGAAGTTGATGTAGGAAGTTTTGATAAATATTGCTTAGTTCCTTACCTGTTTAATATGTATAAGGGTTGTAATATATTTATATGTATGTTATATGGAAGTGATGGTTGTAATAAGCTCATAGTGAGAATGCTAGTTTATGCATGCATTTAGAAGCTATAATACTTTATATAAATGTGCTGAAATGCTGAATGCTATGCGTGAAAGATGTGAGAAACCTAATTAGTATATTAGTTGTATGATTATATGGATAAGATGACGTGAATGCTTATAGATGTTAATTGAGAAAATTACTTAAAATAACATGATTTTAGTACATTGCTTCATATTTATAGTAAAGTTGTAGTTTAGGGTGTTTCATAGCTACTGACTTGTCAACTAGAATAGTTTGGACTATTTTTAATGTATCTTTTGTTGTAAGTATCCAAATGACTTGATTTTTGTGTCATTAGAAACTTAAGACATATATTAACAACTTTACAGAAGATCTTGTGTCCATAAAACAACATATAAGTACTTAAAAACCCAACATAAGTTGACCCAAATCTACAGCCCAATTCTGTCCCACTTTACGCAATTCATTTTATGCATTTTTTTTACACACTTCACTTTGAACAATATTTGAACCCATCCAAACATTCACCCATGTTTATGAAACTTTGCTAATACCTAGAAATATATGAAATATGACTTACCATATGTTAATTGGGTGATTAAACCTTTAAATTTAAGACTAAACATAACATATGCTAAAGGACATTTTATGCTTGTAGATGAATTGTGTGCACAATTATGGCCCATATGTCATATTATGACTACATAAGTTTGCTTAATGGCATTACAAATATAATTATGTACAATTTGATATGTCTTTAATTTTGAATGATGTATATACTTGTTTGAAAATGATAATATGGTAAATTAACATATCGCTTAAATATACATATAAGTATAAATGCTTGCTATATGGACTTTATTGATTGTGTTTTAATATGTTAATTGATCCGAATGGAGTGGTTTCATTCCATGTGATACATAATATGCTTAAATAAGGACGACATTAGATTGATTGATGGCATATTGAAATACCAAAATGTATAGAATATAGACAAATTGAATTACATATATAGACACATATTAGTCTCTCTATGATCATAATGATTTAAAGAATATTAAATGAGTGCATATAAGAAATGTGTAAGTGAGGAAGATATATGTATACTTATTATATGTTTAAATCATGCGCATATCTTTATGAAACGTGAGTGTATGGATATACATGGAAAAAGTTATCTTAATAATGATAAAGTAGGTAATGAAATGAAAATAAATAAGGCATCTATGTACGAATGAAGAGCTATATGCTTATGTATTAATTATAAGTACAAGATGTGTATACAAGAACATGTATATAATTCTATGCTTATAAATGCATATATGAACATGCCTATCTATATACATATATATATATATATATATATATATGAACATGTACTTGAAAAGAGGAAATTTATATATATATATATGAACATGTACTTAAAAAGAGGAAATTTATAAAAATCAAAGGAAAAAATTACAATTGCTTGCATTTATATCTAGGTTATGGATAGATAGGCATGCTTAGAAGGGTATTTGCAGCTGCCACAAATTTTATCTCGTTTGAATTTATAGTTTATCCACATTTGGGACCACAATTTTTACCCTGTTTGGGTCTATAAGATTAACCCCATTTATGTCCACAACTTTGATACCTTCCGGGTATCCAAAAGATTGATACCTTTAAGATTCACAATACCTATTATCCACACCCTTTTAAAAGCAATAATTAAAGCATTATTATAGGCAATATGACAATGACAACAATGATATGAAATTTCATAGTTGATTTAAATGTTGTTTTTATATTAATCCAAGCGTAGTAAATCGATAACATAAAATTGGATAAAGTTATATTTAGACTTGTAGTTTTATAATTTTATAGTATCACATGTGTGTAATTGTAATTATAATTACATAATGCTCACTGCACTTAATGTGTAATTGTTTGGTGGTTTGTTACTAATCATATTTGCAATTATATGTTGTATAGTTATCATCGATAAACGATGTTGTGACTCATGCCTAATTCAAAAATTGGACTACTCATTGTATGTAAGGACATTCAAGATATTAACCAATAACTTTTGTATGCCAATTCAATTTAATTTATGGGATTAAATGCGAGCTATGATTACTAAGTGTTAGTGAACTAGATACTCATGCACAAAATGAAGAAACGACATAATAATGGTAACAAATTTTAGTCTAATAATAAAATGTGTAAAATACAAAGAACTATACTATAAACATTGGTATGATATAAGACCTATTAGTTTATTATGTATACATATAGATGTATTTGGTTGGCTTAATCCCATGTGAATAGTTACTAGGATTTAACTATGAATTTAGTTTTGCATATACACAGACACATAAGAGTCATACGAGTCAGTAAGATTAACTAAGGACAATAAATATGAATTAAATTAAATTTGATGTTTGTCTACTTAAGAAGAACATGAATATTTTGAATATAGTAGGGGATTAAATAAGCAAGTGGATTTGCAATATGTAACAAAGTTGGAATACAAGTATCTAATGTGGCAATGCTAAATAAATTTGTGAATGCTCACAACTATCTAGTCTATGTAATCTTGCATATACGAATACTTGAATTAATAAGTCATTTAACTTAGTATACATGCAATTAACCTATGAAGTAGGATTTGCATCATAATATATTTAATGAGCATGATAGATTCCGTTGCATAATGCCATTTAATGTTGTGAACATACTACTCGATATTATTACTTTATTATTGTATGATGAATGGAATGTTAATATACATGTGTGTTATTGACCACTTCTGTGGGAGGTCATCCTCATGAATTTATATTCCCCACTAAACTTGTAAGCTTAACATGGGTGTTTAATCCATGTTTGTTTAGATCAAGGAGTTAAGCTTAGGGATTATCTACAATATTGAAGGCTAACACAAAAGGAGGATATTAGGGTTTTAAAGTTTAAAAGTTTGTAATAGCGTTAATATATTAGTATGAGAATATGTTATCTAAGATGTATAGTCACAAAAGGAGGATATTAGGGTTTTAAAGTTTAAAAGTGTGCTTTAAGAATACACCAAGGCTAATAAGGGATGCCTTACATATTTTGAGGCCTTAATATAAATGTAATATGCAATTTTGAAGAGAAAGAGGATTTAATCTTAAGAACTTAATTATAATAACTTATTCGAGATGCTTTAAGAGCAAGGTCTCTTAAGTCCCTAATGGGGTTACCATTGTGATGCGCACCGAACCCCTTCGACGGCTGACAAAAGAATTTGAAATTTTTTTAGAGCCCCATTTTTAGGTTCCAACACCGAACGAAGTTCATTTGATTGGCCGCTTCATAATAGAAAAGAGATTTAACCCAATTTGCCAAGCCTTAGGCCTTCAAAAGGCATGAGTTGGTATCTCAGGGTTACCCAATTTTATTATTTTTGGTCAACATATGATGGCATCTAAATGGGCCCATGAGGTTGGTATCATGGATTCGTCACCCAATAGTATATTGGGAAATAATTCTAACCTCATGATGCCCAAACAAAGGATGTTTTAGAACATCACTCTTACTTATACCTCGGTTATTTATTTTTTATAATATAGTTTTTAATATTAGTCCACTATCTCCCTTCCTTACAATGCATAAACATAATTAAATAAACAATCAAACACATAAAATGCAATAAATTGAGTGAAAGAAAAAATAATAAATAAAAATTATACAAGCAAATTATCTAAATGATAAAGAAAATGTCATACATAAATCGGGGTATTCATTCAATGTGGGAACATTGGTTCCATTATGTATATTTTTATCAAAAGGGTGAAAAATCCTTGTCGATTTGTAGAAAACGTGGGATAAGTGATCCCAATTTTGAAGAAATTAAGGATTCTTCCTTTATTAGTCAATTTTGGTTGAAAATTGGACATTGGTTTATTTTATTAAGGAAAACGCCAATTAATTAGTAAAAATGATTTAAGTTAATTAAAAAAATTATTTAAGTTAATTTTTATTATTTAACATGCAAGAAAAATCATGTATTAGTAACTATTACAACCACAAAATGAATCTAATAAAATAATACGAAGAAATAAAAGGAAGTAAATAAATAAATAATTAAGGATAGGATTTAAATTGTCTAAGGTGGCCATCCAATGTACTTCAACCTTAAAATCTTCAAAGCCTCAATGTAATACAATTAATTACTCAAAAGGAACACGAAGAAGATAAATAGTTAGGATTATGATAAACATGAATCAATGATAAAGCTAAATAAAACAAATATACATTTTGGAATAAAAATTAGACAAACGGAATATGAAAATGTGCAGGACAGAATGAAAATGAAATCTAAAATATGAGTAAGTATGTATATTAATCGAAAATAAGAAAACGGACACAAAACATTAATTATACACCAAATAGTGACCATAGATGGCCAGCTAAGGGGACAAACAGCCAAACAAAAAGGTGAAGGATAGGACGAAAGAAAGCTCTGTGATGTCCCATTGGTTGGCTTGATTAGCAGGTGTCTATGGGGTTTTCTTCCTATCTGTCAGATGTAAATTAGGGCAAAATGAAAATAAAAGAATATAAACTCATATTTTAACCTAAATATGTACATTTATCCTTTTAGTCATGCCAGATCTAACTATAAATGTTAAACACACATTTAAAGCATGCTAAAACAATTAAATAAACATAAATACAAAATTCTAATTAAGAAAATCATTATGCATTAATGATGGAGTGGATCCTATAACATGCAATTCTAACACATTTTAATTCTTATCAAAGTAATAGTACATAAAGTGAATAATGTAATTAATTGATCAAAAAGGGGTAAAAATGTAATTATGCAAGGAAATGAAGGCAAAATCATAATTTTGGTCCTTATACTTGCATAATTACATTTATATTTAAAATGTGGTTAAAGGAGTTAAAATGGTCAAATAGATAAAGAAGGGAAAATTGTAATTATGGAAAAGTTTTAGGGGCCAAACTATAATTTACCATTGCATAAGAAAGTATAAGGACCAAAATGTAAATTTTGGGTTTCAACATGAGTGTATACTAAAATAAAGTGGAAAGGACAAATTAGTGTAACATTTGATATGATATGTGTTAAAATGAAAGTTTAGGAACTAAATGGTAATTATCCACCTTAGTTTAGAAATGAGTGAGAAAAATAAAACACAAGTATTAGCAAAGATTAAATAGTATATTGGAAGTTTAAGGAGTAATTCTAACATTAAAATGTAATAAATGAAAACTAAAGGTAGAATGATAAATTTGTAGTTTTAAAAATGAAATTTTGTGTTGTGTATCCACCACTAGGCAACTTCGTTGCTTAGCGTATGGTTTTGTTTGACTGCATGCAGGGGACAGGTTATCAAGTATAAGGAAGATAAAATGTTCAAATGGCAAATACATGTGCGACTTAGAGGGATGAGTAGGATGTATGTATTTGATGTACTAGCTATTTTTTATTATGTAAGATAACATGTAATAAATGTTAAAAAATAATAAACGTGTGGTTATGTAACACCCCTTCCTATAGCATTATTTATCCTCTAACAGTTACCAAAATTAATTACAATCAAATGCTCTATTCTACACTTAACAACACTATCTAAAGATCTTATAGGAAAATTTAAAACATGACATATGAACTTCACTATTGAAACTTAAACTTACATAAGTGTCTCTTTAAACATTACATGATTTCTATTTACTGAACATCTATGCTCTACAAGTTTCCAGTATAAATGAAATCTTCAAAATAAAAAAAAATACAAATTAAGGACTTATACATTCAATCACTCCTATGATTTGTGTTGGCCATCCTATTGCAAATATTATCCCTGAGAAGAAGTCGTAGCTTGACAACCTAGACAGAATAAAAATATGTGCTAAGCTATATAGCTTAATGGGGAACATAAAACATATGGATGAACTCTTTAGAAAGTCATCAAAAAATGCATACACATAAAACATATTTTTAGGCATAAAAACTATCATAAAAATAATAGGATTATGAACATAACCTCTTAGTTCATTTACAATCTCATGATATTCTTAAATCCATTGCCAAATAGTTATCATCAATTATTTACTCTAAAAAGTATTCTGGTACAACAAATACACCTTCTGGATTCCTATATTTTACTCTTAATTAATCACTTTGATATACTCATCTCTCTTAAAGCATATTAATATCAATCTAGATTTATAAGGAAAGCCTATTATAACTTATAGAACTTTAAGTAAATAAACAGGTCCCTATGCATTAAGAAATACAAATAGTTTTCATGCCATATAATTATGTGTATCATAATCTATGTATCAAAGCATATCTTATTAGCCTAAACTAATTGTTATCTTTATTATGCTAGTTCATTCTCTCCTTAGGTACCGTTCTAATATCCTAAAGCATTGAAATATTATTTTACTTCTATCTCAAGCTTCAAATCATATTAAATATTCTAGTTGTAAGTTCATAATTCATTTAGGTTTACACATAAGGAGTTACTCACAAGACAACCCTCACCTCAAATCTCCCTTTTACACTAAATTTTGTGGGGTTAAGTGGGAAAATGACACCATACATGGCCTACAAGACAACCGCTTTTTTAATCCCTTTCTTTTTCTTATTTTACAAATACAAGCCAACCAACTTTATTTTATTGTAATTAACCTATCACTAATACTTTTATTCCAATTATACAGATGATAAAATACCCATTTTACCCTCTATCACTTGTAATTCATCCTCTAATTATACTTAACTAAGCCTTATTACCATAATAATTTCGATGGATTCTCCGAGGGTCTATTTTGGGTCCTTACAAGTTATGTATGTTAATGTGATACTTGAACTATATATGTGGGTGTGTTTGTGAGTTGATATTAGAAGTGTTTGAGTTTTGGTTGTAGTATTGGAGGTGGAGGATGATTATTGCGAGTGTAATTTGACACTTTGTAGGTTTGGGCAACACGATTTTATAGCTGGCATGTTGCCAAATTTTTACCAAATGAATGGGAAAATTCAACACTAAAGATAAATTGAGAATTTAATGCTAATAAAAAACTATAAATCACGATTAATAAAGAATTAATCGATGTGAAATAAACATGCAACATTAGTAATAATAACACACCAGCATTTAGATCTAAGTTCAAGCATAACATGTCATATTTAGCGGTATCAAAGCAGGTTTAAGTGGTCCTAAGATTAGAGTATGCATAAAAGTGCGGTAAGTGATTGAAGTAATACATATACATGCCATACAAGGAATAAAATGCATTCAAGCTTAATCCTTAAATGTTCCCTTATATATTTTCAATAATAGATATGGCCACGAGTACAAATAACACCATTAATTATATTTACAAATAGATTTAGTTAGCTTTTCATTTTAGATACATTTAGAGGGTAAAATTTTTATTAGTGGGAGATAAATGTAATGCTCTAAAATTTTGACTTGTATGAATAGTTCTTTTTTTATAGTAAATAGTAACACTAGAATAGTATATGGAACAATTATATTAGCATTAGTGCAGTAGAATTCACAAGTACTTACGCGTTGAACATGTGTGAGCCAAGGAAATTCTGGAATGCGTGACCTATCCACAATTATATGAGATAATGTGTATTAAATGGAGTCTGATGTTATAATTTGAAAATAAATTGAGCTTAGATAGGTGCCTAAAATAGACAATGAAGAATTTCTCTAATACCGTTATTTAGTTGACCATAAGTTTGATTGGTCTCTAAAATATTCCATAGACCTCTGAAAATTATTTTAATTTCATAAACCTATTATAAATATCATAAATGACCTATTGGAAGTGAAAAATAAGTTTTCTGCCAGTTTTAAATTTTTAGGTTTTGAACTAGTGAATTTTTCCATTGGAGCTAAAACTATATTGAAATGATGTCAGAATGACCTAAAATTTTAAGCAAACCTTCTTACATAATTTTTGTACTTTGAGCAAATTTTTAAGGAATTATGATTGTAGCACCCCTCATACAAATACCCTATTTTCACATGTATCATGAATACTATTAATCATGCTCATACTGTTTCATATACTAATATTTGTGCCACCTGTCTGTTCCTATTTTTCATTTCATGCTTAGTATCATGCATACTAACTATATGGATATTACTTCATGCATATCACATGTACACATGTTCTTTCGTAGCTTTACTACTAGTGAGTTACATTATCCCACATAGGTTATATACATATCAAAATATGACTGGCCATTATACAAAACATATGATAGCTGTATTACAAAATATCCTACATCAAGGTTATAAGTCGATGGTTGGCCCTTCCTGATGCAGAGAACGTCCCTGAGCAAAAGTCTTTCTAGAAGGTACCTACACGGATAAATAACCCGTGCTAAGCTATAAAGCTTAGTGGGGAATATCTACAGATGGATGACCACACACACACAGGTCATCAAACATACATATACAATGTATACAATTAAATAACATATGCAACATATCATATCTTTAATACCAAATACTTTAAAGCATAGCATATTCTTTCATGTTCCAAGTCATTGTACCCAGAAGAGTAACAATTATACTCATATTCATAGTTTATATAGACAGCAATTTCCCATGTAAACATATTCAATTAAAGCATAATTCCTGTGGTAAAACAACATTATGATCCACATTATCAATCTTTAGTTAATTCACTTTAACTGTTTAATTTCTTTATCATTACTATGAATAACGTTTAGCCTGCCTTAGCTTTATCGGTGGATAATGGGAACTATGGATACACATCGGTATCAAAGAAGGATATCCAAAGATATCAAATCTATAGACCCAAACAGGGCCAAACTATACTATGGACCGGTCAAGCATACCCAAACGGGGTAGCCTTTCAACCCAAACGGGGCTGATCATGATCCAAACGGGATCATCTATACGATGGACCCAATCGGGCCAACTATGGCAGTTGCAATTTCCCTATAGGTGCCTATCTATCCACAACTAAAACTGTATCGCAGGCAGAACTATATTCGAGTTCAATTCACATATTAATACTGTATTCATAATATAATGTTGTGCACATATACATAGTCTTATATAACTATGGATTCTATGGTGCATAATCAGATATATGCACATTTCACATGCCAAGATATGCATCTGGCTTATTCAAATCTGTATGACTATATAACTTGCATCATAACATATATGCATGACATATAATCTTCATATCATATACTTGATCATGTTCTCATTAAGCATTTCTTATGCTCACAGTCATGCTAATTCATTTTCCATCTCATAGGGCAATTACATGCTCATACACTCATATACATAATCATAAATGTACATACCTGTGAGTACATTCGTATATAGTTGATTTATTCTTATGAGCATGTTTCCAACACACATTTATACCTTTATCACCATTCAGGTCATGTGCTATGCAACATATCAACATGTTTTCATATGGGCACATACACATGCCACATTCATACTAATATAGTTTCTATTCTATAGCATAGGTACATGTCAATAAGTGCACTTTCATATCATAGGATTTACATGTGTATATATATATATCAATTTGGCATATGACCATCATGCACAGGACTAATTACATGTATAGGTTAGATATTTAACCAATAGTCACTATTTATATACACAGTTGAATGCACCTGTATTCATATAAATCCTTCATTGATAGTCATATTACATGCCTTATTCAATTAACTTTACTATCACATAAGCAACTATCTGTCTCAATCAATTTAAAGATCATATAATCAAGTGTAGCAATGATTTGCACATAATTATAATTTCTGTTACCTTGAACAGTCTAGAAAAACAAGTTTGGATTCAACCCTAGATTACATGTACTTAGAGACAAATTTAATCTTAGATTTCTTCATATGAAATATAGGTATGGAAGTCTATTTTTCAATGCAAAAAGAATCATTCAATTTGTTGTTCTATAGCTCAACTTATGAGCAAAACATTCCAGACAGGTCATTCAGTCGTGAAGGGGGTTCGACTAGTGAAGGACTTCACGAGTGAAGCAAATAAGATAAAACTCACGACTCGTGAAAGAGTTCACGAGTGGAGAAGAAAGGCTACATCACGACTCGTGAAGAAACTCACGAGTGAAGAAGAAAGAATGCACTTCATGACTCGTGAAGAGCTTCACGAGTCGGACTAATGTTCACGACTCGTGAAGTCATTCACGACTCGTGAAGATTAGTCTTCTTCTTCAACCTCACATCTTTAAATTTCCAGAAAACGTAAATTTAGTTCTGTAAATTCCACTCAATTCCAACAATCTTTCTCACATGCAAAATAAGCAGCCTAAATTCCCATACCTTAGCTGATAAACCCAAGGTCTTCAACCTTTATCAATTCCTTTTCCTTTGTTCCTTCTTCCTTCCTCTTCTCCTTCATAATTCCATCACCATTATCATTTAAATTTCTAGCAAATACACTGTTCTAAGTTAACTTGATAAAGAAGAAGAAGATGAAGATGATGGAGGGTTAAATTAAGAGTTTGATTACCTTAATTTACTGCATTTTACTCTTGCTTAACCAACAAACATCATCCTCAATGCATTTAAGATAAAACATTGGAAATCAAAAGGAAGAAGAAGGTGATCTATTTCTGGTTTTCTCCACTCTTCACTGCCGATTTTCACTACCACAAGACACCTACAAATTCCACTAACTCAAGCCTTTTATACTAACTTAACAATCCCCTCTTTAGTCCTTTGTAAAATTGCATGTCAAACAAAAGCACAAACCTTTATGCATGTTATAGTAAGACCCCTCCACTAACTCTTTTTCTTAATTCAAGCTACCAATTAATTCAATCTTCCAAATTAACCTTGAATTAAATGCTTTTATTTACAATTGGCCACCAAAATTCCATAATTAGAAATTAACCCCAAATTAACACCTATTTACTTCAATTACATCCTCCAATACTATTAAACCATATTCTTTTATTTATTTTCATGCAATTAATATAATAGCATGCTAATTTATCCCTTTAACTTAATCCTACAAATATGCAAATTAAATTAGGGTCATGTTAGGGGCCTTACAATGATGATGGGAACAATAGAATCTAGAAAATGGCAAAAAACATAGGTTAATTTAGTTACAGCTGTTAAAGATCATTTTTAATTTTTCAAGGGCATAAATGTCATAAAAAAATCGGGCTATGATCATTTTCACATGGAAATTAGGCTTGATAAATTGTTAAAATGCATGCGATGATGACAAGTGGCTTAAAAATAAGCCATTAGATCAAATAATAAATGGAATAATCCTAACCCTTAATTTGGTGCACTAAAGGAAAAATTAGAGAGATGTAGAAATATATCCAAATCTCTCTAAAATGCAGATTTTTCACCAGTAAGGACCCAATTTAGGTCATAGAAGAATATCTAGGTATTCTTAAATGATAATGTGGTCATTATGTGTATGTATATTTAGTGAACTACAACTAGGGGTATAAAGGTAATTACCTTAAGAAAAGAGGGGTAAAATGGTCATTTCAAATTAAGCTATGTGTGTGATTAATTTTGGAAAAGATGCTAATTAAGGGACCTAATTGAAAAGAGAAAGAGAAAGTTTTGGGGCAAAAACATAAAATAAAGAAATTAAGTGCAATTGTGAAAAGTGAAATTTAGAACTAATGGAAGCTTGGCACCTATCCTCTTTGAGTTTTCTTAAGAATTAAGTATTTAAAGGGAATTTAGGGAGGAGTGTGCCGGCTAGTTCAAAGATTTCTTAGGCCACAATTATCTCTAATTAAGGTCTCAAGAACACTTTGGAATCCAAATATGATTTTGCTTGAGGAGAGAGAGTTTAGGGGTTACCATTTAGGATAAATTTTTCTTCTTCTTTTCTTCTTGGATTTGGAATAATCAATTTATAATTCATATGAATCATTGTGTTTTAATAGCATGTGAATACATTCTTGTAGAAGGGACATCCAGCAAGGGGAAAGAATAGTTGGAAGAAGGAGCTTGAAGGAAGATTAAGTACAAGAAAAAGGTATGGGAACTTGTTTGAAATTGTTGTGTTGCTTGATGTTGTGTTTTGAGATGTTATAATGAAGTCTTTATTGAGAGGATACTTAAATAGGATTGGTAAAGTGGCATGGGAACTGGAATTTTTGAGTTGTCTCCTCTTTGGTAAAAATCTGTCCTTAGGCTCACTAAACCTATACGGATTGTTTTGCCCATATATTGAGTTTGAGAGACCCAAATTGAGTAATTCTAGTTGGTTTAGAAACTAGATTTACAAATATAAATTTCTTTAGAGAGACCCACCTTTGATTATTGTTCTATTATGGTCAAAATTGAGGTTGAAATCTAGCTATGTCTGCTGCCCTATCATTAGGGGGTAGTCTGTCATATTTATTTGATATCTTGAGATTGATAAGGCCAAAGGGAATGATTTTTTAATGTTTTAGAAAATAGAAATGTAGAGGAAAAATTTTGTAGAGACAACTTTCCCATAAAAAGTCGTTTATGGTGCCTAAATCAAGATGCAAGTTGAGTTGTTAAACCAGTTGGCAGGATTTTGGTGAATATGGGAAACTCGTTATTGCCAGCGCCCACTGTCGCACTCGCAACACTTGTCGTGCTCGTGACAATAGGCTTTTGTTCCCTAATTTTGCTTTTTCTTCCCCTTTCCAACCACATTGGACTGCCCTTATGTGTTATGCCAATAATAGGACGCATTATGTCTTAAAATATGATCATATAGAGCCTATAAATGCATATGTATATGAATTTATGTCAAGGTATGTACATATATGTATACATGGTTTATAATGTTTCCATTAGATAGTACCAACCAATATATATATATATATATATATATATATATGGATTGTAATATTAGTCTACATGTTAATAGTAATATTTCATTATTATGATACTTATGAACATGCATATGTACAGTTATGGATTATGATGCAATATAATGAATTGAATACAATTAATAAAATAATATATGAAATATTTAATGCCTACACATAGAGTTTGGTGGTGGATAGATAGGCATGCCTATAGGGTTGTTAATGCAGCTGCCATAGTTTTGAATCCATTTGGGTCCATAGTATATATGTCCCTATTAGGACCACAGTTTCGACCTCGTTTGGGTCCACATGTTTAATACCTTCAGGTATTTATACAATTGATACCTATGAGTATCTACATCACCTATTATCCACACCCACATAATATAGGTAGGCATTCATGGAAAGGAACGAATTGTTAAGAAGGAAATGGCAAAATATTAATATGTTTCACATGTTTATATTTGTTTATAAGTGGTACATTAACTTATTCTCTATTGTTATTGATTGTGAAGTTCATTGAGTATAAACCTATAATTGTGTTGTTGTGTGTTGCGTGTTTAGTAGTAACCACTACGGATGGTTGTTTGTGTATTATCTGTTTCCCCACTAAGCTATTTAGCTTAGCACCGGTTTTATTCGTGTAGGTATTCCAATTCAGACTCTCGATCAAGGGCAAAAATCTACATCAGCCAGGCCAACCTTAGGAACAGTCGAAGTATGAAAATATTATCTTTTGGTTTTCTGCTGTTGTATATTTACATTTTGTACCTAGTAAGGTGATTGTAAAGCACAAACAATTGTAAATATACTATAGTGAGCAATACTTTTTGCATGATCTTAACCAGTCTGATAAAGAAATTCAATAGTATGCCAATATATGTATAATAATTATGCATATAAACTACATAAAGAATGCATGCACTCAAAGTGGCATCAACCAGGGATGAACAAGATAGGTATAGTATAGTCCTTACATCCCTCTCTCCATACATCAAAATTGAACCCACTTCTTCACTTCCCTTCACAATTTTTCTTCTCTCTCCCCCCAAATTCCACCATGGTTTTGGCTCAAATTTTACCTAGACATGTTATAGATCATCCACTTCAACATAGCAATAAGTTGGGAGCAAAAAGAAGCTTGGAAAGTGTGGAATTTTTGTTACAGAAAGTTAACCTAAATAAGTAAATTCATTAGTTTTTGTTTAAATTAATTAGGGATTTTGTTATAGAATTATAGTCATTTGTAAAATTGTGTATGAGTAATTACATGTTGAAATTGATGACAAAAACTCACAATTTATTCCTCATATAATTCAGCCTAAAGAGGAATTTCAAGGTGAGGAAATGAGCTAAAAAGGAAAACATAATGCAAAAAAAAGAATGGATGATTTAAAGCCATTTTAAGGTTAGTAGGTATAAATCTACACTTAATTTCATTTGTTTCCTTTGAATTTTTGCCAAATTTTACATTATGTAACTATGAAACTTTAGGTACAATTATGAAATAAATAGATAAATGATAATAAAATGATGAATTAGCATGTAAAGAATAAAGAATTAATGAAGAAAAAAACCAAAAAGTGGAAAAAACTAAGTTTCCGAATGATACATTTTGGGTTATTATGTGATGTTTGAATAATTAATGGAAGATTTCACATAAATTAGACATTATGAACATAAAGGAACTTATTATGTGTAATCAAAACCTTAAACTACATATGTACATAATGTGAATAAATTGGACATAATGGTATCCATTTATATATTAAATAGTCAGAGGTATAATTTGAATGTGTACTTTTATAGGAAGATTTAAAATGATTAAGGGAACATATGAAACATGATAATGTATTAAAAACCATGGTATATGCTTATGACAATGTCATGGCCGAATTGTAACCTAAAGCATACCATGTGATGATTTGATAATTAATTGAATACTTGAAATGAAATAAGTATTAAAATGATGAATGAATTTAGTATGATTGATTGGAAATCAAAAATTGATTTAAACATAATGTAATGTAAATGTACATAATGATGTTCAATTATGTGTAAAGTGGCTATTAGTGTAAATTGAACATGTATCCTTATGTAAAAGGCTTGAAGAAAATCATACAAGTATATGAGACATGACAATGTATGAGAAATCATGATAAATGGCTATATAAATTACGTGGCCAAATCATACACATAGTGAAAATGGCATGTTTTTATCAAGTTTGGATATTATTATTTATGATTTTTATGAATGCATATATAGTGGGTGTGGATGGATTAGAAATAAGCAAATAATAATTTTGTCATAATTTGTAATGCATAGAAAGTTATGTAAATATATGATACAAAAAGAAAAAAATATTTGCCCTTAGTGCATATTGAGTATTCTAGGATTTTAAAACATAATGGCTAGCCATAGAAATAAATATCATGGTAGAATGATGAGTTAATTTGGACTAAGGCACACATTATATTCACAATTGAGGAGTTAATCAACCCAAGTGATCCCTCAACCCATATTAGATTCACAGTTGAGGAGTTGATCATTCAAAGTGATCCATCAACATAAACTAGATTTATAATTGAAGAGTTGATCACCCCAAGTGATCCCTAAATACACTTTAGAGCAATTAGGTCACGCCAAGTGGCATCTTCAATTCATTTAAGATCATTAGAATCCCTATCCGACATCTCGGGTTCAAGGGTTCTTATTAAGCACCATTAGGGGCAAAAATGTAATTATATAAGAAAATAAGGACTAAATGATAAATTATACAGAAAAGATGTCACATATGTGATTAAATAGTAAATAAAGAGAAAAATGTAATTAATTGATCAAAAAGGGTAAAAATATAATTAAATGAGGAAATGAGGGAAAAATCATAAATTTACATTGAAAATGTGAGTAAAGGAGTTAAAATGGTCAAATAACTAAAGAAGGGAAAATTGTAATTAAGGAAAAGTTTCAAGGACGAGACTATAATTTACCACTATATAAGAAAGTATAAAGACCAAAATGTATATTTTGGGTTTTAACATGAATGTATACCAAATGAAAGTCAAAAAGACAAATTAGGGTAACATTTGACAAGATATGTGTTTAAAAGAAAGTTTAGGGACTAAACGATAATTTTTCACATTTATTGAGAAATGAGTAAGAAAAAGGAAAAACAAGTATTAGTAAAGATTAAAGAGTAAATAGGAAGTTTACGGAGTAATTCTAACATTAAAATGTAATAAATGACAACTGAGGGTATAATAGTAAATATGTAAATGTTAGTTTTATAAATAAAATTTTGTTTTGTGCATCCACCACTAGGCAACTTCATTACTTAGCATGTGGTTTTGTTTAACTACACACAGGGGATAGATAATCGAGGATAAGGAAGAGAAAAGTTTTAAATGGCATGTACATGTACGACTTAGAGGGATGAGTAGGACGTATGTATTTGATGTATTAGCTATTTTGTATTATGTAACATAACATGTAGCAAATGTTAAACAATAATGAACGTGTAGTATGTCTGTTAAAGTGATACTTGAACTATTAGTTATAGTTGTAGTTGTAGTATTGGAAGTAGAGGATGATTATTAGGAGTGTAATTTGACACTTTGCAGGTTTGGGTAGCACGATTTTATAGCCATTACGCTGTCTAAATTTTTACCAAATGAATAGTAACATTCAACACTAAAGATAAATTAAGAATTTAATGCTAAGCTAAAACTATAAATCACGATTAATAAAGAACTAATAAACATGAATTAACCATGCGACATTAGTAATAATAGATCACCAACATTTAGACATAAGTTCGAGCATTGGTTGTCAAAAACAAATCAATTTTCAAACCCTAAAAGGTCGATTATATATACCTATAGACATTGTGTCTCAAGGCAGCCTAGATTAGAGTTATCCAATAAGGAAGCATTGCCTGTGTCATAGATAGAGTGGAAGCATTAGTCTTTGTCCTTGGCTTTCATTGATTTTTAAATGGTTTTTCTCAAGCTCTACTCTTTTGTGTTGTTCGAGATTTAAAATCAAATTTTAATTTAAAATTTAGGGTTTTTTGTTGACAGATACCGATCTCTCATGGTCAGATGCCCGTTTATCACTTATTTTCCTTTGGCTGCCTCTCGTTGGTAGGCTCATCCTCCCCTTTGCCATGTTGCCCATAACTGGCTTTGAAAGGCACCCATGACTCACTGAATCATGGGTACAAGTCAATTTGAGCCACAAAATGTTATATGGTAGACTTGTAATTTTCTTCTAAGCTAAGTGGCGCCAGTCTATAGTGAGTAGCACCCATTGGTGGAGTTTTTATGCCATTCTGCATGTTTTTGATAGCTAGAAAAGATAAGGTATAATTTTAGGGACTTGTTCTCAATCTAATCTTGTAACAAATTGGATCAAGTATGATTTTGAATTTGAATAGGAGTTTGAGATGGTTTTTAACTCTAATCTTTGATAAAAAGAAAATTCAAACACAAAAAGGGGAGGTTTGTTTTGATTTTATTAGAGGTTCTTTTCAGCCAAAAAAAACATCTTTCTTTGAGGAGAAAAAAAATAGGGAGTTTTTAGAGAGAAAATTTCTTGAAAATATTGTTTTCAATCATTCAATACTATGGAATATGAGGAGGAGGGCATGCAACGACATTTCTCCTAGTGTTCCTAAGTTCAAAACACACATTAAGGGTAATATTCTAAGCTAAAATTATTTTTTTTGAAGTAAAATCTATTATATATTATGTCAATGGTTTTCTTGAGTTCTTTTTTATATTTGAATGTTAATCATGTAATTCCATGTTATTTTACATGCTTAGATATTTGTTATGCCCTGATAGTGTAAAAATGGTTAAAGTTTATTAGAAAAGCATGTTTTTTAGGTTTTTTTCCATTCATGCAATTTTGTGTTTTTTCTAATGTCTTGAATATGTGATTCCTTTTATTCATATTTTTTTAGGATTCAGATGTGTTTATTCATCTCTAGAGTGATTTTAGGATGTTTTTAAGTCATTTGATGTATATTTAGGTGGGTTTTAGTATGAAAAATATCAAACTTTTGGATTTTGTTCTTTGGATGCACTCAGGGTGTGAGTCACATGAAGAAGGCATGAACAACACTCATCTCTCATAGAGAGCGTTGCGACAGCATACGGTCTTCTTTTTTATCCCTTGCTCCTTGGTTGCCTATCTCTTCCCCTTTAGCCTATCTATAACTTTCACTTTTGGCCCTATTGGTTGTTTTTTTATATATCTTTCTTGTTTTTATTTTAATTTTCATGTCATATTTTAATTTCTTAATTTTTGTATGACATTTTACTTTCTACCATTTGCATGTCTTTATTTTGTTTATATATTTTTCTGATCCAATATGCATGTATTTATTTATTTTAGTGTTTATTATTATTTTTTATTTGTAATTGTTTATTTTCTTTTATTTTCTTTTGAGCAAATAATTTTGCATATTTGAGTTGCTTTGGAGATTGGAGTTTTAAAGACTACAACACCTTTGTTGTAATAATTTAAATTTATGTACTTTATTTATTTTTGCCTTTTTTTTGGTTTTGCTTTATTTCTTTTGTTTTGGATTTGTAATAATAAAATATTTTTTGCATGCTAACATAAAGATTCGCCTAAAGAATATGTACAAATAAAATGAGATTTTTCTTAACAAGTAGGAACAATGTCTAGTTTTCCTCCCAAAACGACACATAAAAAAATAGTTTTTTTTCTCAAAATAGGATCAATCATTCCCTTTTCCTTAAAAATTATTTAAGAACTCTTCTTTTTTTATAAATATACAATGCATCATTCATCCTAACATTTTAATTCCTGAGGCCATCATAGATTCATCCAAGTGGTTTAGTGGTTTTGATGGCTACCTTATCAGAAGAGTAAGTATTTATATCTTACCCTAACAAGCCCTGCCATCGATTGGTATCATGAGTTGGATTTTTTGACCAAGGAGGATTGGGATATATTGACAGAAGAATTCTTGAGATAATGCGATTGTAGCATCGGAATAGAAATGGCCATGAAGGATTTAGAGTTGCTACATCAAAATCCCGATGAGTCCTTTCAATAAAACCTTGCCCTATGGAGGAATAAGGTGATGGAAATAAGGAGAAAACTAATACTACAGATCATATTAGGCTCTTCATTCGAAATACCAATCCTTATCTGAAATAAGGGCTTAAAATGAAAGGCTTAAAGGACTGGTAATTTCTCGAAGACTTGGCCATGAAAGTTGATGCCAAGTATTTGTTGAATAAAGCTACCTTATCAAATCTAGGTTTTTATAACAACAACGGCAATGATGGCAAAACCTCAAGGGTCTTAGCTACAAGGGCCAGTCGACAACATTATTCAGACCTAGGCAAGCCATTATCTTGGTGTCTTACCCATCCTAAATGAAAGGAAGTTGCAACCTTTGCCACCAATGCTAGTTGTAGACATCGTGACCTGAGGTAGCATAGATCAAGGTTGCCAAATGATGAGGATACAATATATTTCTAATTAAGAAGTGTGAATCTCAAATATATGACCTTGATTCCTATATTTTCATAAAAGCTCTTTTGGTTTTCCAAGTGATTTTCCAAAAAAATATTTTGAAAAGAACTCCAAAAACCTTATTTTTTACATCCAGCATTAACAGATGGATGTCTGTCATAGAGGGATAGTTGTTTATAGCTGTCCTCCTTTAGTTCAAATCATATTAGAATATTTTTGTAAATTATAAGGAATCATGTGAGGGAAGCTTATCTGTCAATGATAGACATCCATCTGTGGGGCTATTTCTAGATTTTTCACATTTTCTAGTTTTGAAAATTGGGGATAAATATCAAATTTGATCCACTCCAAATTGAGAGGGATTAATTCTTCCTATTCTGAAGAATTAGAGTTAGAGTTGATCTCCAACACTTTTCCACGTGTAAAAAGGAAAATTAGGGTTTTAAAAAAGGGGAAGATCCTCAGAATATTTGAAAGAATAGGGTTTTGAGAGAGAGAAAATAATTCTCTATTCTTGAAACCAAAGTTCGATGCAATCATCCACACTAAGAAATACACAAATCTTTTTGTTTTTTTGAACATGGGAATCGAAGATCGTAGTGGACATTGGTGCTTCTAGTTTCATAGAATTGATAATACCTTGAGGGTAGTATTCTAGATCTCAAGCTTTCTTTCTTTAGTTCATATCATGATCATGTGAATATGTTTATGATGCTGTAATATATGATCTTGTGTTTGTTCGTTTAATTTGCATAATTCTCGTGATGCTATGTTTTGCCGTGATGATTTAAGACTGTTCAATGTGTTAGAAATAACATGTCAAGACTTATTCTTCCCTATTAATGCATGATAAATGCTTTGATTTAATTTTATGTGTTTATTTGTTCCTTTGCTGTTTTAGTACCATATAATTATTTTTTCGATGTTTTAATTAGATCCTACATGTTTCAGTGTTATAGAAATGTATTTAAGGTTTAAAATTGGCTTATTTTATTTGTGGATTGAATGCTTGTATTAGACTATTCTTCGAGTCATCAACGGGAATAACACATCACAAATAGCCGTCTCTCAGTGCTATAGATGGGATGTCGTGATGCCTTATTCTTGTCCAATCTCTCACCATTGTTTGGGGCATCTGTCATTATTTGGGGATGCCTATGGCTTTTTTTTCCTTTTTTAACATATTTTTAATGCCATTTTATTAATATAGGTCATTTTACATATTTAAATGCATTTTAGCTTTATTTTTGATTTTGTACATTATGATTGGCATTCTGTTTCCATTTATCTAGATTATTCTAGTGTATGTTTTGTCATTTTTCTAGTTAATTAATTAATTTTTTTTTATGTTTGATTTATTTTATTGTGCTAATCAATTTGTTTCTTTTGTGGGATTACTTGAGCAATTTTATTTTCCCAATTCTGGAGTTTCTTTTTAAGGAGATTTGCATCCTTTGGTGGACACCCCTTCAAATTGTTCTTTCCTTTTTCCCTGTATCCTTATTATTTTGTAGTTAGCTCTTTATTTTCATTTAAGTATAGTTTATGTTTGGTTTATTTTACCTATTTTTGTATCTCATTTTATTTTGAATGTATTTCTTTTTTAGAATGTAATACTTAGCAAAAAAGAAATTTTTAGTACGTTAATAAAAATGGTACAATGTCCAATTTTTTTCCACAAAACCACACAAAAAAAGAAAAGTCTTACTTTCATTAAAATAAGGATCAATCATCCCGTGTTTATCAAAATTAGAAAAGAATTTCTATCCCTTTTTGTAAAAATCATGTATCAGGGGACCAATGTTCCCAAAAACTGAATTAATTCCTCATTTTATGTATGAATTTATTTTATTCTTTTTAATTAGGATGATTTGCCTCTGTAATAGATTATGTAGTAGATTTCCTTTATTTTATTCACTTTATTTACAGTTTTTATTATTTGATTAGTGTGTTTATTTAAATTCAATCACAATGCATCATGTGAGAAGGGAGATAGTTGATTAATAATAAAAACATAGTTATAAGAAACACCTAACCAAGATGCAAAATAAGAGTGATGTCCCGAATACCGTGCTTTGTTTGGGCATCAAAAGGGTCGAGAATATAATGAGCTCACTTTACACACCTTCATAGGTTGACTATAAATAATAGATTGGGCCTAAAACCATTCCTATTGTAAAGTGGCTATTTTATGAGATATAGTGAGCCTTAATCTGATCTTGGACCCTAAAAGCTAGCATTTAAGAACCAACTCAAACACTCGAATGGGATCCAATGCGCATCATAATGGTAAATCCACTAGGAATGAAGAGATCTTGCTCCTAAAAGCATCTTGGTTAAGTTATTTATACTTAATTTTTCCTTATTAATCCTATCTTCCTTTGAAATTGCATTTTTTGCATACATCTTAGAGTCTTAGAAATAAGTTATGGGTCCTCTTTATAGCCCCAGTGTTATCTTGAAATACACCCTATGTTCACTTAATTTGAGGAGGTGTTAAGAAGACCCACCAGCCCAAGTATAGTACCAAATGGTATATGAAATGGTGACCTATCGGTCGTTATGCTTGTGATGAACTAAACCGATTAGCAGGGACAATGCTTGGGTAGCCTTAAAGTTTCATCACCCTAACTTAAGTTCATGTGATGACAATTGATGTTTCTCCAAAGGCTGTATAACCATCATAACTTTTGCTTGCTATATGGGCCCTTATGTATTGACCAAACTCAAACAAATTAGAAGGGATCCAGTTAAAGGCTGCCATGCCCTGGTGGCCCAACTCAATCTATATGACTTAGTTAAAATACATAATGGTCCAAACCGATATGCCTGCACTTTCAATTTATACATGTCCATTGGGTACCTTGTTGACCCATAGGCTAAGCCCAATTAGGAAAGAGATTGCACGACCTTCGATATGGGAGTAATAAGGTTGGCAGGCTTTGTCTATACTTGTATATGGTTGTGATTGGCATCTAATAAAAGCATTCGTTGCATTTATGCATCATGTATATACCATGCTCATGCATCACTCATTATGCATCATTCCTAACATTTGATTCTTGTAGCCATCATAACTTCATTTGGGTAGTCCACATGGTCAGACAGTTGCCTCATTTAGGGATTTGTGTTTGAGCTACTAAGGTTGAGGTCAAAATCAAGTTCAAAGTTGGGGTTTGAGATCAATTCTGAGTTTGAGCTTTTGAGAAGCAATCAAGGAACATAATCAGGGATGGATGATGAATAGATAAATAAGACTGAGAGAGTTGTAAATAAGGCAGCAAAGCTCACATCCTTAAGAGAAAGTTAGCCATTTTTATCTCGAGACCTTCAGTGACATGAGAAAAATTAGATTGAAGGCTAGATAGGAGGTTCTAAGAGTTTGAAGAGAGGATGATGGCCATAATTTATGGACTGGTGACTTATTTGTCACCAAACATTAGGACTTGCCTACAACATTTGTTTGTAAGATAGCGGAGCCAATGCACATTGTGGATGCTACCATGACAGATGCTATTATGCCTTGAGATCGACCAAGGATGGAAAGGAGGCATGAGCTAGAAAATGACTATGTCAAAGATGAGGATGAAGAATATAACCCTCATGTGATGAATACAAGGAATAGGGAGTCATAGCACTAAGGACGTGACTTTCAAAAAGATGAAGGAGAAGGTTAAAGCAATGTATAAGTTATTGTTTGCCAGAAGAGGAATGAACCTTGAGGATAGGAATTTAAATGGAGATGAGCCACTACCTCAGAGGGTCAAGATGCTAGATTTGCCTAGGTTCAGTGGTACTTTCGATCCTTCTACACGTGTCAAGTATACACTTTGATCATAAAGGGGACTACCTTGATTAAAAAACAAAAGGTTGAATATTTCTTTATAAACTTAATAGGCTCGGTGATAGACTGACATCATAGGTTGGATAGATGCACCAGGAAGGATTAGGACTTGTTAACTAAAGAGTTCCTCAAGTAGTACAACTATAGTACGAGGATGGAGGTCACTTTAAAGGACCTCAAATTGCTTCAACAAAATCAAGATGAGTCCTTTCATGAGTACCTTATGAGATAGAGGAATTGGGTAATGGAGATAAAAAGGAAGCTAGATTTAGCTGATCAAATCGGGCTCTTTAATCAAAATGCAAGCCTTTACCTAAGGGATTGCCTAAAAATAAATGGACTAAAGGATTGTGAGTCCCTGAAGGATATAGCTATAGAGGCTGAAGGTGCATATTAAGCCAAAAGAGCTAATAATGATGGTGAAAGGAGGAATAATGGCAACAACAGGACATTTAGAAGTAGCAGTGGAGCGAATAAAAGTTGAAAGAATGCCAAAGTGTCTACTATAGAAGTCAATTAGAGACACTACTCTAAGCTTGATAAGTCCTTATCTTGGATTTTAGATCAATTATGTAAGGAAGCAAAGCTGTAGCCATTGCCATTGAGGCCTTCCAAGATTAAATAGAGACTATTCTTTGGTGGTTTATCAAGTAAGGGATGAGTGATGGGTGTTAGTGTAAGCCCTAGCCCCAATGCATTGTAACGAAACACTTGAAATTAATAAAATGAGGCATTAGTTTTATCTTTTGTATTCCTGTTCATATCAATTGATAAAACTATCCAAGAATGTCGTTTCGGTTTAAGTTATCATGTGTGAGGCACATGGATTGTAAGACCTTGAAACAAATGAGACATCATTCTAAATATCCCTAGTCAGTCATTGTTATGGGAATAACAAATGAATTAAGACTAGTATGCTCTCTCTGATCTTATGAGTTCTGTCTTACGGATCATTAGGACAAGAGTGTCAATCAGAGATCATAGATACATGTTAAAGAACATGGTATCTGGATTCGATCCGCTCATGAGAACACTACATGGTACAAGTCATAAGTGTTTCGCATATGCAAGTTTTGTATCGGAGTTCTTAGACCTGAAATCTCTATGAAACTCTTTATGAATTACTGTGTACTTTGACATACACCTAATGTGCTCGTAACAGAGTGACAAGTACGGGTATGATTGGGTACGCACTGATTCATGTTAGAGAGCATGAGAGAAGTGAAGGGATTACCCCTCTCGATAAGAGAGAAAAATATCACCGGCCACTTGATCAGTGAACTGAGAAGTGTATGGCCATACCGAGATGAAATAATGAGTAATCATTATTTATCTGAGAGTTCAGTGTCACTGAAATATCAAGAAATGAATTAATGTATATAAGGATGACTAGTTCCATGCCTTATATTAATTCTGATATTTATGGGTAAGGGACTATGCGAAATTGCATTAGGTCACCAAATGCCATATGCATTTTCATTTAATTTGGAATGCTATAATATCTTGCTAGAGAATATATATAGCCTTTGAATTAATTTATTAATTCATTGCCAACATTAAATGGACCTATAGGATCGCACACAAAGCATTGGGCTTAAAATATTTAAATTAAGTATTGGACATTAATTTGGGCTTTTAATTAAAGTCAAATTAATGTATGTAATGGGTTATAATATTGCTATTGGGCTTTGGTCCATGAGAGAGAGAAATTCAGCCCATAAGGTTTAATTTCAATTAATTAATTATCTTGTGTTAATTAAGTTAATTGAATATTAAAGCCTAAAGAAATTTAAATTAAATTAAATCACTTATATATTTAATTAAGTGATTTCATTTATTTAAATGTCTTATGTTTTATTTCAAATTTGAATTTAAATTCAAAGGAGTTTAATTCAAAATATATTACTTATCTTTAGGAAGTGATAGAGTTTGAATTAATTATCTTAGGATAGTTGAATTCAGACTAATGACTTGCCAAAGGATAAGCATATATATTAAAAGAAATAAAACCCTAAACCTAATTTTTTTGTGGCATGAATAGTAACTCGTGAATAGTGACTCTCTCTCTCTTAATTCTTTTGTTCAATTTTTTCGCAAGGAGAAAGGATTGTTCCTCATTCTCTTGTGTTATTGAGCAGTAATAGCAATCTAAAGAAGTACAAAATCAAGTTTTGTAGCTTCAAACTATAACCATTACACAATACCAAAAAAGAGAGATAGCAATCTCGATTTTAAGCCGTCGGTGCAAGTGTGTGTGTGAGAATAGAGGGAGTGGCGCAAAAGGCTGTTCCTTGGCATTGGTGATCGAGAACTAAGGTGGATAAAGGCATCTTGGTTGCTGGACATCACAAAATCAAAGAATAAAGAGGCATCATCTATTGTAAGTTTCAAAACCCTAAAATTACATGTTTTCGTTCCTAGTTTTGGATATGTATGGTATGCATGATAAAATTTTTGTTTTTCCGCTGTGCTATCATGATTATCATACCATGTCATATTCCATCAGTGGTATCAGAGCCTAGACATGCTTATTTTAGTGCTTTAGATGCATGAAAAAATTAATTAAAAATCGTTATTTTGAAAACATGCAAATCTGAAATTTTCTGTTTTGAGTTTTTTGCATTGTTTTTGTGTAAAAACGATTTTAATTGATTAGATAGGTATTATAATTAATATGACATGTTAATATACTATCCTAAGATGTTATTAGGGCTGGTAATGGTCGGATTTAATTATTTATACCTGATGGTACATGTTAATTATGAAACTAGGTGCTAGTTGGCATGTAAATTGCTAGTTTAACAACTAGTTTTCAAAATTATATGTAAAAACGTTTTTGGCATGTTTGTAAGTGATATTTAAAGATTAATTATCAGGTCTGGACATATTTTAAATTTGGTTTTAATTCTGGTCCATGACAATTTAATTGATTAATTTTAAAATCACTTAAAACAATGACTAGTTTGTGTTTGTTACATGTTTAATCAACATTGTTTGCTTTGTTTTGATTAAAATGGTAAAAACACATTTAGATTAAAATGGTACAGAATATTAAATCAATATTTATGGACTTATTTAGATTATTAAATGACTCATAAAATTGATTTAAATGTTTGTGCATTTTATGGCATTACATAAGCATTAAACAACTAGTTTTTGTTGTTTGTTTGTTTTTGCATGAATGCCGTGTACTATATATGTGTTCTTCATGATTTTATTTTTAATTCATGTTAGCACATATTATATGCATTTTTAATGTTTATGGGCTGTATGACATAAAAATAAAAATGGCAAAATTGGAAATTATGCTAGAGTTGATTTATAGCACAAATCTAACTAGTTTGTGTTTTGGGCTTTTAAGAGAACTTATTCAATAAGAGGATTTAGTCCATTGGGCTTCGGCTCAGGCCCATCACGGGGTCATCTCTTAAAGGTTCAAGTACACAATTTCCATTAATGGGCTTGGCTAAATCTAATTAAAATTGGACTTTGTTTGATCCATGAATGCTATGTATATTTATTTGCTTGTTTGGTGTGATGAATGGATATGCATGGTGCATTCATGGGCCCTGGGTTATTGTAATTAAATATGGCCTGCGAGCCATTATATTTTATTGTAAAAGTTTCATTTATTTCTTAGAATAGAATTTATTTGAAGACTTTGTAAATCAAGACGAAGCCCACCGGAGTGGAGAAGCCCAACTCGAAGATTCTTATGTAATAGTATAGAATCTTAGTTGTAAGTTTTTGGGCCCATGTTTGTCACGCTTTACTTTATGCAATTATATATATATGCATGCTATGTATGGATGACAAAGCGTATGCCATGTAAGCCGTAATAAAATGAATCCCTAAAAATAGTAAGTCACAAAGTTGCCTTCCTAATTCGAAACATGTCAAGGCATCGATCATCGGTCACGTAGACTAGGAGTCCTAGATGCGCCCGATTATCTTTGTGAGGCATGGGTTGTGAATGTAGGTTGGACTTATCATGGAAAGGGATGCCCAGACCTAGGCAACTAATAAATGGGTTGTGCTATAACATCTTAAGATGTTAGCCCATTTGATCCAAGAGTCATGTACGAGACATGATTGGAGTTTTCCTACCTAAGTAACTTAACTTGTTAGGTGTACAAGCTCAGCTTGACTAATAAGTTGTTGTGAAAAGTGGATCTTGGCCCACATAAAATCACTAACGCGAATTATTTAAAGGGATATTAATTCGATTTGTGGGATCATTAATAAGACCTCATTTAATCTTGCTAAATTTTATTGTAGATTGAAAATGGCATCTTCAAATAACAATTTCTCATTGCGATCGGTCCTTGAAAAGGACAAATTGAATGGCACCAATTTCATAGACTGGTCTCGAAACTTAAGAATAGTTCTTAAGCAAGAGAAAAAGTCGTATGTTTTGGATGCACCCTTGCCTGAAGAACCAGGAAGGAACGCCTCTGCGGTTCAAAAGGAAACTTTTGAGACCAAGAAGAGCGACTCCAATGATGTGACCTGTCTGATGCTGGCCACTATGGTGCCTGAATTGCAAAAGCAATTTATGGACCAAGAGGCTTATGCGATCATGGTGCACCTAAAGGAGATGTTCCAAGAGCAAGCTCGTCACGAGAGGTTCGTGACAACAAAGGCTTTAATTTCTTGCAAGATGGCTGAGGGTACTCCTGTTAGTACCCATGTACTCAAGATGAAAGGGTATCTTGATACTCTTGAGAAGCTTGAGGTACTAGTGCCAAAGGAATTGGCCACTGACTTGATCTTAGGATCATTGCCTGCTGCTTATGATCCATTTGTGATGAATTATAACATGCATGCAATGAACAAATCAGTCACTGAGCTTCATGGGATGCTTAAGAATGCTGAAGAAAACATTCGAAAGACCAATCCCGTACTAATGGTTCAAAAAGGAATAAAGAAGGGACCTGCTAAGGGAAAAGGAAAAGGAAAGGGAAAACCCAAGACAGTTGGGAGTGCACCTCAAGCCCAATCCAAGCCCAAGGCACCAAAGCTCAAAGAGAGTGAGAGCACTTGCTTCCATTGCAACAAGATAGGGCATTGGAGGAAGAATTGCGCTCTCTTTAAGGAAGAACAAAAGAAGAATGGAGCCAAGGCGTCCAGTTCTGGTATTTTTGTTGTTGAAGTTAACCTTTCTATTTCTACCACTTGGGTATTGGATACCGGTTGTGGTTCTCACATTTGTTCAAATGTGCAGGGGTTAAGAAATAGGCGGTTACTTGGGAAGAATGAAGTGGACCTCCGTGTGGGGAATGGAGCACGAGTTGCTGCGACTATCACCTCACTTTACCTTCCGGACTTTGTATTGTTTTGAATAATTGTTATTATGTGCCTGCTATGAGCAGAAACATTATTTCAGTTTCATGTTTGGATAATGATGAATTTGATTTTGTTATTAAAAATGGCAATGCTCATATTCGTCGCCAAGGCATTTCTTATGGCAATGCCATGTTGCAAAATGGCCTTTATATCCTTGATTTACAAAACAAAGAGTCCATATACAACATTAATACAAAGAGGGTTAAATCAAACGAATTGAACCCTACTTACTTCTGGCATTGTCGCTTAGGACATGCAAACGAAAAACGCATTTCAAGACTCCACAAAACTGGAGTGCTTGGGTCATTCGACTTAGAGTCTTATGATACATGCGAGCCATGTTTGCATGGAAAAATGACAAAGAGTCCTTTTAATAAAAATGGCGAGAGGGCTAATGGCTTATTGGAACTAATACATTCCGATGTATGTGGACCTTTAAGTACACATGCTAGAGGTGGTTTTAGCTTCTTCGTGACATTCACAGATGACTTCAGTAGATATGGCTATGTCTATCTGATGAAGTACAAGTCTGAAACTTTTGAGAAATTCAAAGAGTTTAAGAATGAAGTAGAAAACCAACTTGGCAAAAGTATAAAAGCCATTCGATCAGATCGAGGTGGCGAATACTTAAGCCAAGAGTTTGACAGTCATCTAAAGGAGTGTGGTATTATTTCACAGCTCACTCCTCCTAGAACACCTCAATGGAATGGTGTGTCCGAAAGGAGAAATCAAACTCTGTTGGACATGGTTCGATCTATGATGAGTCAAGCTAATCTTCCTATCTCTTTTTGGGGTTATGCATTAGAAACTGCTGCGTTTCTATTGAACCGTACTCCAACTAAAGCAGTTGAGAAGACACCATACGAGGTATGGACTGGGAAAGAACCCAATATGTCTTTTCTCAAGATTTGGGGCTGTGAAGCACATGTTAAGAAATTAACATCTGAAAAACTAGAGTCCAAATCCACTATCTGCTTGTTTGTGGGTTATCCTAAAGAAACAAAGGGATACTACTTTTACTCACAAGCCGAGAACAAAGTATTTGTTGCTCGCAAGGCTGTTTTCTTGGAAAAGGAGTTCCTTCTCAAGAAAGACAGTGGGAGTAAAGTAGAACTTGGAGAAATTCAAGCACCACAAAATCCTATAGAGGATGGTTTGGAAATGGGATCAAGTTCACAACCAGTTGTGGAACAAGAACCCATTACACAAGAACCTAGAAGGTCCGGTAGGGTACGTCAGGAGATTGAGAGATATGGATTTCTAATCACTGATAGTGACACTATTGAGTTAGTAGATCGTGAGGATCCTACTACCTACCGAGAAGCTATTGAGAGCCCAGACTCGGAAAATTGGCTTGAAACCATGAAATCCGAGATGCAATCAATGTACGATAAACAGGTTTGGACCTTGGTTGATCCACCGGAAGGTGCTAAGGTAATTGAATGCAAGTGGCTATTCAAACTCAAAGCTGATAAGACCTACAAAGGTAGACTAGTAGCAAAAGGCTTTCGGCAAACTCATGGTGTAGACATACTCAAATCCTTTTCACCTGTAGTCATACTCAAATCCATTAGGATCTTGCTTGCCATAGTTGCATATCATGATTATGAGATATGGCAAATGGATGTCAAAACTGCTTTCCTCAACGAAAATTTACTTGAGGATGTGTATATGACACAGCCTGAAGGTTTTGTCAATCCCAAGCATCCTAAGAAGGTATGCAAGCTTCAAAAATCCATTTATGGATTAAAGCAAGCATCCCGAAGTTGGAATCTTTGCTTTGATGAGGCAGTCAAAGAATTTGACTTCATCAAGAACGAAGATGAGCCTTGTGTGTACAAGAAGGTTAGTGGGAGCATAGTAGTGTTTCTGATCCTATATGTGGACGACATCCTTCTCATTGGGAATGATATTCCAACATTGCAAAAGGTTAAGCAATGGTTGGGAAAATGTTTCTCAATGAAAGACTTAGGTGAAGCCGAGACAATACTTGGTATTCGAATCTATAGAGATAGATCGAATCGGCTTTTGGGACTAAGTCAAGAAAAGTACATAGACAAAGTACTAAAGCGTTTTAGTATGGGAGACTCAAAGAAAGGATACATACCTTCGGCTTTGGGAGTTCCTTTGACTAAAGAACAGTGCCCTAAAACAAAAGAGGAAAGGGACAACATGAGTAGAATCCCATATGCATCTGCTATTGGATCTATCATGTATGCTATGTTATGTACTAGGTTGGATGTTGCTCATGCACTAAGTATAACCAGTAGGTTTCAGCAAGACCCTGGTGAGAAGCACTGGTCTGCTGTAAAAGGGATCCTGAAGTACCTGCGAAGGACTAAGGATCACTTCTTGGTGTATGGTGGTCAAGAAGAGCTCGTCATACAAGGTTATGCCGATGCTGCTTTTCAGACCAGCACTCAGGATTCTAGATCGCAATCTGGGTTTGTTTTTGTTTTGAACGGTGGTGCTGTCAGCTGGAGAAGCTCGAAGCAAGAAACCGTTGCCGACTCAACTACAGAATCTGAGTATATTGTAGCAAGTGAGGCTGCAAAAGAGGCTGTTTGGATTAAAAATTTCATTAATGGATTAGGAGTGGTCCCAAGCATCCTAGATCCATTAGAAATTTTCTGTGACAATAATGGGGCCATTGCACAGGCCAAGGAGCCCCGGTCACACCAGAAATCCAAACACATACTCAGAAGGTACCACTTGATCAGAGAAATCATTGATCGTGGGGACGTCAAGGTTAGCAAGATATCAAGTGAAGACAATGTAGCAGATCCTTTGACGAAACAGTTACGTCCAAATCTGCACGAAGCTCATTTGAGAGCGTTCGGTCTTAGGGCTATGCCAAATTGGGACTAGTGCTAGTGGGAGATTGTTAGTGTAAGCCCTAGCCCCAATGCATTGTAACGAAACACTTGAAATTAGTAAAATGAGGCATTAGTTTTATCTTTTGTATTACTGTGCATATCAATTGATAAAACTATCCAAGAATGTCGTTTCGGTTTAAGTTATCATGTGTGAGGCACATGGATTGTAAGACCTTGAAACAAATGAGACATCATTCTAAATATCCCTAGTCAGTCATTGTTATGGGAATAACAAATGAATTAAGACTAGTATGCTCTCTCTGATCTTATGAGTTCTGTCTTACGGATCATTAGGACAAGAGTGTCAATCAGAGATCATAGATACATGTTAAAGAACATGGTATCTGGATTCGATCCGCTCATGAGAACACTACATGGTACAAGTCATAAGTGTTTCTCATATGCAAGTTTTGTATCGGAGTTCTTAGACCTGAAATCTCTATGAAACTCTTTATGAATTACTGTGTACTTTGACATACACCTAACGTGCTTGTAACAGAGTGACAAGTACGGGTATGATTGGGTACGCACTGATTCATGTTAGAGAGCATGAGAGAAGTGAAGGGATTACCCCTCTCGATAAGAGAGAAAAATATCACCGGCCACTTGATCAGTGAACTGAGAAGTGTATGGCCATACCGAGATGAAATAATGAGTAATCATTATTTATCTGAGAGTTCAGTGTCATTGAAATATCAAGAAATGAATTAATGTATATAAGGATGACTAGTTCCATGCCTTATATTAATTCTGATATTTATGGGTAAGGGACTATGCGAAATTGCATTAGGTCACCAAATGCCATATGCATTTTCATTTAATTTGGAATGCTATAATATCTTGCTAGAGAATATATATAGCCTTTGAATTAATTTATTAATTCATTGCCAACATTAAATGGACCTATAGGATCGCACACAAAGCATTGGGCTTAAAATATTTAAATTAAGTATTGGACATTAATTTGGGCTTTTAATTAAAGTCAAATTAATGTATGTAATGGGTTATAATATTGCTATTGGGCTTTGGTCCATGAGAGAGAGAAATTCAGCCCATAAGGTTTAATTTCAATTAATTAATTATCTTGTGTTAATTAAGTTAATTGAATATTAAAGCCTAAAGGAATTTAAATTAAATTAAATCACTTATATATTTAATTAAGTGATTTCATTTATTTAAATGTCTTATGTTTTATTTCAAATTTGAATTTAAATTCAAAGGAGTTTAATTCAAAATATATTACTTATCTTTAGGAAGTGATAGAGTTTGAATTAATTATCTTAGGATAATTGAATTCAGATTAATGACTTGCCAAAGGATAAGCATATATATTAAAAGAAATAAAACCCTAAACCTAATTTTTTTGTGGCATGAATAGTAACTCGTGAATAGTGACTCTCTCTCTCTTAATTCTTTTGTTCAATTTTTTCACAAGGAGAAAGGATTGTTCCTCATTCTCTTGTGTTATTGAGCAGTAATAGCAATCTAAAGAAGTACAAAATCAAGTTTTGTAGCTTCAAACTATAACCATTACACAATACCGAAAAAGAGAGCTAGCAATCTCGATTTTAAGCCGTCGGTGCAAGTGTGTGTGTGAGAATAGAGGGAGTGGCGCAAAAGGATGTTCCTTGGCATTGGTGATCAAGAACTAAGGTGGATAAAGGCATCTTGGTTGCTGGACATCACAAAATCAAAGAATAAAAAGGCATCATCTATTGTAAGTTTCAAAACCCTAAAATTGCATGTTTTCGTTCCTAGTTTTGGATATGTATGGTATGCATGATAAAATTTTTGTTTTTTCGCTGTGCTATCATGATTATCATACCATGTCATATTCCATCAATGGGAAAAGGAAGAACAGTTACCACCGTACATCAACTGTTTAAAGGCTTTGAGTAACCAGTTTAAGGTATGCATGTTTAGGTAAATGACCAGAGAGGAAAACGAACTAGCTAATGCCTTATCTACTTTGTTATCAATATGGGACAACCCAGTGGGAGTAAGTATAAAAACGGTGTTAATCTTAAGATCTGAAAAACCATACTTTGAAGCTGAACAAGTAATTGATATTGAGGTGATGATGAGAAGCCTTGGTAATATGACATCAAAAATTATCCAGAAAAATCAGTATTTCTAGAGGAGGCCACTGAAAAAGGACCAAATAATGATCCACAAGTTTTTAACTCAGTTCATTACTATAGGCAGAGTGCTTTATAAGAGGTGGCCTTATGGTATCCAACTAAGGTGCTTAAATAAGAAAGAGGCTTAAAAGGTCATGGAAGAGGTGCATGCAGGAGTATATGGAGCTTATATGAATGATTTAGCCTTAGCAAAGAAGTTTTTGTGGTAGGAATTCTTCTGGATTATAATAGATGCTGATTATTCTAAGTATGTTAACAAATGCAAACTGTGCCAACAATATGCAAACATAAGACCTTTACAATTTTTTGAGTTATACAACCTTACATCGCCTTGGCCATTTTCCATGTGGGGTATAGACATCATGGGTATAATCCATCCGCTAGACTTGAATAGGCACAAATTCATTGCGGTTGCCATCAACTATTTCACAAAGTGGGTGGAAGTAGAATCCTTTAAGAAGCTGGATGCTAGGGATATGGCTAAGTTAATAGAAAGGAATCTGATATATAGGTATGGCTTACCGTACCATATAGTGTCTGACAATGGGTTGTAATTTTTTGGGGAAACCAAGGAGATGCTTAGGAAATATAGAGTTCAACATCGTAAGTTCTCTCCCTATCGACCTCAGGCAAATGGGGCAGTTAAGATAGCTAAGAAGAATCTCAAGAGGATCCTTGCAAAATGGTTCGAACCTATAAGGATTTGGCTAAAAAGTTACCTTTTACATTATTGGGTTAGAGAACCATAGCCTAAACTTCGACAAGGGCCACTTTGTTTTCTTTATTTTATGGGACAAAAGTGTACCGCCAGTAGAGATTGAGAATCATTATTTGGGGCTGGTTTTAGAAGTTGAGTTGCCACAAACAAAATGGGCTAGATAGAGGATGTTACATCTTAACCTACTATATAAGGATAGGATGCGAGCTTACTATAAAAACTAGGTTTGTAAGGACCCAAAATAGGTCCTAGAAGAATTCAAGAGCAATTTTAAATTAGCAAAGTCTAATTAAACATTATTGGATGGATTATCATGTTTTGCTTGACCTTTCGGTACTCTTTTGGCTATATCTCAAGTTATAGAGCACTAAATTATATGATTATAATTGGGTTTGAAACTAAAAATCCATAACTAAATTTCATATTAAGAAACAAAGTTTAAAATTCCTCTTTAACTAGGCTATATTTAAACATAAAATTCACAACAGTCTGCTGCCTAGTCACTAGGAACAGACCTAAGTCTTAAGTGAATATATAAAATTATATAAATGATTTTGAGATGATTCTTGATGTTTTAAAAACTAGAAACATAGTTCAACAAGTTTATAGAAGATAACATTTGCTAAAAATGGCTTTTGGAAGGTCAAAAATTACATACAAGTTGAATTTAGAAAACTGCCTGTGATAGAGGATGCAATAGTCAAGTGATAATATATAGTTTAAGGGCTAAATAAAAAAGGAGATATAAATTTAGTGGCTAATGTTTAAATAAGGATTAAGTGGGGTAAATTTTAAAAAGAGATAGAATGTGGGGGGGTTGATTTAAGAAAAGTAAAAAGGTGAAAGCACGATTAGTAACATGAAAAAATTGTATAGGAAAAAGTGGGACATGCAAATTGTTGTAGGACTCCAAGGGAATTTTCCTTTCCCACTATATACAATCATTATAAATTTTAGAAAGAGAGTCTTTGGGAGTGAGGGACGACATTCTTGAGAGAAATTTCATAAATTTTCTCTCTTCTCACTCTTTCATTCATTTTTAAGCATATCTAAGAAATCTTTGAAGATAAATGCATGCATGTTGAATTAAATCAAGACAAAATAGTGTGTAACAATAAGGTAAGCTTATCAATTAGTAATTCATTTCTTCTTCTTCTTCTTCTTCTTCTTCTTCTTCATCTTCTTGTTTTGGTTCATAATAGATTGAATTAAATGCTTAAAGTTTGTGTTAATGGATTAAATTGTTGTGAAAGGAAAAGAAGGAGAAAATTAGGATCATGAAAGAAGAAGATAGAGAGAGAAAAAGGAAAATGTTGCAGAAGAATTGAGTTGCATGTCCAGGTTTGGGAACTATTATGTCTTGCATGCATTAATATTGTGTTGATTATCGATTTTATAAGTATATTGACTTGAATTAAGATATTAGACATTAATGTGAAATTGCTGTCCGAAAATTCAGATTGACCTCCAATGACTAGTTTGATCATAAGTGGAGTTTTCGAACTCAGAATTTGATGATTCTAGTTGGGATAGAACCGGGACTTCCATGCCTACAAATGTTATTGATATAACAATAATGCAATTTTGCCTCTAGGGTCCTCAAAAATCCCAAAACAGTAGCCCTTTTTCATTTGGCAGGTCATTGGAGCAGTAGGTGTTTATTATGTTATAACTCCTGGGATATAAATCAAAATGACTTGAAATTCTTATAGCATATAGATAAGATCGTAAGTATCAAATGTTAAGAGCAAAGTTCCCTGAAAAATGTCGTTTACCATGAGAAAAATATTATGCAAAATCGGATAGTGAGCAGTAGAGAATGAGTATGTATAACATGAAGGAACAATTACAAATACATTGTTAATCACTTAAGGACTCAATTAACAAGTTCCCAATCAACATGCTTAATAGGATGAGCATGTTAATGGATAATTATAATATCTATAAAGTAGGAACTAAGGGTTTTTAGATTAATTTAACTTAATAAATTAATCTATAGTATGGCATAGATTTGTACATAAATGATAGTATATAATTTGAGTTAGAGACCTCAAAATGAACCAATTCAAAATTCTATAGTTAAATGAGACATAAACCTACATAATTGTAGAAGCGACCAGACCTTGATTCTGCCTCTAACGATTTTCTATGATTGAAAGAAAAATCATGTGAACTGTAAAAATAAGCTCTGGAATAGCTTGTGTTTAAATTGTGAAAGCTTTGTGTACAATGATCAGAATTATGTAAAATTAATTTCCATGCAAAATAGAATCCTAATGGTACAATTGATATGGAGGAAGTGTGACCTAAAAATGTATACAAGCATGTCAAATATTGACTTGAAAATTCATAGGGACTGAATGTACTGTTAGAGAATAGACCATAGTAATTTGGGAATAACTTTTGGTAGAGATGTTAAAATGCTATAAAGTAAAATTTTGGTTAAACTAGAGGCACGAAAGTGTAACTTTGATGAAGAAATGTTGTTCTAAATCCCTCTTAATTTTATGTTATGATTTTTTCTAAGTGACAGCACACACTATTATGGTTCTATGAACAGCCTTTAGTTTTTCTCAAATATCTCAAGCTATAGATAAGATATTAATGTGAATTTTGATGCTTTAGAAACTAGAAACATAGGGGAATAAGATTTTAGAAGCTCATTTGGCCTAAAAATTACGTTTTCCAAATTATAAGTGGCTCACAAGTTAGGTCCAGAATGCTGTCCTGTGCAGAATTTTAATGTGTCTTACATTATGGTTTTTCTTATATAGTTAAGTTAAATATGTGTCTATATGAATAAACAATGAATTGGATATGGCATGCAATATGATTATTAACAAATGTCTATATATATATATATATATTCATAGATGTACATAGGTAAAGATATATGATAAAGATATCAAATATTTATATGTGATCAAACTTATGTACATGGTTGTTCTGTTCAATTATGCTTTCATGTACATATTTTTAATGACGGAGTAAATGTTTATTTGATGCATGCATGTATACCATGAAGTTAAGAAATGTTTAAATATGATAAATGAAGGTTTTTAATGTACGACTATCATATGATTACATGAATGTAATATATATAAATGTATATATATGTAAATGTCTAAATGATTATACATGATTTTTATTGATCTCTTGAAGATTACTATGATACTTATAGTTTGAAATGTCAATTTTACTTATATAAAGAAGTAATATGATTTATAGAATATATGTGTATATATAAACATATATATATACATAGTATGATCTTACATGATTGGGTTCGAAAGATATTTAGAGTAATGATTTAGAGAATATGTTTAAAGTGAAATGCATGAATATGTCTTTACTTAATTGAAATGACATGATTAAGCATTTGTGATGTCACATGTTAGCATGCTAAAATACAGATCTACAGAGCAATAGGCTCAATTATAGAAATCTTATTAAAGTATATAATAGCAATGTTATATGTGACCATGTATACAAGTGTATGCATTAAAGAAGGAGTATCTTGTCATGTGATTATTACATGAGCAAATTGTATAAATTATTTTATGAATTATGCATATATGTTTATACACTAGAGAAGATATATATTTGTACATGATTATGCATAGATGTAAACAGTATAATATAGGTACAATCTTGTTATATGAAATAGTTACATGATTGAATAAGATTATAAGCACATAATAGTAATACCCAATAGTAAGCATGTTCAAAGGTTTACATAAAGTTATGCATATACATATATATGATATCTTGCTCATAGTTATAAAGGAATATATATATATATATATATATATATATATATATATATATATATATATATATATATATACCTATATGTATATGATGAATAGAGCAAAGTAAAGAATAACATTGCTCAATAGCCATACATGTTCATTGTTATACAAGGGTATACATTTGCATATACGAATATGATTGAATAGAGTAAAAGTAAAATAAAGGAAGATAAAGTGAGATTATATTTGCTTGCTACTAAAGTTAAATTGTGGATAGATAGATGCCTATAGGGAAAATTGCAGCTGTTATAGTTTGGCCAAATTGGGTCTAAAGTATGTTTGATCCCATTTGGATCATGAACAACCCCGTTTGGGTTGTTAGGCGACCCCGTTTGGGTCTGCTTGACCAGTCTAAAGTATAATTTGGCGCTATTGAGGTCTATAGATCCGATATCTTCGGATATCCCCCATTTTGATACCGAAGTGTATTGATAGTTCTCGTTATCCACTGATAGAACTTAGGCAGGCTAAGCTATAAGTACAATACAAACATTAAAGTATAAAGTACAAAGCAAGCATCATACAAGAGATAAGAATATTGCTTGATTACATGTATGACATGGTTTTCTTGTGTTGTTTCATAAGTTTGAATAAATAGAGGTTACCAAGTAACAAATTATATGTATGTTATTTATAGTTGGTTCCAAATAATTGAAATTGCTTAAATAAGTTAAATGCATGAAGAATTCTCAGTCGGTATACAATACTAGCATGCTAAGTTAACTATTAAGCTTTTCAAATGCTTTTATTGTTTACAACGTGAGATTGTTAGCTTTGTCAGGATTTTCTAATCCATTGATTATATGTTAAATAACTGTATATATATAAAGTGTGCTGAGTGTGATTACTGATGAAGCAATGGTAATATCGAAATGTTTTAAAAGTTGAAAAAGATACAAGGTAAAGATATAATAGTTTAATAATAATAGTAAGTATTCAAACGAATGAGAATGCATCTCATACATGGAAAATATTATACATATGTATAGGGAATAGAAGTTATTTGAATACAGTACCGTGTTTCTAAGATAGTTAAGTATATCAAAGTGATCACTAAGATCAAATTGTGGGGACTCATAAAGTGTAGATAAAGTATATATATATAAATATTTGTAAATAAGTTATAAAAATATGAGTTAGTTAATAAATGTTTGGCAGTTGATATTGATATATGAATAATACAGTCATCAACGTTTGACAAATAATAATTCAAAGTAATTGGTCAAGAGTAACATATAGATATTCAGAAAGTAAGCTTGATTTATGGGATTCAAGTATTGAATAAATATTGATAAAAGGTATGAAATTGGTAAGGAAAGGAAATATCAATAGGTGTTGTTATTGGTTATAAGCATAAGAGAATATAGCATTGGGAGATTATAGTGAATATTGTTTATAATGATTGGTTTATTGGCTTTAAGATGTGTATATATGGGTTTTCATCTTGATGACCTTTAAAAGGGGTCGTCCACATGTTTTTGTTCCCAACTAAGCTTTATAGCTTAGCATGGGTGTTTCATCCATGTAGGTTGCAAATAAAGATTTTTCCCTTAGATGATATCTGCAATAGGATGGCCAACATAAGAGAGAGATTGAAAGTATAGTCTACTGTTGAATGCATTTTGATTACAAGATTTTTATTTACTTTGACAAGGATGTGATGTACAGATAATTAATAGATGTAAATATTCTATTGTATAAAAATACTCTTAAGTATACAGTAAAGTGTTAATAGTATAGTTTATATGTCGTATTTATGTTTGAATTTTGAAAAAATAAAATATATATTTCAAACATTAAACCTGGCAAGCTTGCTTAATGATATAGGATATAATATTTACAACTATGTAACCGATATGGGTGTTACAATTAGTGATATCAGAGCAGCAGGTTTAGTCATTTATGGGCTATAGGTGATTAGAGTTGTTATCATAAGAAGCTTTGGACTGTTGGCCAATGCAGATATCCTAGTCTTGATATGGTTAGACTGAAGTGTGATGATTCAATAGAATTTGATAAATAGGATATAAGGATAGTTATATATATGTGCGTGAAGGTATATGATTGAAGTTTCAGAAATGGACTATGTGGATAATAGTACTTTCTTGGGATCTATATTCTGGATTGAATAGTATATAATATGTGCATATAAAAGTATACAGGATTATGAAATAGGCGTGTTAATAGAATAAATAGTGATTATTTAATTATGATACATGAGATGGAGTTTTGCTTAGTTGATGAAAGTATCTATAGTTGAAGGTTTTGAGATATCAAGTTGAGGAGTAATTATAATGCTCTATATACCTGTCAGTTTTTCCTTATCAAGTATGGGCAATTGACAAAACATTATACACGGGATGGGGCAAAAACATATACAACACATGAGAAAATGCATTTGCATCTTATTGCATATACGAAAGCATTATTCACGCATAACATAGCATCAAGCATCATATTACATGTGTAGGCCCTAGCTGATAAAGTAAACTGACAGGATATATGCTGAGAATAGTAATGATGTAATTGTTTGATAATATCACTCCTTGTGGAGACTGATTTATAAGAGAATCGAATTAAGTCAAAGTATGTATCAAGAAAAGTTGCTAGAGATAGTATGAAATAAAAGTTTATAATGTTAGACAAAGAAGTATATGAATGATAGTGATATATTCGAGTAAATAATATAGGAATGAATTTTGAGGACGAAATTCCTTAAGGGGGAGAGATTTTTAAGGACCCAAAATAGGTCCTAGAAGAATTCAAGAGCAATTTCAAATTAGAAAAGTCTAATTAAACATTATTGGATGGATTATCATGTTTTGCTTGACCTTTCGGTACTCTTTTGCCTATATATCGAGTTATAGAGCACCAAATTATATGATTCTAATTGTTTTTGAAACTAGAAATCCATATCTAAATTTCACATGAACAAACCAAGTTTCAAATTTGTCTTTAACTAGGCTATATTTAAACATAAATTTCGCAATAGTCTGCTGCCTAGTCACTAGGAGCAGACCTCAGTGTTAAGTAAATATCTAAAATTATATAAATGATTTTGAGATTATTCTTGATTTTTTAGAAACTAGAAACATATTTCAACAAGTTTGTAGAAGATAACATTTGCTAAAAATGGCATTTAGAAGGTCAACAATTATATACAAATTGAATTTAGAAAACTGCCTGTGATAGAGGATGCAATAGTTAAGTGATAATATTTAGTTTGAGGGCTAAATAAAAAATGGGATGTAAATTTAGAGGCCAATGTTTAAATAAATATTAAGTGGGGTTAATTTTAAAAAGAGATATAATGTGGGGGGTTGATTTAAGAAAAATAAAAAGGTGAAAGCACAATTAGTAACATGCAAAAATTGTATAGGGAAAAGTGGGACATGCAAATTATTGAAGGACTCCAAGGGAATTTTCCTTTCCCACTATATATAGTCATTTTAAATGTTAGAAAGATAGTCTTTGGGAGTGAGGGACGGCATTCTTGAGAGAAATTTCAGAAATTTTCTCTCTTCTCGCTCTTTCATTCATTTCTAAGCATATATAAGAAATCCTTGAAGAGAAATGCATGCATGTTGAATTAAATCAAGACAAATTAGTGTGTAACAATAAGGTAAGCTTATTAATTACTAATTCATCTCTTCTTATTCTTCTTCATCTTTTTGTTTTGGTTGATAATAGGTTGAATTAAATACTGGAAGTTTGTGTTAATGGATGAAATTGTTGTGAAAGGAAAAGAAGGAGAAAATTAGGATCTTGAAAGAAGAAAATAGAGAGAGAAAAAGGAAAATGTTGAAGAAGATTTGAGTTGCATGTCCAAGTTTGGGAACTATTATTTCTTGCATGCATTAAAAATGTGTTTATTATGGATTTTATAAGTATATTGACTTGAATTAAGATATTAAACATTAATGTGAAAGTGCTGTCTAGAAATTCTGATTGACCTCCAATGACTATTTTGATCATAAGTGGATTTTTTGAACTCAAACTTTGATGATTCTAGTTGTGATAGAACTGAGACTTCTGTGCCTACAAATTTTATAGAAATAACAATAATGAAATTTTGCCTCTAGAGTCCTCAAAAATGCCTAAAACAATAACCCTTTTTCATATGGCGGGTCATTTGAACAGTAGGTGTTTATTTTGTTATAACTCCTGGGATATACATCACAATGACTTTAAATTTTTATAGCATATAGATAAGATCGTAAGTATCAAATATTAAGAGAAAAGTTCCCTGAAAAATTTCGTTTACCATGTGAAACTTTTTATGCAAAATCGGACAGTGAGCAGTAGAGAATGAGTATGTATAATATGAAGGAACAATTGCAAATACATTGTTAATCACTTAAGGACTCCATTAACAAGTTCTCAATCAACAAGCTTAATAGGATGAGCATGTTAATGGATAATTATAATATCTATAAAGTAGGAACTAAGGGTTTTTAGATTAATTTAACTTAATAAATTAATCTATAGTATGGCATAGATTTGTACATAAATGAAAGTATATAATTTGAGTTAGAGATATCAAAATGAATCAATTCAAAATTCTATTGTTAAATGAGACATAAACCTAATGAATGGTAGAAGGGACCAGGCCTTGATTCTGCCTCTAACCATTTTCTATGATTTAAGGAAAAATTATGTGAATTGTAAAAATAGGCTCTAGAACAGCTTGTGATTAAATGGTGATAGCTTTGTGTAGAATGATTAGAATTATGTAAAATTATACAAAATAGACTCCTAATGGCACAATTCATATGAAGGAAGTGTGACCTAAAAATGTAAACAAGCATGTCAAATATTGACTCGAAAATTCATAGGGACTGAATGTACTGTTAGAGAACAAACCTTAGTAATTTGGGTATAATTTTTGGTAGAGATGTTAAAATGCAATAAAGTAAAATTCTGCTTAAACTAGAGGCATGAAAGTGTAACTTTGATGAAGAAATGTTGGTCTAAATCCCTCTTAATTTTATGTTATTAATTTTTCAAAGTGACAGCACACACTATTCTGATTTTATGAATAGCCTATAGTTTTTCTAAAATTTCTCAAGTTATAGATAAGATATTAATGTGAATTTTGATGCTTTGGAAACTAGATACATAGGGGAATAAGATTGTAGAAGCTCATTTGGCCTAAAAATTATGTTTTCCAAATCACAAGTGGCTCACAAGTTGGGTCCAGAATGCTATCCTGTGCAAAATTTTAATGCGTCTTACATTATGGTTTTTCTTATATAGTTATGTTAAATATGTGTCTATATGAATAAACAATGAATTGGATGTGGCATGCGATATGATTATTAACAAAGGTCTATATATATATATATATATATATATTCATATATGTACATAGGTAAAGATATATGATAAAGATATCAAATATTTATATGTGATCAAACTTATGTACATGGTTGATATGTGCAATTATCCTTTCTATTGGAATTTAACGGTTACATGCATCACATACATGAGCGAAATTTTAAATTTTTTAACCATTAGATCTGATCTTGCCATGAATACACAATATAACTATATGAGAATAAGAAAAATCACCTTTGATTTTTGTTGAACAGTTGACTTTACTTCGCACCGGGTTGTCGCAAACCACAGTGTCCAAAATCGAACACCTCCAATGAGTAATCCACACTAGAGAGGGGTAAATTGAACCAACAAATTGGTGTTCAACTAGGGCTGGCCGAAATTCCCAAGAGCTAGCTTGGGAAGTGGCGCAAAAAAGGGAGAGAGTTTTAGAGAAAGGACTTTCCTTTTGTTTTAATCACTTAACCCTAATTCTCATTAGTTGGCCTTTTATAGTTAGGTTAAAATTCCAACTCCTTAATGAGATTGGGCTCTTTAAAATTGCTGGAGAATTATTAATTGGGCCTCTAGAATTAATTATAATCATTTGGGCTTAATTAAATCCAAATTAAATCTTTTCATAAAAGACCATGCACAAAATTCACAAACTAGGCCCTTTGTGCATCTAATTGGATTTAAATACCCAAATGGATTCCAAATCCAACCAAATTAAATATGTGAGTTCCATAACACTTATGTAACATATATAAATTAATTTGGTCCAAGAAAAAGTCCTTCAAGCCCTTCTATTTGGAGTTGGCGTGTAGCCCTCTTTTGGAGGGTTTCCTCCAACTTCTTCATTCCTTTGGCCCTTTATAATTTCTCCAATGGTCCTATTAATTATTATATCAGTCCTATAACACTTATAGTAGTCTTATAACACTTATAAGACAATAATAATTAATCATGAAATACATTATTTCATTTAGGTCCAATTTACAGAACATTTCTCAAAAGTTCCGCGGACAATTTTATTTGATCATAATTAATTAAACTCTTTAATTAATTATTATCATATTCTCCTCTCTACCTTTATAATAATATCAAATATTATTATCCTTGTCATTTTACCATTTTACCCTTTTCTCTATATGTGTGTGACCTATTGGGTTCCTGTCCATGTTGGCAGTATAATATGTAATTGTGAGTTCTATTCAAAACTCACATGATTTAAACTCCTTTAAATCATTTTATCAATCTCTATTGATATTTTGATACATCATTATACAAGTCATGATTGGCCTCTAGCTAGGCATCATGACTACCCAAATGTCAGGAAAGTCATGTGGTTTGACTGTACCCTTCCATAGAAAACGTTACCGTGCAATTACTCCTTTCACCACTATTATCTCAATTAGATTATGAGTATGGATTTCTGTCAACTCATATAAATCTAATTATGTATGTTCTATTAATTTAACCATTGTTCCTAAATGCCCTTCATGGATCTCCATCCATTTTGGCATATTACTCTGGCCAGAGATTCTCTAAACAAGGCAATTATAGAATCATGCGAGATAACTTCCCTTGTTAAATCAGGGATGGTGAATCCTTTGTCAATCACTCAACTATCTTCAAGTGGGTCATGATATACCCAATCTCCTAACTATGTTCACTCCCAGTTGGAAGTAATCAGTTATGGAGTCAAAGTATACCACTTGCTACTTAAGATAACTTTGGTGATCTCAAGTCTAAGGATACTTGCACAACCGCTATGAAGATATTCCTCACTGACATAGATTTAATATCCATATGAGGATTCTCTTTGCAGGTCTCCAATGAACTTGTTCCTCTAACAAGCATCCACATGTTAGCTTTGATTATCATCCATAATCACAACTATGAGAACCATTGCTTGAACCATTCAATAAGCATAACATGTGCTAGTCTGTCCGAATTAACAAAGTCCTATCTTGTTAATTCTATGACTAGGGATATTTAGATATTAACACATTTGCATGCGATAGACATCTCACATCATGAACACCTTCATGATTGCCTTTGCACTGTGTTTATAATATCTAGGACTTCATTTATTAATTTAAGATTTACAAACTCATGTATTCAAACACAGCATTAATAAATGAATGATGCCTTTTATTAAGAATATAAATTTCATACATATGAAAAACATCCCTATTACATGGGCTCTAGGGCATACTCTCTAACAATCTCCCACTTGCACTAGAGCCAATCACTCATATGTCTCAGACCCATGCTATTTATATGGTGATCATGCTTTATCTAGGAAAGTGCTTTAGTGAGGGGATCTGCCACATTGTCATCTGTGGGAACCCTTTCTATTTTCACATCATTTCTAGCTACTATTTCCCTTATGAGATGGTAGCGTCTGAGAACATGTTTGGATCGCTGATGAGACCGTGGTTCCTTTGCTTGCGCAATGGCTCCATTGTTGTCACAATATAAAGGAATCGGATCAACAATGCTAGGCACCACTCCTAGTTCAGTTATGAACTTTTTGATCCAGACTGCTTCTTTGGCTGCTTCTGAAGCAGCAATGTACTCAGCTTCTGTCGTGGAATCAACAGTTGTTTCTTGTTTGGAACTTTTCCAACTAACTGCTCCTCCTCCCATTATGAACACATAACCAGATTGTGATTTACAATCATCTTTGTCAGATTGGAAGCTGGCATCCGTATACCCATTTACTTCCAAACTGCCCTCTCCAAATACCAAGAACATATCCTTAGTCCTTCTCAAGTACTTAAGGATATTCTTGACAGCTGCCCAGTGTTCCTCTCCAAAATTGGATTGGAATCTGCTTGTGACACTCAAAGCAAATGCTACATCTGGACGTTACATAACATAGCATACATGATAGAACCAATTGCAGATGCATATGGTATTCTATTCATGCTCTCTCTATCCTCTAGTGTCTGCGGACATATAGACTTAGAAAGGTGTTTCCCATGCACCATGGGTATAAACCCTTTCTTAGAGAGATCCATATTGAACCTCTTCAATACTTTATCTATATATGTACTCTGAGAAAGACCCAGCAACCTATTAGATCTATCTCTATAGATCCTTATTCCCAGAATATAGGATGCTTCTCCAAGGTCTTTCATGGAGAATTGCTTGGATAACCATATTTTAACAGATTGGAGAAGAGAAATGTCATTTTCCATGATCAATATGTCATCTACATATAGAACTAGGAAGACAACTGCACTCCCACTGACCCTTTTATACACACAAGGTTCATCTTCATTCTGTAAGAAACCAAACTCTTTGATTGTCTCATTGAATCATATGTTCCAGCTCCTAGAGGCTTGCTTCAATCCATAAATGGATCTTTGAAGCTTGCATAGCTTTTCGCCATTTCCTGATGTGAATCCTTCTGGTTGTGTCATATACACATCCTCAGAAAGATTTCCATTAAGGAAAGCTGTCTTCACATCCATTTGCCAAATCTCATAATCATAATGAGCTGCAATGGCTAAAAGTATTCTTATAGACTTAAGCATCGCTACAGGAGAAAAAGTTTCGTCATAGTCAATACCTTCTTTTTGACGATAACCTTTTGCTACTAAGCGAGCTTTATAGGTAACTATATTACCTTCCATGTCAGTCTTCTTTTTGAAGACCCACTTGCACCCTATGGGTTTTATCCCTTCAGGTGGTTGAGTTAAAGTCCATACTTTATTCTCATACATGGAGTCCATTTCGGACTGCATAGCCTTAAGCCATAAATAACGTTCTGAACTGTTCAAAACTTCTTGATAGCTTGTAGGCTCATTGTCCTCTACTACAGTTATGCCTCTATCCGAATCAATGTGAAATCCATATCTCACAGGGATAGAACGCATCCTAGTAGACCTTCTAGGATTTTGTGTATAATCAGGTTCAACTATAATCTCATCATTATGAAATTCAGTTTCGGGTTCAATCGGTTGATCTACTTCTATTTGTGGGTCCTGAACTTCACCAAGTTCAATTTTACTCCCACTGTCTTCTCGTAGGTGAAACTCTTTTTCCAAAAAGATAGCATGCCTTGAAACAAACACTTTTTGTTCTAAGGGATTATAGAAATAATATCCAAATGTTTCTTTTGGATATCCCACAAATAGACATTTGTCAGATTTAACATCTAGTTTGTCTGACATTGTCCTCTTCACTTAAGCAGGACAACCCCATACCTTCATATGAGAAAGCGTGGGTTTCTTGTTATTCCACATCTCATATGGAGTAACATCAACCGATTTACTAGGAACTCTATTTAACACATAAACAGCAGTTTCTAGTGCATATCCCCAAAAGGACTTAGGCAAGTTCGCTCGGCTCATCATTGATCGAACCATATCTAATAGTGTTCGATTTCTCCTTTCAGACACACCATTGTGTTGTGGTGTATATGGAGGAGTCCATTGAGATAAAATCCCATTATCTCTAAGATAATCCTGAAACTCTTGACTTAAGTATTCTCCACCTCGATCTGATCTAAGTGTTTTAATACTTTTGCCAAGTTGTTTCTCTACTTCATTTCTGAACTCTTTGAACTTTTCAAATGCTTCAGACTTATATTTCATTAGATAAATGTATCCAAACCTGGAATAATCATCTATGAAAGTAATGAAGTAGGAGTAACCTCCTCTGGCATGTGTAGTCATTGGACCACATACATCTGAATGTATTAAGTCCAAAATCATTTTAGCTCATTCTCCTTTACCAATAAAGGGAGCTTTTGTCATTTTTCCCAATAAACAAGATTCACATGTATCAAATGATTCATAATCAAATGATCCCAAATCACCTAACTTGTGTAACTTGGTCATGCGTTTTTCATTTATATGGCCTAAACGACAGTCCCATAAGTATGAGGTATTCAGATTATCATGTTTCATTCTCTTGGTATTCACATTATGTACTTCTTTAATTAAATCAAGAACAAAAAATACCATTCTCAATGATAGCTTTTGCATAAAACATATTGTTCTTAAAAATGTAACAACATTTGTCCTTCAAAGAAATATCATAATCGTTCATCAAACGACTGAAAGAAATAATACTTTTGGATAAGGCTGGAACATAATAACAATTATTTAATTCCAGTACTAATCCACTAGGAAGAGGCAAATAGTAAGTCCCCACAACTGTTGTAGGGATGTTTTGTCCAGTAGCTTACTGCAAACATATCTCTGCCTTTCCAACTCTTCTAAAGCTTCTAAGCCCCTGTAGATCATTACATAAATGAGATCCACATCCGGTATCTAATACCCAAGATTGTTTTGAAGCAATAGAATAAGTATTAATTTCAATCATATGAATACCTGAAGTAGATGCAACAGCTTGCTTCTTCTCCTTAAGAGAATCTAGATAGGCCTTGCAGTTACGCTTCCAATGACCATCTTTTCCACAATGGAAGCAAGTTCTTTTGGGATTCTCTTTCTTGGCAACCTTCTTCTTGGAGATCCCACCATTCTTTGGCTGCGCCTTGGTTATCATCTTCTTCTTCTGCTTCTTGCCTTTAGCAGAAGTGACAACCATGACACTTTTTGGATCTTTCTTAAATGATCCATCAGCTGTCTTGAGCATGTTGATTAACTCAGGAATGGATACTTAGATCTTGTTCATGTTGAAGCTAAGCACAAAAGGTGCATAACTTGGAGCCAACGAGTACAAGATTAAATCTATGTATAGATCATTATCCATAACATAGCCAAGTCTACTCAAATGCTCAATATACCCATACATCTTCAATGCATGAGCAGCAGCTGAAGTGCCTTCCACCATTTTGCAACTAAATAGAGCTCGAGCAATCTCATATTGCTCAGTTCTAGCCTGAGAAGAATAAAGCTCCTCTAGATGCAAAACGATGGTTCTAGCATCCATCATTTCATGTTGCTTCTGAAGCTCCGAGGACATAGCACCTAGCATCAAACATGCTGCTGCTTCACTATCCTCCATGTATTTTCGATAAATGCCTTTGATCTCATCAATGGCATCATCTGATGGAAGTGGTGGTGGATCTTTATCCAAGACATAAAGGATCTTTTCAGCCCTGAGAACAATTCTCACTTGCCTGATCCAGTCAGAATAGTTGTTGCCAACCAGCTTGTTATCCAAGATTGATCGTATATTAATGTTTGATGTGCTCATGATGATGACTTAGATGTGAAAAAGAAAAGATATGAGAGTATGTTCATATATATGTATGCATTAATGAGGTCTTTAATTAATACATTTACTCCCACTATTTTATTGCGAATTAATAGCCCTCACTATTTAATCCGAGAAAACCCGATGGTTTTCTTAGTGGGCCAATATCCAATCCTTGATATGTAATTTGACCTTGACTGTGGTCAACAAGCCAAATTCCATACCCTTGAAAGGTAGGTATCTCTATACCAATTGTGTCTCTACACAACTATTAGATCATTAGGTTATCAACTCTTGATGCATGCATATCATATATGCATTCCCTAATCTTGCCTCTAGAACCATTAGCCTTGACTGTGGTCAACAAACTAATGGGCTAGCTAAGATGACCCATTTAATTAGATTTGAACATATTCGATATAATGTGAGCTTGACTGTGGTCAACAACCCACACTATAAAGAACTCTGGTTCTCCTCAAATTAATGGAAGGCTTATATACCTTAGTATTTGTTTGAGGGTTTTAGTTAATTAAGTCTCATCATACATGGTTGGCATACATTGGTATGCATCCTATATCTATCACATAAATATAAGCATACAAATATGGTATAGTTATGGACTTCACTACATTGATTTCCCCGAGCCAAGAGGGAAATCAAAAGGTCATACCTAGGTAGTATGCATGATTCAAACAAGAAAATAATTACATTATCTTCAAGCTTGTTGGATCTCCATCCGGCCCATCTTGCTCCTTGATATTTGTCTCCATTTCTATTTCTAATTCTAATCTAAGTAATCTAATTAAATATTACAATTTGAAATGAAATACAAACCAAAAACAAGTGGCCGGGACATGAAAGTCCTCATTGGGCCAAAACATGCATTATGCTCAATCACATTGGGCTTTGTCCATAACTAACCATCATGCCAATCATTCACCCTTATATGCCTCTCTAATGCATAAAGAAATGGATTACTAACTTTGTTTCAACTTTTGAAACAATATTTTGAGTTATTTTAATGATGTGATCAAATTAGGAAACTTTTTCCATTTTGGAAACTTTCATTTTAGGAAACCTTTTTGCATGAATGTGTTCTTGTCTTAATAATCAATCAAATTGATTATTAATTAATTATAAATTGATTATTTAATTAATTAATCATATTAAATAATTAAAATAATCAATTTTGGGCTTAAAACAAGTGTAGGCCGAAACCCACAGAAGAAAAACCCTAAGTGTGTTCACACACAAACTAGTTTTGTGTCATTTGGACCATTTGGGCCTTTTGGAATGAGCCAAGCCCACTCCATCCCTTAAAACCCATTAATAAACTTAATTAATGTTTATAATAGTTAATTTAAATCAGCTCCTTGGGCCCACCAAGTCATCCACTAATTTAAACCAAGTCCGTAAACATAATTAAGCCCATTAAGTGGTTTTAATGAATTAAAATTAATCAAATTAATTTAAGGCCCATTTTAATTAATCCAATTAATTAAAAACACTTTAATATATCATATATATAAGATTTAGAAGATCAAAAGTCGTTCTAACCATGAACACATCAAGAACACACGAAGAACACCAATTTATCGAACTTTTCGACAAAACTAGTTTTCATGCAAAACTTGTTCGATTTTAATTCCGTTCGATCCTACGGCTTAATATCACATATTAAACATATAAAATATCATCTAAATAATTTTTAAATGGATCCATAAGAAATTAAATTAGAACAGCCCCTACAATACCTAGGGTTTCACGCCAAACCCTAATGGGTTTCACGCCAAACCCAAATCAAAATGCTTCAAAAAATTTGTTTTTGTTTCCACCAAATTTATTTGATCACACATACAACCAGAAATCAATATTTCTCATTCATGAACAATCAAATCTAATATTTTAAAGTTCATGAAATAAATAACTCAAAACAAAACAAAACTTATTCCGCAGAAAAATATAGAATTGTATATCCATGGCAAAACCGTGGCTCTGATACCATGTTGGAATTTAACGGTTACATGCATCACATACATGAGCGGAATTTTAAATTTTTTAACCATTAGATCTGATCTTGCCATGAATACACAATATAACTATATGAGAATAAGAAAAATCACCTTTGATTTTTGTTGAATAGTTGACTTTACTTCGCACCGGGTTGTCGCAAACCACAGTGTCCAAAATCGAACACCTCCAATGAGTAATCCACACTAGAGAGGGGTAAATTGAACCAACAAATTGGTGTTCAACTAGGGCTGGCCGAAATTCCCAAGAGCTGGCTTGGGAAGTGGCGCAAAAAAGGGAGAGAGTTTTAGAGAAAGGACTTTCCTTTTGTTTTAATCACTTAACCCTAATTCTCATTAGTTGGCCTTTTATAGTTAGGTTAAAATTCCAACTCCTTAATGAGATTGGGCTCTTTAAAATTGCTGGAGAATTATTAATTGGGCCTCTAGAATTAATTATAATTATTTGGGCTTAATTAAATCCAAATTAAATCTTTTCATAAAAGACCATGCACAAAATTCACAAACTAGGCCCTTTGTGCATCTAATTGGATTTAAATACCCAAATAGATTCCAAATCCAACCAAATTAAATATGTGAGTTCCATAACACTTATGTAACATATATAAATTAATTTGGTCCAAGAAAAAGCCCTCCAAGCCCTTCTGTTTGGAGTTGGCGTGTAGCCCTCTTTTGGAGGGTTTCCTCCAACTTCTTCATTCCTTTGCCCCTTTATAATTTCTCCAATGGTCCTATTAATTATTATATCAGTCCTATAACACTTATAGTAGTCTTATAACACTTATAAGACAATAATAATTAATCATGAAATACATTATTTTATTTAGGTCCAATTTACAGAACATTTCTCAAAAGTTTCGCGGACAATTTTATTTGATCATAATTAATTAAACTCTTTAATTAATTATTATCATATTCTCCTCTCTACCTTTATAATAATATCAAATATTATTATCCTTGTCATTTTACCATTTTACCCTTTTCTCTATATGTGTGTGACCTATTGGGTTCCTGTCCATGTTGGCAGTATAATATGTAATTGTGAGTTCTATTCAAAACTCACATGATTTAAACTCCTTTAAATCATTTTATCAATCTCTATTGATATTTTGATACATCATTATACAAGTCATGATTGGCCTCTAGCTAGGCATCATGACTACCCAAATGTCAGGAAAGTCATGTGGTTTGACTGTACCCTTCCATAGAAAACGTTACCGTGCAATTACTCCTTTCACCACTCTTATCTCAATTAGATTATGAGTATGGATTTCTGTCAACTCATATAAATCTAATTATGTATGTTCTATTAATTTAACCATTGTTCCTAAATGCCCTTCATGGATCTCCATCCATTTTGGCATATTACTCTGGCCAGAGATTCTCTGAACAAGGCAATTATAGAATCATGCGAGATAACTTCCCTTGTTAAATCTGGGATGGTGAATCCTTTGTCAATCACTCAACTATCTTCAAGTAGGTCATGATATACCCAATCTCCTAACTATGTTCACTCCCAGTTGGAAGTAATCAGTTATGGAGTCAAAGTATACCACTTGCTACTTAAGATAACTTTGGTGATCTCAAGTCTAAGGATACTTGCACAACCGCTATGAAGAGATTCCTCACTGACATAGATTTAATATCCATATGAGGATTCTCTTTGCAGGTCTCCAATGAACTTGTTCCTCTAACAAGCATCCATATGTTAGCTTTGATTATCATCCATAATCACAACTATGAGAACCATTGCTTGAACCATTCAAGAAGCATAACATGTGCTAGTCTGTCCGAATTAACAAAGTCCTATCTTGTTAATTCTATGACTAGGGATATTTAGATATTAACACATTTGCATGCGATAGACATCTCACATCATGAACACCTTCATGATTGCCTTTGCACTGTGTTTATAATATCTAGGACTTCATTTATTAATTTAAGATTTACAAACTCATGTATTCAAACACAGCATTAATAAATGAATGATGCCTTTTATTAAGAATATAAATTTCATACATATGAAAAACATCCTTATTACATGGGCTCTAGGGCATACTCTCTAACACTTTCATGTACATATTTTTAATGATGGAGTAAATGTTTATTTGATGCATGCATGTATACCATGAAATTAAGAAATGTTTAAATATGATAAATGAAGGTTTTTAATGTACGACTATCATATGATTACATGAATGTAATATATATAAATATATATATATATATGTAAACGTATAAATGATTATACACGATTTTTTTTTATCTCTTGAAGATTACTATGATACTTATAGTTTGAAATATCAATTTTACTTGTATAAAGAAGTAATATGATTTATAGAATATATTTGTATATATAAACATATATATATATATATATATATAGTATGATCTTACATGATTGGGTTCGAAAGATATTTAGAGTAATGATTTAGAGAATATGTTTAAAGTGAAATGCATGAATATGTCTTTGCTTAATTGAAATGACATGAGTAAGCATTTGTGATTTCACATGTTAGCATGCTAAAATACAGATCTACAGAGCAATAGGCTCAATTATATAAATCTTATTAAAGTATATAATGGCAATGTTATATGTGACTATGTATACAAGTGTATGCATTAAAGAATGAGTATCTTGTCATGTGATTGTTACATGAGCAAATTGTATAAATTATTTTATGAATTATGCATATATGTTTATACACTAGAGAAGATATATATTTGTACATGATTATGCATAGGTGCAAACAGTATAATATAGTTACAATCTTGTTATACGAAATAGTTACATGATTGAATAAGATTACAAGCACAGAATGGTAATACCTAATAGTGAGCTTGTTCAAACGTTTACATAAAGTTACACATATACATGTATATGATATCTTGCTCATAGTTATTAAGGAATATATATATAGATACCTATATGTATATGATGAATAGAGCAAAGTAAAGAATAACATTGCTCAATAGCCATACATGAGCATGTATATGATTATTTTATTCATAGTTATACAAGGGTATACATTTGCATATACGAATATTATTGAATAGAGTAAAAGTAAACTAAAGAAAGATAAAGTGAGAGATTATATTTGCCTGCTACTAAAGTTCAATTGTGGATAGATAGGCGCCTATAGGGAAAATTGCCGCTGCCATAGTTTGGCCTAATTGGGTCTAAAGTATGTTTGATCCCGTTTGGATCATGTACAGCCCCATTTGGGTTGTTAGGTGACCCCGTTTGGGTCTGCTTGACTTGTTTAAAGTATAATTCGGCCCCGTTTGGGTCTATAGATCTGATATCTTTCGATATCCCCCATTTTGATACCGAAGTGTATCGATAGTTCCCGCTATCCACTGATAGAATTTAGGCAGGCTAAACTATAAGTACAATACAGACATTAAAGTATAAAGTACAAAGCAAGCATCATATAAGAGATAAGGATATTGCTTGATTACATGTCTGACATGATTTGTTTGTATTGTTTCATAAGTTTAAATAAATAGAGGTTACCAAGTAACAAATTATATGTATGTTATTTATAGTTGGTTCCAAATAATTGAAATTGCTTAAATGAGTTAAATGCATGAAGAATTCTCAGTCGGTATACAATACAAGTTTGTAAATAAGTTATAGAATATGACTTAGTTAATAAATGTTTGGAAGTTGATATTGATATATGGATAATACATTCATCAGTGTTTGAAAAATAATAATTCAAAGTAATTGGTCAAGAGTAACATATAAAAATCTAGAAAGTAAGCTTGATGTATAGGATTCAAGTATTGAATAAATATTGATAAAAGGTATGAAATTGATAAGCAAAGGAAATATCAATAGGTGTTGTTATTGGTTATAAGAATAGCATAAGAGAATATAGCATTGGGAGATTATAGTGAATATTGTTTATAATGATTGGTTTATTGGCTTTAAGATGTGTATTTATGGGTTTTCATCTTGATGACCTTTAAAAGGGGTCATCTACATGTTTTTGTTCCCCACTAAGCTTTATCGCTTAGCATGGGTGTTTCATCCATATCGGTTGCAAATAAGAATTTTTCCCTTGGATGATATCTGCAGCAGGATGGCCAACACAAGAGAGAGATTGAAAGTATAGTCTACTATTGAATGCATTTTGATTACAAGATTTTTATTTACTTTGACAAGGATGTGATGTACAAATGATTAATAGATGTAAATATTGTATTGTATAAAAATACTCTTAAGTATACAGTAAAGTGTTAATAGTATAGTTTATATGTCGGATTTATGTTTGAAGTTTGAAAAAAGAAAATATATATTTCGAACATTAAACCTAGCAAGCTTGCTTAATGATACAGGATATAGTTTTTACAACTATGTAGCCGATAAGGGTGTTACAAGGTTTATCAGAAAAAAGTTAGCCTATTCCTTTAGGAAAAAGGTTAGGAAACATCCTTTCAAGGAGGGAGAGTTGGTGTTCGAGCAAATGAGACCTGTAACTCCAGACATCCAAGGCAAGTTTAGGCCTATATAGGAATCACATTTTGTGCTGAAAAAGCTATTGTCTAAAGGAGCTACTATTCTAACTGACAGTGATGGCAATAAGTTCAAAGAACATGTAAATCTCAAAAGATTAAAAGGGTTTTATGGCTAAGACTTGAAAGTGAAAAGGAAGATAACAAGAGCCCTATAGGCCGAAATTTGGAAAAATGGTGACCTTGCTAAAATTGGACTCCCCATCAGGGTAAAAACAAAAAAAAGGCATCCTAGGCAAAAATTAGGGCTAAGAGAAAATATTCAATCGAGAAAACCCCATAGGGCTGATTGATGATAGGAGTTATGGTGCTTATAAGATTTTATTTCGAGATTAAATTATATATATCATTGAGATAGTATTGAATGATAATCACGTGTAATGAAATCAGATAGAAAAAAGACATTTGTATCCAAAAGCATTATTAATCTATTCAAAAGTAGTATTTTCCTCTTCATATGTTCAAATTTTAAAATTTCTATATAAAATACTAAAAGTATGGTCCATAATGGTATCTAATCTAGTCTTCATGTATGATACGGAACCCCAAGGTTAAAGAACCCGAAACCCCTTGAACATACACTTTGATTTCAAAACTCAAATAAGACAAACACCCTCCCTATTGAACCCTTAAACAACACGTGAATGAAAATGCTAATAATCAGGATAAGAAGAATTAAGAAAATGCCACAATCAAATGATTGATAAGTAATCCTAATTCTTGATGCAATAGAAAAGAAAACAAGCAATCTCACAATATCTCTAAATAATTTTGGCTAAGCCGAGAGAAAACTCTCAAAAGTTTATAATTTGATTCAATAATGAAGTTTACAACCTAGGTTAGCTTATTTATAAGGTGGCTAACCCTAATTCACTATTTAAAACCCTAATTTAAATACTCATATGGCCTTACACAAATTTCCATGCTCTTTTACAAGCCAATTAAGCCTAAATAAGTCTTAAACACACTTAAAACAAAACTAATTAATAAACCTTATAGGCCTAAAATGAAAGCCCAAAAGAATGACTAAAATAAATAACGAAACTAACTAAACTAAGCCCAAAAGAAGCCCACATGCCTAGCCCATTAATAATACAATTTAAGTTAGTCATGTGACTTTTAAATGAAGCACACGACTTATACAATTAAAGGCCAAAGTTGTATAAGCACAAAATGACTTAGACCCAATTCCTTCACTTGCTTCCAAAAGCTAAGTACTTTAAGTTTGTGATGTTGATTGATGAAATCATCATGACTTGCCCTCTCTATGGTAGTATCATTTCCTCCCTCTTTAGAAAAGATTCGTCCTCGAATCTATATCTTGCAATAGTTGGGAATTGACACTTGAGGAATACATTCATCTTTATAAATGATCTTGGGTATTGGTGGAAATAATATTAATGCTTCTTCATTAAGAAACTTATCATTATCCTACAAGTTATAAACAAAAGGACTATGCAGAACATGGTTAGTATTTAATATAGTGATATGATTTTGACTTTCTTCACTTCCCATGTGCAAATCATTATCCTTAATCAATAGAGAATCAATTGTAACTTGTGAATCTTCCATCTCAACTAAGAAAACTTCTTCACTTGCATTCAAACAATCGACAACATTTTCACTTTCAAATATTTTTCCATTATGCACAACATCATTATCCTTTTCTACCTCTAAAACAACCTCATTTACCTTTTTAACCACATTCTACACATCTTCAACTTCACCAAAAACCTCTTTTTCCTCATCAAGCTTATCAACAACATCCTCTTCATGGTCTTGAGTAACCTCATTATCAAAGCCTATATCTATATCACCCTTTTCAGGTTCACAAATGTTTTCTTTTATGATAACTTTCTCCTTCTTTCTCTTCGCTTTGCTCTCCTCTATTCTAATGTGTGGTTCAAAATATTGTCTAACCAACCATTCTATATTATTAAGGTCTTGCCTTAACAACTTTATATCTTCCTTAATTGCATTCCTTTCATCTTGATGTAAATGTCACTTGGACTTGTAATAAGACATCCTCACATTCACTCGTGTTTCATTCAAAATTTGCCTTTTACCCTCTTAATGTCCTCTCACACTCTTGCCTTTTTCCTCTCAAGCTTGTAACTTTAAAATTGCACTTCAAAATGTAAATCACAAATCAAAAACTTGAGGACGTTTAAGAAAACAAGAAAATAATACTAACAATAAAAGATAGCTCAAAAACTAAAAAGAAGACTCTAGACACAATGGAGGTGATACACGGACAAGAGCAGTGTACCACTTGATGATAATCAAATTAGAGTATTGGACATGCAATGATACCCTAAAAATGTAAATGGAACAAAAACTAGCTTAAAACAAAGAAATAAGCAACAAGAATCAAGGAAAATGAAAATATGGATAAAATGGATGAATTTGATTTACTACAAAGTAAACCAAATTTAGAACCTAGTTGTTCTACCCAACAAAGAAAAGAGATCAACAAGAATACCATATTAAACTAAGTAAAGTAGAAAACATGTCAAATTGTGTGCAAAATTGTGGCAAAGTGATGGTAAAAGATGACAAAGTGATGGCAAAAGTTTCAAAAAATGATAGCACAAATGGTGGAAAAAGTTTCCAAAAATGATTACACAAATGATGGAAATTTGCAAAAAATTGTTGCACAAATGTTGGAAAGTTTCCAAAAATTATTACACAAATGATGGAAAAGTTGCCAAAAATGATTGCACAAATGGATAACAAATGATAAAAATGATTGGCACAAATGGATAATAAATGGATAGCATAAATGTTTGCCAAGTAGAAATCCTTATCTAACCAGGATTAGGATTGTAATTCCAATTTAGATTTGGATTAGGATTTTTGAAAACCTAAACCTGGAGCAATAAGGATTGATTTTCCTACATTTTAAAGGATTCCTAAATGTGTTTGGAAAATGTGTAAATGTTGCCCCTCCCAATCCTAAAGAAAAAATGATTAGTTTTTTTCCACTTATGAAAGGATTAGGATTTTCTTTAGGCTATATAAACTATCCTTGTTCAATTGCTCCTTAATTTTTTTCTTCTTTTATTTTTTTCGTCTCTTTCACGTTTTTCTCTCTTCTTTCTTTTTCTTTTTTGTTATGAACAATATGTGTACAGTAACAATGAACAGTTTGTCAATAGTAATGATGAACCATGCTTGAACCGTATGGTGAACAGTGTGATGAATAGTAATATGATTTTTTTTAAGAATTAAAGCAAAAGGTAATGAAAGAACAAGGCTAAATTTAACACACAAAGAACACAAAAATAAAAATGTTACTAATACTAATTTTGGCATGCATATAAAGAAAATCAAAGAAAGAAACACAAACCTAACACTAAGATAAATACGAATTTACCTTAGTTTTGGCTCTGATACAAAATGATGCGGAGCCCCAAGGTTAAAGAACTCGAAACCCCTTGTGTAGCACCCTTACCCTGTACTTAGCTATAACACTTTGATTAATGTTAATTAAGCATGCTTATCATAACATTTCATCTGATAATCTACTAAACAGATATCCAAAAGTTAACTATTAGAAACTTCACTTATAGGTGCATCTCGCTAACATAAAATATTACATATACAAAGCATCTGTAGTAAATACAAAATTTCCAACATATTTAGAGTTTCCACAACTACAAAACATAAAGACAAAAAGAAGACTCTATTATTAATCTTCTAAGACTTGTGTTGGCCAACCTGCTGCAGATATCAGTCCTGGAAGAAAGTCCTATTCTCACAACCTACACGGATAAACAAAAATCCGTGCTAAGCTTTATAGCTTAGTGGGGAATACTAAATCATGATAAACGACTACTCACAGTAGTCGCCAATAAGCATACATCATGTACTATAAAGTATAACTTATACTCAATATAAGAAAATACAGACAAGAGTCCACATATGATAACCGAATGATTTAATGATAGTAAATTCGGCATTGACGCTTAATATACACCACTTTTAACCATGTAAGCATATTTGTCCTTTAATCTTGCGATTCATTCATTGGTTGTTATACCACTGTTTATACTCAGTCATTCCTTCCATTTATTACATACTTTAACATATGCTAGGAATACATGTATACATATATATTCACATATAAACTTATGATCCACAAGGACCTATGCATATTCGTAAGTAAAACAAGCATTAGTACTATGAAAGTTTATCATTTATCAAGAATTATGTTTGTATACTTATTGTACCAATGCATACATAGAATTTCTAGCTTGCTTCTATCTCAAATGCCATTATCATGTGAACTTTATCATTTGTAAATCTGTAAACACTTTATGTGTGTGCACAAGACAATATACATCAATTCTCAATAAAGAGCAAGAACGAGTAAATATAGGGAAAACATATAACTCAACTGTATTAATTTGAAAAGCAATCACCAACATGAATACCTATTCATAAACTCTTATATTCATTTGCTATAGAAAACATACTATCTCTAATATAGTTCATACTTAGATATTAGTGATGCACTAGTTCATTTATATAACTCTGTATGTACTATTTCTATATGCGATAATCATGCATAAGTGTATATTGCAACATCTTTAAATATCATAATTTCCCTATGTGCTGAAAAGGAATTTCACATATAAATTAGATTATGAAATCGATTAATGAATTGTTATGCTTCATAAAGCTTTAAATTAAACATCAAACTATTCTTAACTTTGGTATAAGGCCTGCACTATTCTAAAGAGGTGGATAACGGGTTGAACGATGGTACCCAAAGGTACGAGTTTGTTTAGTCACCCAAATGGGGTTGATCGATGGTACCCGAAGGCACAAGTTATTTAGTCACCCAAACGGGGTGAACTGCAACCCAAACGGGGTTGATCGATGGTACCCGAAGGCACAAGTTATTTAGTCACCCAAACGGGGTGAACTGCAACCCAAACGGGGTTGATCGATGGTACCCAAAGGCACAAGTTGTTTAGTCACCCAAACGGGGTGAACTACAACCCAAACGGGGTTGAACGATGGTACCCGAAGGTACAGGTTGTTTTTGCAGCTGCAAGGTACCCTTATAGGCATGCCTATTTATCCACTTCCTAGACTCAATGCAGGCAGTAAAATCTCTTTACGTTATCTTTTCTTTATTCATTCATATTCTTATATGCACATGTATACTCTTGTATTACTATGAACAATATACTCATAAGAGCGCTTATGTGTAACTTTCTGTAAACCTGTGAACATTTCACTGTTGGGTAATACTGTTCTGTTCTTGTAATTCTATTAAATCATGCGACTATTCTGTATGTCAAGACTATACTTATATAAGGCCATTTGTAACCGTACATAAGCATGTAAAAATATCTATATTCTTTAGTACATATACATATATGCACAATTCAAAAACAATTTATACACTTTTCGTATATAATAGTCAGATGACAATATACTCCTTCTCTAATGCATACATTTTTGTATACATGGTCTCATATATCAATGTCATTATATGCTTTAATAAAATTTCTATAATGGAGTTTTAGCACTGTAGATCTGTATTTCAGCATGCTTACATGTGACAACACATATGCTTAATCATATCATTTCAATTAAGTGAAACCAAATTCATACATTTCACTTTACACATATTCTTTGAATCATCGCTCTAAAACATCTTTCACCATTCAAACCTAATCATGTAAGATCGTATTATATATTTATATGTTCATATATAATCTACAATTCAAATTACTTCTTTCTACAAGTAAAGTTGACATTTACTCCATCATTAAATAATATGTACATGTAAGTATAATTGCACACAACAGCCATGTACATAAGTTTGATCATATTCACATTAAGCATCTCACATGTTCATAGTCATGCTAAAATATCTTCTATCTCATAGGGCATTTACATGCTCATACATTCATGTACATAATCATAGATGTACGTACCTGTGGGTACATTCACATATAGTAGACTTATTCATATAAGCATATTTACCAATATATAAATATATATCTTTATCATCATTAAAATCATGTGCTATACAGAATGTCAACATGTTTCCATAAGGGCATATACACATGCCAAGGTCATACTATTGCAATCCTTATTTCATAGCATAGATACATGTCAAAACGTGCTTTTTCATGTCATAGGATTACATGTGTATATTTATATATATATATATATATATATATATATATCAATTTGGCATATGACAATCATGCACAAAACTAATTACATGTATAGGTTAGATATTTCATCATTAGTCTTTATTGATATACACAATTGAATGCATATGTATTCATATAAATCCTTCATGGATAGCCATATTACATGCTTTAACCAATTAACTTTATTGTCACATAAACAAATATCTCTCTCAATTTATTAAAGAAATCATATTATCAAGTGTAGCAACAATATGCACATAATAGTAAATTCTGTTTCTATGAGCAGTTTAGGAAACTAGTCCGAATTCAACCCTAAATTCCATATACTTAGAGACCGATTTAAGTTTAGGTTTCTTCATATGAAATATAGGTATGGAAGTCTAGTTTCCAACGCAAAAAGAATCACTCAATTTTCTGTTCTATAGCTCAACTTATGAGTGAAGTAAAAGGGCAACATTTCACGACTCGTGAAGGGGCTCATGAGTTGAGAAAAAGGGCAGAATTTCACTACTCGTGAAGGGGCTCACAAGTGGTGAAAAAGGGCAGAATTTCACGACTCGTGAAGGGATTCACGAGTCGGACAATAGTTCACGACTCGTGAAGGACTTCACGACTCCTGAAGAGGGCAATCTGTTCTTTAACCTCAAAACGTAAAAATCCAAAAAAAATAAACGTAACTTCAAATTCTGTAAATTATATCCAAATTCAGCAAGCAATTCAACATGCAATATGAACAACCTACATTCCTATACCTTAGCTGAAAATTCCTTTGTCTTCAACCCCTTGCAAGCCCTTTTTCCTTGTTTCTTCCACCTTTTTCTCTCTCCTTATAGATTATTTCATACATTCAACAACAATCTTCCATCATCAATCAAATTAAGAAAGAGATGAAGATGAAGAGATGAACGATCAAGTTTGGATATTACCTTAAAGTTATACTAATGATCTAGATTGAACAACATGCAATATTTCCTCTTCAAGAAGACCTTGAGAATTCATCTATGGCTTTAAGAAATAAGAAGAAGAAAAGGAAATTGCTGTAACTCTCTCTCTAAAATTTCGTTCACCACCATCTCTAATGAGTTTTTCCTTTCATTCACTAGCAAAAGACTTTATATAATAGTTAGGAAAATTCCCTTCTTGATCCCTCAACAAAATGCATGTCCTTTAATCAACCCACACCTTTTTGCATGTCATAAATCAACCTAATCACTTATTCTTTCTCTTAAATTAACCTCTCAATTATTCCTTTATTCACCTTTGACCTTTAAGATGCTGAATTTACAAATTGAGCCCTAAACTAAAACTTGTACTTCAATTACACCATTGAATGTTATTAAACCAACTATAATAATTTAATTATGACTTTATAAAATTCATACCATATAATTTACACATTTATCACATAATTATAGATAACTTAATAACACTTATATCCCAATTAATCCTTGAAGTAAAATATTATTTCAATTACACATAGATATAAATAACTAGTTTATCCTTCAATATATAAGCTTATAATAATTCATCTAATTAAGCTTGATTAAACATTAATAATTGGAATTATGTCCTTGAATTTTACTAAGGCCTAATTTGGGCCCTTACACCTTGAACATACACTTTAATTTCAAAACTCAAAGAAGACAAAAACCCTCCCTATTGAACCCCCAAACAACACGTGAATGGAAACACAAATAATCGGGATAAGAAGAATTAAGAAAATGCCACAATCAAATGATTGATAAGTAATCCTAATTATTGATGCAATAGAAAAGAAAGCAAGCAATCTCACAATCGCTCTAAATAATTTCGGCTAAGCCAAGAGAAAACTCTCAAAAGTTTATAATTTGATTCAATATTGAAGTTTACAACCTAGGTTAGCCTATTTATAAGGTGGCTAACCCTAATTCACTATTTAAAACCCTAATTTAAATACTCATATGGCCTTACACGAATTTCCTTGGGCTTTTACAAGCCAATTAAGCCCAAACAAGTCTTAAACACACTTAAAATAAAACTAATTAATAAACCTTATAGGCCTAAAATGAAAGCCTAAAAGAAAGACTAAAATAAATAACCAAACTAACTAAACTAAGCCCAAAAGAAGCCCACACACCTAGTGTTAGAGAGTATGCCCTAGAGCCCATGTAATAGGGATGTTTTTCATATGCATAAAATTTATATTCTTATTAAAAGGCATCATTCATTTATTAATGCTATGTTTAAATACATGAGTTTGTAAATCTTAAATTAATAAATGAAGTCCTAGATATTATAAACACAGTGCAAAGGCAATCATGAAGGTGTTCATGATGTGAGATGTATATTGCATGCAAATGTCTTAATATCTAAATATCCCTAGTCATAGAATTAACAAGATAGGACATTGTTAATTCGGACAGACTAGCACATGTTATGCTTCTTGAATGGTTCAAGCAGTGGTTCTCATAACTGTGATTATGGAAGATAATCAAAGCTAACATGTGGATGCTTGTTAGAAGAACAAGTTCATTGGAGACCTGCAAAGAGAGTCCTCACATGGATATTAAATCTATGTCAGTGAGGAATCTCTTCATAGCAGCTGTGCAAGTATCCTTAGACTTGAGATCACCAAAGTTATCTTAAGTAGCAAGTGGTACACTTTGACTCCATAACTGATTACTTCCAACTGGGAGTGAACATAGTTAGGAGATTGGGTATATCATGACCTACTTGAAGATAGTTTAGTGATTGACAAAGGATTCACCATCCCAGATTTAACAAGGGATGTTATCTCGCATGTTTCTATGATTGCCTTGTTCAGAGAATCTCTGGCCAGAGTAATATGACAAGATGGATAGAGATCCATGAAGGGTATTTTGGGAACAATGGTTAAATTAATAGAACATACATAATTAGATTTATATGAGTTGACAGAAATCCAAACTCAGAATCTAATTGAGATAAGAGTGGTGAAAGGAGTAATTGCACGGTAACTGTTTCTATGGAAGGGTACAGTCAAACCACATGACTTTCCTGACATTTGGGTAGTCATGATGCCTAGCTAGAGGCCAATTATGACTTGTATAATGATGTATCAAAATATCAATAGAGATTGATAAAATTATTTAAAGGAGTTTGAATCATGTGAGTTTTGAATAGAACTCACAATTACATATTATACTACCAACATGGACAGGAACCCAATAGGTCACACACATATAGAGAAAGGATAAAATGGTAAAATGACAAGGATAATAATATTTGATATTATTATGAAGGAATTAGGGTTAAGTGATTAAAACAAAAAGAAAGTCTTTTTCTCTATTCTCTCTCTCCTTTTTGTGCCAACTCCAAGCTAGCTTCTTGGAATTTCGGCCAGTCCTAGTTAAACACCAATTTGTTGGTTCAATTTATCCCTCTCTAGTGTGGATTACTCATTGGAGGTGTTCGATTTTGGACACTATGGTTTGCGACAACCCGGTGCGAAGTAAAATCAACTGTTCAACAAAAATCAAAGGTGATTTTTCTTATTCTCATATAGTCATATTGTGTATTCATGGCAAGATCAGATCTAATGGTTAAAAAAATTTTAAAATTCCGCTCATGTATGTGATGCATGTAACCGTTAAAATCCAACACCTACCCCATTAATAATACAACTTAAGTGAGTCATATAACTTTTAAATGAAGCACATGACTTGTACAATTAAAGCCCAAAGTCGTATAAGCCCAAAATGACTTAGACCCAATTCCTTCACTTGCTTCCAAAAACTAAGTACTTTAAGCTTGTGATGTTGATTGATGAAATCATCATGACTTGCACTTTTTATGCTCATATCACTGTATCATATTGTTCTCTTCCTCTAGGTGCCTGAGCTAATTCATCCTATTGTCAAATGCTAGACTCATAACCCACTACTTGTATATGTTGAAGGTTGTGTAGTCACTAGCACTTATATTGGGAATGACAGTCCTCATGAAGAGTTCGGCCCAAATCCTTTGATAATAACCTATCAAGAAAGGAGTAGAAAGAAGACCAACTAAAAAAGCCAAGAGGCACCTGATGATGTCCTGATAGTCCCCGTACTAGTAAGCATAACAAGCAACGATGTAAAAAGTAGCCCGATATAATCTACTTAGGGGAACGCACCCATAAGATCCATTTGAGTCACTGAAGATATGGATAACCATAGGCACAAGAAACAAATATCACTATTTGCTAAATAAGCCATCCAGACAACTCCTTCATGACGTGAGTGAAAGTCGTACAACCTCTACCTAAGAATATAATGCCTCAATGGATAAGTGCTCATAGTTCGAGGTGCGGGGTCCACTATTAATCTCAACTTCTTATGTAGCCACACTTGAAAAACAAATGAAAAAATAATAAAAAAATTGTTGGGGTCAGTTGGATTCATCTCAAGCAAAATCAAGGCAAAGAAACACGTGAAAATATAAAAGGAAATATTTTCCAACAAGAAAAGATAGTGTGAAAACTCACAAAAGGCATACTACCTTTAAAACGATGATGTACCTAGATCAATAAGAGACTACCAATGAAGTGGGTAGCAATATTAGCATGAATAGCAACAAGGCCAATGATTGTCTCTGCTAGAATCATAGGAAATGGGGTACAACCTTTGAGCACACCATCTACGATGCTAAAAAGTTTATAGTCCCCAGTCAAATAATCCATGCACACTAATAGGCATTAGGCAAAGCAATACAGTAGGCCACACCTATATAAATTGTGGGCACATCGTCGAAATCCTCCAAAACATCAATTAGTCAATCCAATGAAAAAGTCTTTCCTTGAGGTACCACGTGTAGACATTGGGTTCTGAGATGGTTTCTGATTAGGGTTACCTAATGAGGTGATTATGTTCATTAGAGATAAGGAATAGAAATGTATGGCTCTTCCCAAGTTTTTAATGTTTTCAAAATAATTCTTTTTGGGCTCCCCCTCCCCCCCCATTTATTTCTTTCAAAAATAAGCAAAATTAGGAAATAGGTTCCTAAGTGTTTCTGCCTTATCTTAGCCTATAGACCTCCTAATTAGATGATTATAAATCCATATGAATATTCAGACATAAAACTACAACTTTCATAAGAAACCTAAACCTAGTTCAGTCATTAAGATTCTCAAAATTAGGTTTGAACTTAGGTGACCCAAATCTACCCCTGCACCTAGACCAATCTATAGTAATTTGGGAATATACCCTTGTGTAAAGCTCCTTTTGATATAAATCAAATTTTGATAGAAACTAGACTCATTTTGGAACAATTTCGTAAAAAAGTATAACCTAATTTGGAACCAATTGTTCCTAGTAAATTTTCAAAATCACAACATAAATTTTGTCCTTGAAAATTTCCTAGGAGCAATCATTAGTATATTGGCCATAAATCCCAATCTACAAACCAAATTGAGTGATTAATAATTCATTGAAAAGCTAAGACATAGGGAAAATAATGTCAATAACGTGCCTTGTACAAAAAATGGCATCTTTTAGTCTAAAAATTGGGAAATATTTTTAACTAAGGGTTGGCTGAGTTGTGCCTAAAAGTGAGTACCGATTGCTAGTGGGTGAATTGTGACTAGGATCTATATACAAACAAATTTTCTTCATTTCTTTCACCTGAGAAGGATAGAAATAATAAGAGTTTTTACCTATAATATTATCTTCAAGACTTAGGCGGTGGACTAGCCTATAAATACATGTTTACAACAACGAAATAGAGGGGGGAGGGCTCTCTCTCTCCCTTCTTTTTCTTCTTCTTCTTCTGCTTCTTCTTCTTCTTCTTCATTTCTTGCTTTCTGTAACTTAAAACAAGGAACAAAAATCAATGGGAAATGAACCAAAAAAAACATTTAATTTTTTGTTCTTTAAGAAAAGAAATTTGAGGGTAATATTCATGAGCCCTCTACCCTCCTAAACAATTATTTGATGTTTATTTCCATTTTTATTGCATATATAATCAATTTTCCATTTTTGTTCTTTAATGTTTCATTTTTTATATTTCTTGTTCTTAGCTTACAATTAGTTTATTTCTTGATTTTTATATCTTTTTTAATCATAAGCATATAGAAATCAAACTAAAAACGTGTAAAAATTAATTAACTTAAAAATGAAATTTACTATTCATCATCTTTAACCTTTGATTTCTAAGTTTTAAATTGGTTTTTTTGAGTTTAATTCACTTAAAATGAGTTTTAATCACTTTTAAAATATATTTAAGGATTTTTGGTAAGTTTTTATAAGTCTTTTCATGTGCTATATTAATTAAATAGGCCATGAAATGAGTTTTTTTTCCATTTCCTACATGAAATTCGTTCTTCTAGGTCCTTCAGCGACACTTGGTTTTTCCCATCGCTAAGGTTACTTTTGGGTGCCAATTGTTCATCTAGTGGTTGGCAATGGACTTTTAGTGAATGAACTTTACAGAGACATCTAAAAACATTTGTCACTAAAGGTCTGTTTCTTTGCTACCTCACCCAGCAACCTTGTCTCCAAGCTTTTCGTAATGCTTATTTTTCTCCCGTTGCTAAAAGCCTTCCACCTTTGTTCTTCCATTGCCGCCCACCACTCATAATTCTTACAACTAATATAATTAAATGGCACTATCCAAATTGGCCAACTTTGTATGTTTTTTTTCATCTTTTCCCTTTATTTCTTTATTTTATTTTATTTTATTATTATTATTACTATTAAAATAATATTATTTAATTTCATTTATTTTATTATATATATATCTTATTTTACTTTATTTTTTTATTTCTTATTTTTACTTTATTTCATTAAATAAATGTACGGTTATATAATTACGCACCCATGTATATATATACAACTACATTTATTTATTTTTATTTCACAATTTTTCAATATTTACATTTTAATAAATAAATATATCAGTCGTATATATATACACATGTGTGTGTGTGTATACATACATATATTTATTTATTTATTTACATTTATTTTCTTGTGTATTATATTATATTATATTATATTATATTATATTATATTATATTATATTATATTATATTATATTATATTATATTATATTATATTATATTATATTATATTATACACACACACACACAATCAATTATTTACTTCTAACCCTTATATCTGTCATCTTTTTCACCCCACACACGTGCACGAAGATACACCCTTATATCTTTGTCTTTTTATTTTGCAATTTGACTGCAATAATAATTAATTTTTCAAACATCAACTTAAAAACTCACCAAATGATTTTATACAAGTTTAAGTAAGATTTTTCTATAAGAAAAGGGAACCAATGTCCCATTTTTCATCCCTAAAATAACATGAAAAATTAAGATTTTTTCTTTATAAAATACAAATGATTCTTTTACCATAAAATTAATCAATGAAAAAATTTTTAAGCCATATAGGGTTAAATATCCCTATTTTCTATTCAAAAATACACCAAAATTCCTCCTTTTTATAAACATGCATGCAAGGACAACGTCCCCATTAAAATGGACATTGTAAATAAACTACCCATTTTATGTACTCACTTCACTATTTTTTGTTCCATGCCTTTACTGCTTTCTATACCATTCCTTTATTGCTTTCAATATAACATGATTTATAGTTGTCTAATGTGCTTGAGTGCACATTCTCTTTATTTTCATTTTGTAGGGGATTCAAGAGACACGTTGACACTATAAGGCTTATCAAAGAATGTAAATTCATAGAATTCAAAAATTTTGGAAGTGCTTAAATTTATGGAGTATTAGAAAAAATGAGATAATAATAAAAATAAATGATAAGTGTAAATAATGTACAAATAAGATATAAATAAATAAAGGTAAAAATGGAAATTAAAGAAAAAAAAAGAAGAATAAAAATAAAAAATAAAAGAAAAAGAAAGAAATAAAAAATTGAAAAAGTGGTGACATACATGACATATGTGGCAGCCATCTATCACTCTTGATAGATACCTTGCTTGTTTGTCACTCGAAAATTTAAAAAATAGGCCTTTTCTTCTTCTTCCTCCTTTCTTCCCTTTTGTAATTGCCATTGTTAGCGATTTCTAAGGTTTTTGGTTCGATTTTTTCTTCCTTTCTCCCTCATTTTTTGAATCATTTGTGTATAAAATCTCCTTTAGTTGATGCTCATCTCAGGGTACCATTTATTTTGCATTTAGTCACATTTTTTTACTATATTTGATTTCTTCATTCCATGTAAGTGTGGCCCAAACTATTTGTCTATTTTATTTGAAATATTTCTCAATAATCTTGTTGTTTATGTGTTAATAGGGTTGATTATTTGTTAGTTTTACCCGTGAAATGTTATATGAATTTTTTAAGGTATGCATAGTAAATTAATGTATACTTCCTTTTAAATGTATATAGTTCATTAATTTGTACTGCCTGTATATATATAATTCAATTGCCCCTAATTTTGACTTACTTTCATGTTAATAAAATCATAGAACTTAAGCACATCTCCTCCTTTAGCTTGAATTGTTACAAACCACTTCTTTTTACATATTAGCAAATTTTCTTGAAAAAAATGCTTATCGGCCATTGATGGCCTATGTTGTTCCTATTATGTGCTTTTTGTGTAGGGTGTAGGTGCATTTTCTAGCTAAAATGCTATCAAAATTTTTTATATAGTTCTAATTCTAAATTGCCTCGATCGTCATGCATGATTGCTATACCACCTATTGATGGGCTTAGGTTATTCTAAATTATTGTGTGGCATTTAATGTGCATTTTAATATAGGATTGCCAATGCCAACATCACCCGACATGTTGTTAAAGTTTTGCCAAAATCTTGCACAAGTTAACTTCAAAAAAACTAACACTTAACTTTTGTAAGATTCCACACAGAGAAGCATAGGCTACATTGACTCTACCCACTTTGAAATGTATAACCTAATGATAGGCTAAAAGATACCAAGCATTTTCCAAAGTGTGGTACCACGCTAGTAGGTTTATGTCGTGATGGTTCCTACAAACCATAAGGATGACTACCGAGGTTGACAGATTCCTAGATGCTGTAGGATAGACTACATTATTTGCTCCATTCTTCTAAACTTGCCTCGATGTCACTTAGGAGTTTTTAGCCACCCTATAATATAGAGGTTTTTAAAGACCTAATATAGAGGAGGGAGTAGTCTAGTTTAGGGTGTGGGAGGTCCATTATAGCATTACATGTCATCATTTTACAAAAGGCTATAGGGCTTCTAATAGGAGCAAATATCCTGACCCTAAAGAGAAGGGTGGTGAGAGAACACTAATTAGCCATCATGCTTTCTAAGGCTATGTACCTATCAAACACAGCTAAGAGTAAAATGTTGGATACATGAGTGCTCAGATATATCCAAATAGTCATACCCATTTCCTATCTCAGCCACATCGACATTTTTAGGTCAGTCAATATGGTTGACATAGTCTACTTATAGGTGATGCACACAGGTAGGAGGGTTGACATCACACATGAGATCATAGCCATATTACTCAGGGTAGCTACTTAGCTAACATTGCAGAAACGTATTGAAGGAGTGGTGATCCATTTATTGTTAGATCTGGGGGCAAACAAGAAGACATTTGGTGAGCCACTCCAAGAGCACATTTTTGTAGATTTGCAAAGCGTTCTTGGTATTAGGACAATCAAGCCAGTCTAGGGATGAGAGGGATAGTATAGATTATTGATTGTTCTCGAGACTAGGGAGAGTTATAGGCTGGATCCCATAGGAGGGGAGGACTAGGTTCACCCACCTCAAGAACCTCTAGCATCACCAGTGCAACTCAATTAGTAATAGGATGAGCCACATAAACCTTAAGGGGCAAGCATAGATTCAGACTTTGAGATGGATATATAGGTTGATTTGGATGAGCTTCTTGATAGGTTACCTCTTCTTTTAATGCTCTATGATCACCAATCAGGCCACGACCATCACCTTGCAAAGGATCCGGAAGGTAGTCACCATATAGTCATTTGGGGGCCTTTACTTCCATTGCTCCACCGCCATTTGGTCATTCGAGGACATCTACTTCCACTGCTCTGCCACTAATTCAGCCAGAATTAACTTTATCATCTAGTGATATTTTAGAGAGGTTGTCTGCCATATAGGATGCCATTAGGAGATAGGACTAGACCCTATAGGCCATACTAGCTTTGGAGCAGTCTTTGTAGATTTAGCATCAGATTGATGTATAGGGTATAAGAGTATAATTGGTCAAAGTTGGATAAAGGTTTTATAAGGCTTTATAGGTTATGAATGATTTCATCACTCAAATCAAGGATCAGACAGGCTATATTGAGACATAAGTACCCCAAGACAGGCAGGCTGTAATCGAGACCAATGAGCAATTGATAAGGTACATTAGGGACTTGAGAGATGATTTGATGAGGCATCTAAACTAGCATTCTCGATCAGTCTTAGGGATAGGGGAGAGTTTAAAGCACTTGTATTAGGTGATAGCATATATTCTATAGTCGTTATCCACTGTACTACCTGGATTCAAGTTTAGATTCTGATAGCAAGAGGAGTAACCACCAACACCATTTTATATAGTGGCACCACATAGACCTCACAAGCCTTCATCCTTTCATCCTCTATCTGGACCATCATATCATAGGGAGCTAAGACCCTCATAATACTTATTTTGTATTCAAAAACTCTTTAAAAACTTTTGAACATTTTGATGAATATAAGAATTATGACATGTATTTATTTATGCATTTATGTTTCATTTATGATTGATATATCTGAAATAGAGATACATGAAAAAAACTAACAACAAAATGCATCGTCAAAGTAATAACATGGCAATTGGAAATGACAAAATAATAAATCAACCATAATTGACCAAAATTGGAAAATGTAAAAACTATAAACAGGTCCAAATTTGATAAACAAGACACTAATGTCACACCTTTTCTCAGAGGTACTCAAAACCCTCTTAAGAGTTATATATCCCACACTCCATAAAACCTAAAGGAGACATTGTTTGAATACAGAATATGGATGATACTCGCACTAATCTCGATCAGAAGGATAAAGTGTTTGTGATTGGGAGGATACCTACACTAAACTAGATCAAAAGGATAAAGTATTTCTGAATGGGGAATGGATAAAAATCCATGATGATTCTTCTACCTTTGTCAAAGCACCAAAATACCCATAAAACAAGAAGAAGGCACCTAACTACCCGACCAAGCGTTAACACATGGACAAACTGATGGTAATTACCCAGTCAAGGGTTAATATATTGACAAATTGATGGTAACTACCAGACCAAGGGTTAACATGCTGATAAGCAAATGGTGACTATCCAACCTAGAGACTTACTGCCTTAAATGGTACATGTTTTAAAATAATCAATTAGAGATTCACTACCTTAAGTATGCATCTTTTTCCTTTACTATGAATTTTTGCCCACTTTGGCACTAGTGTAGCAGTTCTCCAAAATTAGGGGCAGCTATATACACCATGACCTGAGGTAGACTCGATTAAGGTTACTCAATGATGAGGATATAATACATTTCCAATAAAGAGCACACATATTAAAGCTCTGACCTTGATTCCTACATTTTCATAAAAGCTTTTATAGTTCTTCAAGTGATTTTCCAAAAAATATTTTGAAAAAAAAAATCCAAAAAACTTATTTTTGACCTTTGGCATTGACAAATGGATGTCTGTCATTAAGGGATGGCCGTCTATAGATGTCCTTCTTTAGTTTAAACCAGATCAATGGAATTTTTGTAAATTCTAGGGAATCATGTGAGGGATGGCCATTTATTAATGACAGAGGCCTATCTGTAAGGTTATTTCTAGATTTCTTGTATGTTCCAATTTTTAAAATTAGGGATAAAGATCATATTTGACCCACTTCAAATTAAAAGAGATTAATTCTTCCTATTCGTGAGAAATAGAGTTAGGGTTGGTATCTAACTCTTCTCCATGTATAAAAAGGAAAATTAGGGTTTCAATAAGGGGGAGATCCTTAAAATTTTTGAAATAATAGGCTTTAAAGAGAGAGAAAATAATTCTCTATTCTAGAAAACAAAGTTTGGTGTAATCATTCACATTAAAAACACATAAATCTTTTTATTTTTTTAAACATGAAAATCGAGGATTAGAGTGAAAATTAGTGCTTTCAGTTTCATAAAATTTAGAACACTCTAAGGGTAATATTCAAGGTCTTAAGCTTTCTCTCACTAGTTCATATCATGATCATGTGAATATATGTTTATGATGTAATATATAATCTTGTGTTTGTTAGCTCGATTTGCTTAATTCTCATAATGCCATGTTTAGCCATGACGACTTAAGATTGTTTAATGTGTTAGAAATAACATGTCAATTTTTATTCTTCTCTATTAATGCATGATAGATGCTTTGATTTAATTTTGTGTTTCTATATGTTCCCTTTGTTTTTTTTTAGTATGATCTTATTGTTATTTTGATGTTGGACTTAGTTCTTACATGCATGTTTCAATCTCATAGAATTGTATTTAGGGTTTAAAATTGATTGTTTCTTGATTTGTAGGTTAAACAATTGTATTTTATTTGTGCTTCAAGTGATAGCCTGGATGTTGTGATGCTTTTTTCTCATCTTATCTTTCTCCATTGATTGGGTCATCTGTCATCGTTTAGAGGCAATTGTGGCTTAATTTTTCCTCTATTTAACATATTTTAATGGCATTTTATTAGCATAGATCATTTTAAATATTTAAATGCATTTTAGCTTTTATTTTTTATTCTGTAAAGTATGATTGGCATTTTGTGTCCTTCTATCTTATATTATTCTAGTGTATGTTTTGTGAATTTTCTAGTTAATTAATTAATTTTTTTGTTTGATTTATTTTAATTTTATTATCAAATTGTCTATTTTGTGTGATTCCTTGAGCAATTTTATTTTCCCGATTCTGGAGTACCTTTTTTAGGAGATTTGTATCCTTTGGAGGATACCCATTTAATCGATTCTTTCCTTTTTCGCTTTATCCTTATTATTTTGCATTTAGCTCCTTATTTTCATCCAAGTATACTTTATGTTTGGTTTATTTCATTTATTTTTGTATCTCATTTTATTTTGGATGTATTTCTTTTTCGATAAGTAATAGTTAGTAAAAAAGGAATTTTTAGTATTTTAATTTAATGAAGTCATTTAAAAGTTTTTGTATCTAATTAGTTGGCCTTTTTCTTATAAAAATGGACCAACGTCAAATTTTAGCCCAGAAAACCACACAATAAAAGAAGAGTTTTGCTTTCTTTAAAATTGGGATCACTCATCCCGCATTTATCAAAATTAGCAAGGACTCGCCATCCCTTTTTGTAAAAATCATGTACAAAAGGACTAATGTTCCTAAAAACTTAATTAATTCTTCATTATATGGATGACTTTATTTTATTCTTTTTAATCAAGAAGATTTGCCTCTATAATAAATTATGTAGTGGATTTCCTTTATTTTATTCTCCTTATTATTATAAGAAACACCTAACCACGATGTGAAATATGAGTGATATCCTAAATGCCATTCCATATTTAGTCATCAAAAGGGTTAAGAATCATTTTTAGATGTTTTGTTGAGTGTAACTTCATGATACTTACCTTTTTTACCACACTTTAGTCACCTTCATAAGTTGACCATCAATAATAGATTTTCCCTAAAACCTCTTCTATTGTAAAGTGGCTAATTTATGAGATATAGTAAGCCTCGATTTGGTATTAGACCTTGAAAGCAAGACTCCAAGAACTAACCCAGACACGCTATCAGGCTTCAGAGTACGTCACACCAACTAAGAATCTAGGAAAGCCCAAAAATAGGGCTAACTAGTATTATAATTATCATTAATATATGGGTATAAGACTGACTATTATAATGGCCCAAAATTTCAATTTTTGTGAATTGTACTTTTTTAGGCCATAAATAGTGACATTAAATAAATAGTACCACCGAAGACCAACAAAAATTTATCTTAACCATCAGAAAGTACAATTTATGATGAGTTTGATGATATAATTTAAGGTAAGATTGAGGTTAAATAGGCCCTCAAAAGGCTTAGTAAAAAATTTACTTGGCCCTTGTTTGGGTTCGACCGAAACTTTGATTGGGCTTGAAAATAATGCTAGAGGCCTTTGAAAATTATTTGAACACATGAATTTACTTGAAATATTATAGGTAAAAGTTTGACAGTGAAAAATTAATTTTATGATGACACTGAAAATAAGTTTTCGGACAAGTGAAAATTTATCGAATTAAAAAAAATAGTGTTAGATTGACCCAAAAATATTCATGTAGCCTAATAAATATTTTTCTATAATTATGGACACATTTTATGAGAAATGGTTCAAGAAAAGTGATAGAAAAATAATTAGACCAAAATATTGATTAACTAGTAAATTGGGCCTAATTGATTTGACATGATTTTATGTAATTGGGATAAGTATATAAGGTTAAAAAAATAAGAAATTCCTAAGGAACTCTTCCATTTTCTCCTCCATTCTAGCTGTCCCAGTATTCCTTCAACTTCTCCATTTTTTTCTTGGCTTCTTCCACCAAATTTTATGCCTTAAATAATTCTAAGGCCTTTAATTCATCTCTAGCCATTTCAGTAACCTATTTTAAGTGGAGAAAGTGGAAAAAATTGTCAAATAAAAGGTTTTGAGCAAATATTTAAAAGAAAATTGAGGAAAGAATTCATGGTGTGATTTGGTCAAGGAAGAAATACAAGGGGAATCAAGTGAGATAAAAGGAAAAAGGAAGGAAAAAGTGAAAAATAAGAGCAAAAGTAGAGAGGTTGGAAAAATAGGTATGTGGATACCTAAACTAATTTATTTCATATGATTAAGGTTATGTAACTTAGGATTTTTTAGTGTAAAATGAGGTAAAATTAAATTGGTAATAAATAAATTAAATTAGAAGTTAAATATTGTGATTGGTGAAAGTAAATGCATGAAAGCATGAATAAATGTAGGAAAGTGGTATTGGAACCTATTATATAACTTAGGGTTTTATTGGAACCTATTATGTAACTTAGGGTTTTTACATATAAAATATGATTAAATTTAAGTTAATGCTAAATAAGTGAAATTGAATGATAAATAATGAAATTGATGAAGTTAAATGCACGTAAGCATGACTAAATATAGAAAGTTAGAATTGAAACCTATTATGTAAGTATAAAAAATTAGGGTTATGAAAGCAATTAAATTGAATAAAGGTTAGAATTATGTTAATCATGCTTAAAAAATATGGTTAGAATGATTTATGTGCATTAAGCAATTTTTTATTGGTCCATTATGGTTGAATGGTATTAAGGCAAACTAAGATAAAATAAATGTTAACTATGAAGAAATAATGGTAGACAAACATGATTCAAGCCTAAAAAATATGATGAGAACATTTAGGCCATAAATTAGTATGTGAATGGTTGTGCCTACATAAAGGCCGAATGGTATACTAAGTGTATACTTAGGAAAATTTGATGAAATAATAAAGGATATCTATGAAATATATGGTTTAGGATGAAAATTATAGGTAACTCCTTTAAATTAACCATTATGTATGAAATATAACATGAAACCAATACGAAATGACTGAAAATAAGTAGTGGTTGAATGAAGAATAAAAAAAATAGTGGGTAAGTTGATGAAACCTTAGTAAAAATGTATGAATTAGACACTTTAATAAGATTAGAAACTAAATAAGATGAAAATACAATGGATAGTAATTGAACAATGATTGGCCAAATGATGGTGTTAGGTGAGATCGTAGCTATTTGAAGTAGAATGATAAATAGGAATTTAAAATATATAAATGAATATAAACATGATAATTACATATGAGAAATTAAGGTGTATGATGAGAATACCATATAGGTTTAATTATGAACATGTTTGATGAACATGGATAATTGATGTGTAATACCAAATGAAAGTATGAAATAAAAAATTGAGCATGAAAATGATGAATTAATATGATAAAATATTATGTATGAAAACACATGTTGGCTATATGTTATGTGATAGTTATTTGATATGAATGTGTTAAGTGATGAAAAGTATTAATTTAATGAATATAATTTATTTGACATGAAGTTTATTGTGACATGATGTGGAAATATGAGAAAATGTAGGAGTGATACATATTTTTTTTGAAATTATGGAAATAGTTTTTCCCTTAGTACTTGATCGTGAAACCAAAGGTATAATATATACTTTGCTAGCCATAGAGACAGTTACTATGGGTGCAAGTCATAACAACTAAAATGAGTAGACTAAAGATGGATTCACGCCATAAATATGAGAAAAGACGAGAGAAAGTGAGAAAAAGAAAAAAAAAAGTAGTGGTATGATTCTAGTTGAAGCGTTGGCCCTCCATGTCGTTACCTTAACTTATTTTGGATTTATGAGGCCTATGTCCCGCCTATCCAGCTCGACGATTTCCACTAAAAATTGCAAGGGGAAAATAGGAATTTAATTAGCAATGTATGATGAAAAATATATAAATACGTAAATTATTAGTGAAAAATAGATGCAAATAGATGAAGAAGTAATGAAATAATTGTAATTATGCAAATAAAAGACTAAAAGGGGTCAAACATGTAAATTAATATTAGTTAGTGAATTAACATATGAATAAGTGATTGTGAATGGCATAAATGGGAATGAAAGATAATAGTAGACAAAAATGCAAATAAGTAGATGAATAGTAGTAAATATGTGAATAAACAAGGAAAAAGGGACAAAAATGTGAATTACTATTAAAACATGGTTATAAGGGATCAAATTGTAATTAAAAAGGAATGAAAATGTATGAAAATAAAATCAATAGGGAGCAAACGATAATTTGTCACTATGTGAAGAAATAATAAGGACTAAAACATAAATTGAAGGGCAAAAAGGTAATAAATATAACAAAAGGGTAAAACTATAAAATTTATATAGTATTTGGTGAGAAATAAGATAAAATAAAAGCTAGGGACCAAAATGGAATTTCCACGTTTATAGTGGTAAATGAATGAGTAAAATATAGAACTATGTAATAAAAGGGATTAGAAGGTAATTTAGAGATTACAAATGCGAATTTGGAGTATAAAGGTGGAAAATGGAACTAAATTAAAAGTTAGGGACTGAAAGGAATTTTGGCATACACAAACACTTAAAGGGGTAAAAATGTAATTAATAGAGATTATAAGGACTAAAGATGTAAATTAAATATTATGGAGCTTATTGTATATAAGAATTAAACTTTGGAATATGATTTAGAATTTATTAGTATATTAAAGGTAAATGGTAATTTAAGAATGAAATAATAAGTGGAAAGACAAACTAGTAAATTGGATACTGAATAAAGGAATCAAGGGCCTAATGGTAATTAAGTAAGAATAAAAGGTATATTTGTAAAATAAGGGTAAGAAACAATATTGAAATATAGATTGAGAATTTGAAGAAAATGAAAGGAAAGATAGAAATTTCAAGGACTAGATTGTAATTTGATAAAGATAATAACCTTTGAGAGAAAGATAAGGAGAAAATTATATTAGGAATAAAAAGTAATGAAAAGGATAGAAGCTTAAATTTGGTTAGTTCATTTCTGATAACTAGAATAAGAACAAACCAATAGTAGACTAAATGTGTAATCTCTAATTAATAATTAATAATATTGAAATATTGTTAAAGGTATGATTCAAAATAGAAACAAGTAAAATGTTAGGAAATAAAGTATATAATAACAAAAAAATTATTGTGATAATAAATTATTATCGCATGGCTAGCGAAATAACTCAATATTGGTAAAGTCTATAATAAACTAAAGATAATAATGTAAATATAATAAGATGAATAAAATAAAAATTATTAAATTCAAAAAAAAATGTATAATAATGGCAAAATGTGAAATAAATGTAAAGCAAGGGTAAAAATAGGATTTTGATATGAAGGAGACTTCAATGACTAATCAAAATAACACAATAACGATAATAACAAATGGGTATGATAAAGAATAAATTCAATGTAACAAGTACACTAAAGATAAAATGTTCATTAACATGGGTAAAATACGATAAAGTATAATGGTAAAATTAAACGGTGAAGACCAAATTAAATAATAGAAAAAGAATGGAAGTGTTATAGATAAGACCAAAATAAAGCAACAGGGGTAAATCGTAATTTGATAACAAAATAGAGAAACATAGCCAAAAATAAAGAAAAATTCGAAATGATACTATGAAGGTAAACCATAGTTAAATAATGATATGTATGTAAAAGAGATAAATTAATAACCCATTACAAGGAAAATAAATTAATAATAAAATTCAAATCCTTAAAAAAAAGGAAGAAGAAGAATATTCAAGGCCTTATAATATGTCTAAATTTTAAATTATAAAAATTTCAAAATGGAAAGTGCACCCAAAGTGTAAATTCACATGCCTAAAAAAGAGAATAAAAAGAAAACCAAAGTTCAAAACAAATCCAAAGATCCTCTCAAATATCAGCATGGCCGCAAACAATGAAATTTGCCATAAATATAGACACTGTCACAAACCATAATGTCCGCCTATAAATCAAAGGATCACCGTAAATGGTAACTTTCGCTCATAAATCTAGGCATTGTCACAAACTGTGAAGTTTTCCTATAAATCTAAGCACTGCCAAAAATGGTGGGGTTTTCTTATAAATCTAAGCATTATCACAAACTATGAGCTTTGCCTATAAATATAAGCACAATCATTAATAAGAGAGTTTGCCATATCTCTGGCACTACCACAAACAATGGAGTCTTCTGTACCAAAATTAAAGTCCTCTTAGGTGGCATTCCTAAGTTCTTTAACAAAGGTACCCCTATATTCTCTCAAAAGGCACAATTTTAAAAAAAGCTAAAAACTGAAAAAAAATCCCAAAACTCAAAAAAGCTCAACAGATTTAAAATGTTCAAAGTCCAAAAAAAAAATTCAAACCCAAAATCCTCAGAGGAGGCTTTATAAAATCAAATCCAAAAACAAGACCAAATCTATCTACCTACCGTAAAAAGCAGAGTCTATAAATCTTAGCACTGTTGCAAATAGAGAAGTTCACCATGAACCCAAAGTCCTCTAATAAGGCATCAATATGTTTTTATAAGATAGCCAATGTCCTCTTAAGAGGCACTAAATGATGCTAAAATTCATTTGCCTATGGGCAAGCATCTCAACTCAAATCTAGGTACAACCACAAACAACAAAGTTTGCTTATGAATCTAGGCACTGCCACAAATTAAAGAGTTTGCCTATAAATCCAAAGCCCTCTTATGAGTCCCTTAAAAATTCAAAAAATCTAATGTCCTCCTTGTGAGGCGCAAAATATCAAGTCCTCTTACAAGGCATCAAAACTAAAAATTTGGGCACTACCGTAAATGGTAGAGTTTGCTCATGAATTTTTAAGCATAGCCACAAATAGTGGTGTTCGTATCACCCCTCTAGCTATGGTTTGACATGCCGATTTGCATCAACCACTCTACCTATCCTAATTTTCATGCAGAGAAACTGACGCTAATCAAACACCAACAAAGGGTTAATACATTGACAAGTTGACGTTAACCTCCCTATCAGTTGTGATTCTTGCCAACAAGCTTGCAGTCGCTCCATCAACATTCATCATCAATGAGGAAACCATTGCCTTAGGTACTATTCTTGCCGACAAGATAGCATGAGTCTCTTTCCTACACTTTGAATTTTGTTTGCCTAACAACTATTATGCTAGTCTTCCTAAAATTGGGGACAACTATAGACATTGATTCCTAAGGTAGTCTAGATTAGAGTTATCTAATGAGGAAGTGTTACCTATATGATAGATGGAGAGCATAAGCATTGTTCCTTACCTTTGGCTTTCATAGATTCTTATATGGTTTTTCTCAGGCTCTGTTTTTTTGTGTTGCTCCAAATTTACAATGAGGTTTTAATAAAAAAACGTTTGGGGTTTTCTGTTGACAAATGCCCACATCTCATGGTTAAATGCCTGTCTATCACCGATTTTCCTTTACCTACCTCTCATTGGTAGGCTCCTCAACCGGTCTATCATATTGTCCGTGACTCACTCTAAAAGGTGCCCCTAACACATTGAGTCACATGCAGATGTCAATTCAAGTAGTGGAAAGTCAAATGGCAAAATTGTAATTTTCTTCCAAGCTAAATGTCACCCGTCTATGGGGAGTAGTGCCTATCGGTGGGGTTTTTACAACATTATGCACATTTTTCACAGTTGGAAAAGATAAGGTTTAATTTTTTAGGGACCTAACCTTAATTTGATCCTGTAACATATTAGATCAAGTATGATTTTGAATTTGAATCAGAGTTTAAGATGGTTTCTAATTCCAATCTGTAGTAAAAAAGAAAAATCCAACAAAAAAATTTAAGGAGCTTCTTTATTTTATTGGGGATACTTTTTAGCAAAAAAAAATCTTTCTTTAGGAAGAAAAAACACGGAGTTTTTTGAGAGAGAAAAGTCCTTGAAAATATTATTTTCTATCATTTAATACTATGGAATCTGAGGAGGAGGGCACATGAAGACTTTTCTCCTAGTTTTCTTGAGATTAAACACACACTTAGGGTAATATTCTAGGCTAAAAGTCCACATTTTTGAATTAAAATCCATGAAATATCATGTGAATTGTTTTCTTGTAGGGTTTTATTTTATATTTAAGGGTTAATCCTATAATTCCATGTTATTTTGCATGCTTAAATGTTTATTTTAAATTCATTATGCCATGATAGTGTAAAAATAATTAAAGTCCATTAGAAAAGCATGTTTTTTTGGGGTTTTTTTCCATTAATGTAATTTTTTATTTTTTTAATGTCATGAATATGTGATTCTTTTTATTCATAGTTTTTTAGGATTTAAATGAATTTATTGGTATTAGGATGTTTTTAAGTCATTTGGCACATGTTTAAGTGGGTTTTAGTTTGACAAGTATAAAAAATTTTGCATTCTATTCTCTGGATTGCACTCAGGATAAGAGTCACGAGAAAAAGGCATGAGTGATGCATGTCTCTCATAGGGAATGAGGGATGACATGTGGCTTCCTTCTAATTCCTCGCTTTTTGGCTACCTATCTCTTCCTCTTTGGCCCATCTATGACCTTCTCTTTTGGCCCTTTTAATTTTTTTCATACATGTTTCTTATTTTTATGTTAATTTACATGTAATATTTTAATTTCTTAATTTTTGTACAACATTTTACTTTTTGCCATTTGTATGTCTTTATTTTATTTATATACTTTTGTGATCTAGTATGCATGTATTTATTTATTTTAGTGTTTATTATTATTTATTATATTTCTAATTATTTATTTTCTTTTGTTTTCTTTTGAGCAAATTAATAATTTTGCATGCATGAGTTGCTTTGAAGATTAGAGTTCTGAAGACTACAATGCCTATGTCCTAGTAATTTAAATTTTTATTTTCTTTTAAATATCAAATTTTCTTTCCAAAATGACACATAAAAAGTAGAGTTTATTTTTTTTATCAAAATAGGATCATTCATCCCCTTTTCCTTAAATCTTATTCACGAATTCTTCATTTTTATAAATATGCATACGGGAACCGATGTTGTTATCCAAATAAATATCCCACTTTAAAAGTGCTTTATTTTCTATTTTTGTGAGAATATTTTATTTTTTTATTTATTTATAACATTATTTCCATGCTTGTATTGCTTTTTTTAATTTATTTATCATTTTGACTCGTATGAGAAAAGAGATAGAAAATTAATCCTAAAAACTCTTTTATACAAACTTTAATTAAGGTATAACTAAGAGTGAAGTCTCGAAACATATTTGTTTTTGGCTTCACGAGCTTAGATTTATTTTTCCAACATTTTGTTGGGTGACGACTCCACAATACTTATCTTTTGTGCCCAAATAGATGCCCTCATAAGTCAATTGCCAATAACAGAATATGGGTACCCTGAGATGTTTTCTCATGCCTTCTTGAGGTTTGAGGCTTGGAAAATTGGGTTGAATCCCTATTTATTGCAAAGTGACCAATCTTTACGAGTTTTATGAACTTTTATTTGATCTCAGACTTTAAAAGTGGGTTTCTGATAACAAGCTAGAAACTGACAAGAGGCGGAGGGGGTTGGCATGCATGACAATACCAATTGCATCTTTATAAAACTATTAATTCACTAGGTCATTAGTTCTTGATGCATGCTTATCATATATTCATTTCCCCAATCTTGTCTTTGGATCCAACAACCCCGACTTTGATTAATAAGCTAATTGGCTAGTTAAGTGACCCATTAATATGGGCTTGACTTTGGTCAATAATCCAATATGATAAAGAACTCTAGTTCTCTTCCAATCTTTGGAAGGCTAATATACCTTAATATTTATTAAGGGATTTACTTAATTAAGTCTCACCATACATGATTGGTATACATTTTTGGTGTGCTTCATATATCTATCACAAAAATATATAGCATAAGGAAATATGAAATAGTTATAGACTTTTTTACATTGACCTCCTTAAGCCAAAAGGAGATCAAAAAGTCAAATCTAGGTAGAATGTATGATTTACAAATAAAATAAAAACAATACATATGACTATTATCTTTTTTTCTTAGATCTCCATTCAACCCACTAGCTCCTTATTCTTAGTTTTTTCTTTTCTATTCTAACCTATGCAATCTAATTACATATAATCAATTAAAAAGTACAATACAAGAAAGAAATTGGCCAGGACATGAAAGTCCTCATGGGTTGAAATGTAAATATGCAAGTGCTTCATCACATTGCACTTTAGTGTATAACTGCTCATAATGCCAATCATATACCTTTAGATGAATCTCTAATGTATAAATGAAACATCTATGTTAGAGTTTTTGAATTTTTTTAACTACTTGAAACTCATTTTAAATTTTATCCTAATTAGATTAATTTAAAATGGAAACTTTCCATTTTAGGTAACTTGTCATTGTAAGGAACTTCCAAACTGTCCTAATCTTATATGTTTTTGTAATTATCCTTAATTATTGATCATTATTGATAATTAAATTAATAATTACCTTTAATGTATTAATTAAATAAATAATGTTTATGTGCCCCAAAAATTGTATGGGCGAAATCGCCAAAGGAGTTAGAAAATAGATAAGCATGCAAAACCATTTTGTATGTATACTAATTCATATAGACCATTAAATGGTCTAAAAATGTATAAGGCCCATTTTAGCCCTTAGATGACTTAAGAAAAATCAATTTAGGCTTAAGTCGTTGATCCACATCATTTCATTGGGCCTACTAACTCATATGCCCATTTGCTGCCCTAATTAAACTACCCGATATAGATATTTTTTACCTAAATAGATTTAATCCAATTAAAACACATTTTAATTTATTTAAAAGGCTTAAAAATAAATTAAATAAAAAATATTATGTTTTTTAAATATCTAGAATCAAAATTCACCAAGGACATATGAAGAGCCTAAGAACAACAATTTATTATTAAGTTTAATTGGGGTTTTTGCAGGGTCCCTTAATCTTTTCTATTTTATCTCAATTTTTGATATGTTGTTCATAAAATAAATCCTAAAATTTTTACTAAAAATTAGCTTAAGAAATAAGGGATAGTAGATTTTGGCCATTTATATAATCTTCTACCATTTATGCACAAATTCAATGTATCAAATATGACAAGTCTAGTTTTTTATTCATCATGAATTAGATCATAAAATTACTCTATTTCATATATAATTAACTTATAATAACATGTTTTAAGAACATTTATATCATGAAACTTGAAATTCTATAATGGACATACATTTAAAATTTCACATATTCTAAAACATACATAGATAACACTTGAACAAATGATTTTATGGTTGAAACTAGGGCTTTGATACCATGCTGGGTTTTAATTATTTCATGCATCAAGTTACAACCATTAAAGGGGCCATGAAATCATTCAACCTATACTAAGATATTTCAAAAACACCTTAGATTATTATCGATCAGTTGATTTTCATAGCATCGAGTTATAGCATATCACAATGTCTAAGGCAGATAATCTCTAATACAATAATACAAACTAGAGAAAGGAAAAAAAACCCTAACATATTAGAACTACACTAGCCAAAAATCCTAGGCGCTAGTAAGGAGAATTCAATTATAGAAAGAAAAATAAATGGAGGCAGTTAAAGCCTAATTCTAAATGGACTACACCTCTTTAAAATTATATAGAAAATTAATTAAAATTGGTTTTGTTCAATTTATTTGGCATCTAATTAAATCACACACAAACCTACTTAAAGCCTTATGTACAGATAGCCTTTTGCGGGCTTCTCTATGTAGACTAGTGATTTAATAGCCTAAATCATCTTTAAATCCCATTAAATTAAATATTTTAGGTCCATGATAATAAATTTGTATTGCCACTATGTCTTTAAGTTTTTTTAGTACTTATTAATGTGAAATTGCTTCATTTTATGTTAACAGTTTTAATGTTTTGAATTTTGAATGATTGAGTTTAATTGTTGGTTGTTTTGTGGGGTTTTTTTTAGCTAAAAGGAACTAAATTAGCCTGAAAGGGACAAGGGAGCTCCCCACTGAGTCACTTGAGGCCTTTCTCATTTCAATCTAAAATAAAAAAACTCGGCAAAGAAAATCACCATCCCTACTGGGTTCCTTACATGCTCTCCATCAAGAAGTGAAGAACAAGGCAGGGACCAAAGGCATCTCCACCAAGTTACTTAACCTCCCAACAAGAAGAAATCAACTCGATAGGGATGCAATACCATCCTCACTAAGTTCTTTAGTAGTAAAACATGATACAGGAAGTTTTTTATAGGTTAAAGAGGTTGGGTGGTGGATGGACTTATTGAATTTTAGGTATTTAAGTGTCCTTAAGTTAGAATTTAAAGTTAGACAATTTTTCATCTTAGATTAGCCTAGTTTATTCTTTTAAACTTCAATTTAAAAGTAAGAGCTCTATTCTTTCAAGGTTTTCAAGCACATTTTCTCGGTTGTTCCTGAAGACATCAAGATAAAGTTTAAAGCTTTACGAGTATAGTACTTAATTATTTAATTATTTAATTCATTTCGATCATGAACAATGAGTAATTTCCTTACTTTTGCTAAACGAAACTTGAACCCTCATCCTATTATTGTAATGACTCATTTTTTAGCTTAATTTAAATGCAAGCTATTATTTCTTAATTCATGTGCTAAATTCTATCTTTAATTACGATTTGATTGATGTTCAATGTGTTGAATAGATGATTGAATGTTAGTTTAAATTCTTAATCAATGATATGCATGTTCTTGACCTATTTATTCATGTCAATTTATTATTGTGTTTTAAAAATTGAGAAAAGAGTTTGTTGTTCATGAGTTTATTAGGCTTAAGAAATTGAATTAAGAATAAGCTAAGGATAGGTGTTTTGAAAAAGGATTTAATTGAAGTTTAGGAGTTTACAAACTAGATTTGTATGGTCGATAATAGATCATCTATAATCAAGGGGTCCATTATTCTAGAATTACATTCTGAACAAGATATCTATCTTAATTTGGTTTTCCATAACAAATTGTGTTATTCTAAGATTGAGTTATTATCAATAAGAGGTGATGTGGATAGTCCCTTAGCATAAGTGTTTTAGTTATTGATTTTCCTCATCACTTTAGTTTTGATTTATGTTTAATTTAATTAATATTATTTTAATCATAGTTTTATTTATTTATTTAATTGTTTAATTTAGCTTAGTTGAATCCATAATTACCTTCAAAAACATTGAAAATTCTTTCACACATCATTTGTTTCAAAATCTAAAATAGACAATCTCTTAGGTAAGATATTAAAGGGTCTTAATCTTATTTTCCTAAATTCCTACTCGATCTAGTACTCTTGCTAGACACCAGTCAAGATTTTGGCACAATTGCCCGGGGATTGGCATTTATTTTAGATTTTGTAGTGAATTTTGTGTGCTACTCTTCTTCTATTTCTTATTCTTTATTCTTTTATTCTTTTTAGGTGTCAATAGTGCAAGGTAAGAGCTAACCCAATATTACCAATTGACACTGAGATTGAGAGGACATTGCATAGATAGAGGCGATAATAAAGAGGAAATACAAACCCACAAGATATTTTGCAAGATGAGCCACTTCTCAATAATCAACCATAATTACTAGGAGGGCAAGACATTTAGAATGAGATATAGAACAACCCAAATCAAGTCCAAAGGAATGGGATAAAAGCAAGGACCAATAGAGAATATGCTACTACCAAGTGGAATAAGGAGCACAAGACTATCATGCTACCCCAAAACAGCCTTCTTAACCTAAAACCAGCCACCATCACAATGGTACAAAAGAATCAATTCCCAAGTTCAGAGATTGAGGACCCAACTCAACATTTGAAGATTTTCTTTGAGATAAGTGATACAGTTCAAATTCCAAATGTGTCAATTGATGCTATTCTACTGAAGTTATTCGCATTTACACTCATCAATAAGGCACAAGACTGGTTGTAAATGTTACCAAGCCAGTCTATAAAGTCTTGGGAGCAAATGAAAGAAAAGTTCATAGTAAGGTTCTTTCCACCAACTAAGATGGTCACAATTAGGAAAAACATTTATAATTTCTAACAACTTTATAAGGAACCCTTTGATAGGGCTTAAAAGACGTTTAGGAGACTTTTAAAGAGTTGCCCTTACCATGAGATTTCTAAGCATTAGTTGACTTCTTCCTTTTATCGGGGTGTCAACCAATCAACAAGATCTCTCTTAGATGTAATCTCGGGTGTAATTTTCATGATCAAGACAATAAAGGAAGCTTTTTTGCTCCTAGATGAGATGGGCACTAATGAAGCTCAATGGGCTAATAGAATAACAAAACAAAAAAGCAAGGAGTGCACAATGTAGATGAGGTGGCAATGCTGAAGGCTCAAATGGAGCAGTTGAAGAAGGAATTAAGCGTACTAAAGGTGTAGAATGTGTCAGCCCTATCTCAAAGACGTGAAATTTATAGAGGTGGACATGTTATACAAGAAAATAAGGTTGAGGATGCTGGAAGTCAAGTGATTGAAGATGTTAATGATGTAAACCCATATTGTAACACTAATAATCCTCGTCGGACAAATCATCCTAACTTCTCTTAGAGGGAAGGGAATCATGTATCCACTTCCAACACTCAACCTAGAGTCCTCTTCAACAAAAATATAGCCCACCATACCAATTACCACTAAACCTATTAAACACCAGCCCTAACACACTTCCTATCTACCTACCAAGCTCTACATCAAAACTAAGATCCACCTTACCAACCACCTAGTTTTCAGCTAAGACCTTAACCTCCATAATAGAGAAAACCTAGTCCAAATGAGATGTTTACTAATTTAATGGCAACATAGTCCATATTTATGGCAAGCCAAGATGCTAGATAGAAAGCTTAAGATGTGTGCATAAGGAATCACGATGCATCAATAAAAAATTTGGAAACTCAAGTTGGATAGCTTGCTAATTCACTCTCTAATAGAACTCATGGCATATTTCCATCTAATGTTGACCACAATCCAAAGGAGGAGGTAAAAGCTATCACCTTGAAGAGTGGAAAGGAGGTAAAAGAGGTTAAAAAAGGTAAAATTTCTTTAAAAGTGGTGGAACCAATGACGGAGGTAAGTATTTATGAACCAAATATTGCTACTGATGTACCAAAAGTGGTTGACAAAGCCAAAGGTGTTGAAAAATCTAATATGACTAATCTTGATGAGTCTAAGTTACCTTACCCTTCTCTAGCTAGGAAAGATAAGTAAAATGAATAATTAGCTAGATTTATTGGCACGATTAAAAAGTTGCATGTAAATTTACCTTTTGCTAAAGCTTTGTTACACATGCCAAAGTAGGCAAAATTCATGAAATATTTTTATTCAAATAAGAAAAGTTAGAGGTATGGGTATGATGCAGTTATCTAAATATTGTAGTGCCATTTTCATAAACAAAATTCCTAAAAAATTAAAAAATTTAGGTAGCTTCACTTTGCCATGTGAGCTAGGAGGGAATTTTGTTGGTCATGCTTTGTGTAATATAGGTGCTAGTATAAATTTGATGCCTTATTCTATTCGCAGGAAATTGGATTTGAAAGACATTAAAGAAACTTAAATGGCACTACAATTGGCAGATAGGTCTATAAAGAAACCCAATAGTTAAAGTCGGAAACTTCATCTTCCTAGTGGATTTTGTTATGATGGATATTAAGGAAGATAGGAAAGTGCCATTGATTGTTGGAGGACTATTTTTTAATATCGCAAAGGCTTTAATGGATGTTTATGGGCAAATAGATACATTGAGATTTAATGATAAGAAGATGGTGTTCAATGTCAATAAGGTGATGCAACATCCCTCCTATAACTTTGAAGAGTCTATGTGCTTCATTAACTGTATCTAATAATGTGTGGAGTAAACTTAAGCGGAGATCATTTTGGAAGAAACACTTCTAAGTTGTTTAATACACTCTAAGGATAAGACCAATATAAATGAGAAGGAGGCGGATGTGATAAATGAGTTAGATAAAGAGCATAAGGATAGGTAAGTAAAGGAGGAAGGTTCTTCCCATCTTAAGGAAGAAAATAATTCTGAACTCAAAATTTTACCATCTCACTTAAAATATATGTTTTTAGAGGTTAATGCAAAACTTGTAATTATTTCTTCTCATTTGATAGGTTTGGAGGAAGAGATGTTCATTGAAGTGTTGAAAAAGCACAAGGGAGCCACAAGACGGCAAACTTTAGACCACAAGGAAATTAAACCCAATTTTTGTACACATCAAATTCCTATGAAGGTTGACGTTATGCTAGTAGTGCAACTCTAATGTCGACTAAACCCAACCATACAAGAGATCAAGAAAAAGATGTACTTAAATTACTTTATATAGGTATTATCTATCATATTTCTGATAAAAGTTGGGTTAGTCTAGTTCAATGTGTGCCTAAAAAGGGAGGAAAGACTATAGTGACTAATGAGAACAATGAACTTATTCCAACATGTACAGTGATGGGTTGAAGAGTGTGTATTGACTATAGGAGGTTAAATAATCCTACATGGAAGAACAATAATCCTTTGCATTTTATTAACCAAATGCTAGAAATAATGGCAGGAAATAAATTTTATTACTTTTTAAATGGTAATTTAGGTTACTTGCAAATACCTATAGCCTCTAAGGACCAAGAAAATACCACTTTTACATAACTCATATGGTACTTATGCTTATAAGCAAATGCCTTTTGGTCTTTGTTACATACTACCCACATTCCAAAGGCATACGATAGCCATATTTCATGATTTTATTAAAACATTCATGGAAAATTTCATGGATTATTTTACATTGAATGGGTAAAATTTTGATAGTTGTCTAGCCAATCTTGTTCTAGTGTTAGAGAGATGTAAACAGACTAACCTTGTTTTTAATTAGGAAAAGTGTCATTTTATGGTAATGGAAGGAATAGTCTTGGGGCATAAAATTTCTAAAAAAGGGATTGAGGTTGATAAAGGTAAAGTTGATATTATATTATATTATATTATATTATATTATATTATATTATATTATATTATATTATATTATATTATATTATATTATATTATATTATATTATATTATATTATATTATATTATATTATATTATATTATATTATATTATATTATATTATATTATATTATATTATACACACACACAAAATCCATTATTTTTTCATTTATTTATTTATTTATTTACTTCTAACCCTTATATCTGTCATTTTTTTCACCCCACACATGTTCATGAAGGGAGTCAAGGCATTTAAAGGCCATGGTGAATGAGTCATGGTTATTTGTAAATTTGTATTTAATTTTGTCTTTTTATTTTGTAATTTGACTCCAATAATAAATATTTTTTCAAACGTTAACTTAAAAACTCGCCAAATGATTTTATACAAGTTAAAGTATGATTTTCCTATATGAAAAGGGGACCAATGTCCCATTTTTCATCCCTAAAATAAAATGAAAAATTAAGATTTTTTCTTTATAAAATACAAATGATTCTTTTACCATAAAATTAGTCAACGTGATTCTTCTAAAGCCACAAAGCGTCAAATATCCTTATTTTCTATTCAAAAGTACACCAAAATTCCTCCTTTTTATAAACATGCATGCAGGGACCAACGTCCCCATCAAAATGGACATTGTAAATAAACTACCTATTTTATGTATTATTTATTCACTTCACTATTTTTTTGTGCCATTCCTTTACTGCTTTCTATGCCATACCTTTATCACTTTCAATATTACATGATTTATAGCTTTCCAATGTGTTTAAGTGCACCTTATTTTCTAGTATGATAACTCGCGTGAGAAAAGAGATAAAATAATTAAGCATTAAAACCCATTTATATAGCATTAATAAGAGGTATGAATAAAAGGGTGGTCCCGAACGTATCTCTAATTTTGGCCTCATACGGTTAAAACTCATTTTCTAATAATTTATTGGGTGGCAACTCCATGATACCTACCTTGTGGTGCCCAACATACACCCTGGTAGGCTAATCACCAGTAATGGAATAGGGGTACCGTGAGAAATTATCTCATGCCTTTTTAATGTTCGAGACTTGGCAAATCAGGTTGATTCCCTATCCATTATAATGCAACCGACCTTAATGATTTAAATAAATCTTTATTCGGTCTCGAGTCCTGAAAGTGGAATTTCGAGAACCAACAGAATACCAATCAAGGGTTCAGCGCATGCAACACTAAGCCTCTGGCCTTAAACAATCTCAATAAACTCCTCATACAGAGGGCATAATCCTAGTTTATAACCTGAAAATATGGAACCGTGGGTCCCAACATTGTGTAGTAGAGAAGATTAAGGCTTTGTCTAGTTTCACTCTCTTAGAAATTTTAGACTGTGGTATGAGGTCAATACAGGGTCTTTTAAGTTTTTAGGTCATCTAGTAACCTATTCAGTTTGGTCATGGCTGGGGTCGACATGATGTAAATGCTCGAGTGGTCTAAATTCTAGAAGTACAAAATAAAATTATAACAATAAGAATTAAAAAGAAACATAAAAAATACAACAAATAGAATTTGAAAGGCAAAAAGAAAAGAAAGGGACGAAAAAGTACTAAAGAAGAGATTTCTTAGAAAAGAAAAGGTCAAAAGGCACAAAAACCAAGCAGAAAATCAAGCTATTTATAAAAATGGCATGACAGATAGCCATCCTTCAGGAGCAACTCATGGCCTCACTATCAGCCAACCCTAAACCACCCTAACAAGCTTCTTTACATGTCCTATCCATTGCACGTACATTTTTGCATTCTCTTTATTTTCATTTTGCAGGGCATTCAAGAGACACGTTGACACTATAAGGCTTGTCAAAGAAATTAAATTCATAGAATTCAAAAATTTAGGAAATGCTTAAATTTAGGGAGCATTAGAAAAAAGGAGATAATAATAAAAATAAATGATAAGTGTAAATAATGTACAAATAAGATATAAATAAATAAATAAATAAGGGTAAAAATGGAAATTAAAGAAAAAGAAAAGAAGAATAAGAATAAAAGAAAAGAAAAATAAAAAACTAAAAAAGTGGTGACATACATGACATATGTCGCGGCCATTTGTCACTCGCGATAGATGCCCTGCTTGTGTGTCGCTTAAAATTTTGAAAAATAGGCCTTTTCTTCTTCTTCCTCTTTTCTTCCTCGTTGTAATTGCCATTGTTAGCAATTTCTAAGGTTTTTGGTTCAATTTTTCTTCCTTTCTCCCTCATTTTTTGAATCATTTGCGTATAAATTATCCTCGAGTTAATGCTTATCTCGGGGTACCATCTATTTTGCCTTTGGTAACATTTTTTACTATATTCGATTTCTTCATTCCAGGTAAGTGTGGCCCAAACTATTTGTCTATTTTATTTGAAATATTTCTTAGTAATCTTGTTGTTTATGTATTAACAGGGTTGATTAGTTGTTAGTTTTTCCCATGAAATGTTATATGAATTTTTTAAGGTGTATACAATAAATTAAAGTATACTTCCTTTTAAATGTATATAGTTGATTAATTTGTACTACATATATATATATATAATTTTATTGCCCCTAATTTTGACTTACTTTCATGTTAATAAAATCATAGAACTTAAGCACATTGCCTCATTTAGCTTCAATTATTACAAACCATTTCTTTTGTGTGTATTAGCAAATTTTCTTGAACAAAATGCTTGTCGGCCATTGATGGCTTGTGTTGTTCCTATTATGTGCTTTTTGTGTAGGGCGAAAGTGCATTTTCTAGCTGAAATGCTATAAAAAATTTATGTATAGTTCTAATTCTAAATTGCCTCGATTGTCATGCATGATTACTAGACCACCTATTGATGGGCTTAGGTTATTCTAAATTATTGTGTGGCATTTAATGTACATTTCAATGTAGGATGGCCAACGCCGGTATCATCCAGTATGTTGTTAAAGTTTTGCCAAAATCTTGCATAAGTTAACTTCAAAAAAACTAACACTTAACTTTTGTAAGATGCCACGTAAAGAAGCACATGCTACATCCACTGTACTCACTTCGAGATGGATAACCCAATGATAGGCTAAAAGTTACCAAGCCTTGTCAAGAGTGCAGTGCCACTCCAGTAGGTTTATGCCATGATAGTTCCTACAAACCATAGGGATGACTGCTAAGGTTGACGGATTCCTAGCTGTTGTAGGATGGATTGCATTCTTTGCTCCATTTTCCAAACCTACCTTGATGTCACCTGGGAATTTTTAGCCACCTAGTAGTATGGAGGTTTTTAAAGACATAATATAGAAGAAAGAGTAGTACAGTTTAGGGTATGAGAGGTCCAGTATAACATTACATGCCATCATTTTACAAAGGCTATAGGGCTTTCAATAGGAGCAAATGTCCTGACAGTAGAGAGAGGGGTGATGAGAGAGCACTAAGCAGCCATCATGCTTTCTGAGGCCATATACCCATCAAACACAACTAAGAGTATAATGTTAGATACATGAGTGCTCAGATATACCCAAAGAGTCATATCCATTTCCTATCTCGGCCATACCGATAGTTTTGGGTCAGTTAATATGGTCAACATAGTATGCTTATAGGTGATGCACACATATATACCCAAATAGTCATATCCGTTTCCTATCATAGCCATACTACTTAGGGTGGCTACTTAATTAACATTACAGATATGTATTGAAGGAGTGGTGACCTATCTATTGTTAGATCTGGGGACAAACAAGAGGACCTTCGGCCAGCCACTCGTAGAGGACATTTTTGTAGATCTGCAAAGCGCTATTGGTATTAGGATGGTCGAGCCAGTCTAAGGGTGAAAGGGATAGTATAGATTGTTGATTGTTCTCAAGACTAGGGAGAGTTATAGGTTGGATCCCATTATGCCAAAGTCATCAACATGAGGGGAGGATTAGGTTCACCCACCTCAGGCACCTCTAGCGTCACCAGTGCAACTTAATTAGCATTAGGATAAGCCACATAAGCCTTAAGGGGCAAGCATAGATTTAGACTTTGAGATGGATATGCAGGTTGATTTGGATGAGCTTCTTGATAGGTTACCTCCTCCTTTATAAGTGTCTTTATGATCACCAATCAGGCCATGACCATCACCTTGCAAAGGATTTGGAAGGTAGTCACTATATGGTCATTTGAGGGCCTTAACTTTCATTGCTCAACCGCCATATGGTCATTCGAGGATATCTACATCCACTGCTCTACCACCAATTCAGCCAGCATTAACATTATCATCTAGTGATATTTTAGAGAGGCTATTTGCCAAATATGATGCCATCAGGAGACAGGACTAGACCTTATATGCCATACTAGCTTTGATGCATTCTTTGTAGATTCAGCATTAGATTGATGTACAGGGTATCAGAGTAGAACTGGCAAAAGTTGGATAAAGGTTTGATAAGGGTTTATAGGTTGTGGAGGATTTCATCACTCAAATCAAGGATCAGACAGGCTATATCGAGACAGAGGTACCCCAAGGTAGGCAGGCTATAATCGAGACCAATGAGCAGTTGAGAAGGTACATTAGGGACTTCAAAGATGATTTGATGAGGTATCTAGACCAGTATTCCCGAGCAGTCTTAGGGATCGAAGAGAGTTTAAAGCACTTGCCTTGGGTGATAGCACAAATTCTATAGTTGTTATCCACTTTACTACCTGGATTCAAGTTTAGATTCTGACAGCAAGAGGAGTAGCCACCAACACCACTATATGTAGTGGCACCATATAGACCTCACAAGCCTTCAACATTTCATCCTCCATTTGGACCATCCTATCATAGGCAGCTTGTTGGGAATTATCGGTTACATGCATATCATACATAAGTAAAATTTAAAATTTTTAACCAATAGATATGGTCTTGCCATGAATTTACAATATACATATTAATGAGAATAAAAAAAATCACCTTTGATTTTTGTTGAACAGATGATTTTCCTTCTCTTCGGGTTATCGCAAACAACAGTGTCAAAAATTGAACACCTCCAATTAGTAATCCACACTAGAGAATGATTGAATGAACCAACAATTGAGGAACACAAGGGCTGACCGAAATTCCTTGATTTTAGCAGGGGGGTGGCGGCTAGGGTTGAGAGAGTGAGAGAATTGCTTTTCTCTTAATTGTTCAATTAAACCTAAAATCCCTATCACTTGGATTTTTATAGTTAGGTTAAAAATCCAACTTCATAATAGGATTGCGCTCTTTAAAGCTTTTGGAGAAGTATTAAATGGGCTTTTGGAATTATTAATAATTTATTTGGGCTTAATTAAATCCAATTTAAATTCTTTCATAAAAGACTATGCACAAAACCCACAAACTAGGCCCTTCTTGCATACACTTAGATTTAATCATCCAAATGAATTCTAAATCCATCCAAATTAAATATGTAGGCTCCATAACAATTATAAAATATATTTAATTTGTTTTAGTCAAAGAATTAGGCTTACAAAGCCCTCTACCAGAAGGTGGCGTGAAACCCTTCCTTTATAGGGTTTTTACGCCAGAATCATTCCTTTAGGCCTCTTTAGATTTCTTCAATGGATCTATTAATTATTATATTAGCCCTATAACACTTATAGTCCAATAATAATTAATTATGAAATATAATATTTCAATTAGGTCCATTTTAAAGAACATTTCTAAAAAGTTCCGTGAACAATTTTCTTGATCATAATTAATTAAACTCTTTAATTAATTATTCTCTTATTCACTTCTCTATTCCCGTAATAATATCAAATATTATTATCCTTGTCATTTTACCATTTTATCCTTTTCTCTATATGTGTGTGACCTATTGGTTTCCTATCTATATTGACAGTATAATATGTAATTGTGAGTTCTATTCAAAGCTCACATGATTCAAACTTCTTTAAATCATTTTATCAATCCCTATTGATATTTATGATACATTATTACATAAATCATGAGCGGCCTCTAGCTAGGCATCATGACTACCCAAATGTCAGGAAAGTCAAGTGATTTGACTATACCCTTCCATAGAAATAGTTACCGTGCGATTACTCGTTTCACCACTCTTATCTCAATTAGATTCTGAGTATGGATTTCTGTCAACTCATATAAATCTAATTGTATGTTCTATTAATTTAACCATTGTTCCTAAAATGCCCTTCATGGATCCCTATCCATCTTGGCATATAACTCTGGCCAGATATTCTCTAAACAAGGCAATTATAGAATAATGCGAGATAACTTCCTTTAATAAATCTGGGATGGTGAATCCTTTGTTAATCACTCAACTATCTTCTAGTAGGTCATGATATACCCAAACTCCTAACTATGTTCACCCCCAGTTGGAAGTAATCAGTTATGGAGTCAAAGTATACCACTTGCTACTTAAGATAACTTTGGTGATCTCAAGTCTAAGGATACTTGCACAACCGCTATGAAGAGATTCCTCACTGACATAGATTTAATATCCATGTGAGGATTATTTTTGTAGGTCTTCAATGAACTTGTTCTTCTAACAAGCATCCATATGTTAGCTTTGATTATCTTCTATAATCACATTTATGAGAACCATTGCATGAACCATTCAAGAAGCATAACATGTGCTAGTCTGTCCGAATTAACAATGTCCTATCTTGTTAATTCTATGACTAGGGATATATAAATATTAACTCATTTGCATGCAATAGACATCTCATATCATGAACACTTTCATGATTGCCTTTGCACCATGTTTATAATATCAAGGACTTCATTTATTAATTTAAGATTTACAAACTCATGTATTTAAACATAGCATTAATAAATGAGTGATGCCTTTTATTAAGAATATAAATTCATACATATGAAATACATTCGTTTTAGATGGGATCTAGGGCATACTCTCTAACAATCTCACACTTGTACTAGAGCCAATCACTCATATGTTTTAGAGCCATGCTATTTATATGGCAATCATGCTTAATTTGGGAAATTGCTTTAGGGAGGGGATCCTCCACATTATCATCTATGGGGACCCTTTCTTTTTCTATATCATTTCTAGCTACTATTTCCCTTATGAGATGGTAGCATCTGAGAACATGCTTGGATCGCTGATGAGACCGTGGTTCCTTTGCTTGCACAATGGCTCCATTATTGTCACAATATAAAGGAATCAGTTCAACAATGCTAGGCACCACTCCTAGTTTAGATATGGACTTTTTGATCCAAACTGCTTCTTTGGCTGCCTCTGAAGCAGCAATATACTCAGCTTCTGTCGTGGAATTAACAGTTGTTTCTTATTTTGAACTCTTCCAACTAACTGCCCCTCCTTCCATTATTAACACAAAACCAGACTATGATTTACAATCATCTTTGTCAGATTGGAAGTTGGCATCTGTATACCCATTTACATCCAAACTACCCTCCCCATTTACTAAGAATATATCCTTAGTCCTTCTCAAGTACTTAAGGATATTCTTGACAGCTGCCTAGTGTTCCTCTCCAAAATTGGATTAGAATCTGCTTGTGACACTCAAAGCAAATGCTACATATAAATGTGTACATAACATAGAATATATGATATAACCAATTACAGATGCATATGGTATTCTATTCATGCTATCTCTATCCTCTAATGTATGTAGACACATAGACTTAGAAAGGTGTTTCCCATGCACCATGGGTATAAACCCTTTCTTAGAGAGATCCATATTAAACCTCTTCAATATTTTATATATATATGTACTTTGAGAAAGACCTAGCAACCTATTGGATCTATCTCTATATATCCTTATTCTAAGAATATAGGATGCTTCTCCAAGGTCTTTCATGGAGAATTATTTGGATAACCATATTTTAACAGATTGGAGAAGAGAAATGTCATTTCCCATAATCAATATGTCATCCACATGTAGAACTAGGAAGGCAATTGCACTCCCACTGACCCCTTTATACACAAAAGGTTCATCTTCATTCAGTGAAAACCAAAATCTTTGATTGTCTCATTAAATCGTATGTTCCAACTCTTAGAGGCTTGCTTCAATCTATAAATAGATCTTTGAAGCTTGCATACTTTTTTGCCATTTCCTGATCTGAACCCTTCTGGTTGTGTTATATACACATCCTCAGTCATATTTCCATTTAGGAAAGCTATCTTCACATCCATTTGCCAAATCTCATAATCATAATAAGCTACAATGGCTAAAAGTATTCTTATAGACTTAAGCATTGCTACAAGAGAAAAGGTTTCATCATAGTCAATACCTTCTTTTTGACCATAGCATTTTGCTACTAAGCGAGCTTTACAGGTAACTATATTACCTTCCATGTCGGTCTTCTTTTTGAAGACCCATTTCCACCCCATGGGTTTTATCCCTTCAGGTGGTTGAGTTAAAGTCCATAATTCATTCTCATATATGGAGTCCATTTCGACTGCATAGCCTTAAGCCATAAATCACGTTCTGAATTGTTCAAAACTTCTTGATAGCTTGTAGGCTCATTGTCCTCTACTGCAGTTATGCCTCTATCTGAATCAATGTGAAATCCATATCTCATAGGGATAGAACACATTCTAGTATATCTTCTAGGATTTTATGTGTAATTAGGTTCAACTATAATCTCATCATTATGAAATTTAGTCTCGGTTCAATCGGTTGTTCTACTTCTATTTGTGGGTCTTGAACTTCACCAAGTTCAATTTTACTCCCACTATCCTCTCGTAGGAGAAATTATTTTTCCAAGAAGATAGCATGCCTTGAAACAAACACCTTTTTTTCTAAAGGATGGTAGAAATAATCTCCAAACGTTTCTTTTGGATATCCCACAAATAAACATTCGTCAGACTTAACATCTAGTTTGTCTGACATTGTCCTCTTCACATAAGCAGGACAACCCCATACTTTCATATGAGAAAGCGTGGGTTTCTTGTTATTCCACATCTCATATGGAGTAACATCAACTGATTTACTAGGAACTCTATTTAACACATAAATAGTAGTTTCTAGTGCATATCCACAAAAGGACTTAGGCAAGTTTGCTCGGCTCATCATGGATCGAACCATATCTAATAGTATTCGATTTCTCCTCTCAGATACACCATTATGTTGTGGTGTATATGGTGGAGTCTATTGAGATAAAATCCCATTATCTCTAAGATAATCTTAAAATTTTTGGCTTATGTATTCTCCACCTTGATTTGATCTAAGTGTTTTAATACTCTTGCCAAGTTGCTTCTCTACTTCTTTTCTAAATTCTTTGAACTTTTCAAATGCTTCTAATTTATATTTCATTAGATTGATATATCCAAATTTGGAGTAATCATTTGTGAAAGTAATGAAGTAGGAGTAACCTCCTCTGGTATGTGTAGTCATTAGACCACATACATCTAAATGTATTAAGTCCAAAACCATTTTGGCTCATTCTCTTTTACAAATAAAGGGAGCTTTTGTCATTTTCCCCAATAAACAAGACTCACATGTATCGAATGATTCATAATCAAATGATCCCAAATCACATGACTTATGTAATTTGGTCATGCATTTCTCATTTATATGGCCTAAATGACAATGCCATAAATATGAGGTATTTAGATTATCTCTTTTCATTCTCTTGGTATCCACATTATGCACTTCTTTAATTAAATTAAGAACAAATATACCATTCTCAATGATAGCTTTAGCATAAAACATATTGTTCATAAAAATGTAACAACATTTGTCTTTTAAAGAAATGTCATAATCATTCAATAAACAACTGAAAGAAATAATACTTTTGGATAATGCTGGAACATAATAATAGTTATTTAACTCCAGTATTAATCCACTTATAAGAGGCAAATGGTAAGTCCCCAACACTGTTGTAGAGATGTTTTGTCCGGTAGCTGACTGTAGACATATTTCTTCCTTTCCAACTCTTTTAATACTTTTAAGCCCGTGTAGATCATTACACAAATGAGATCAACATCCAGCATCTAATACCCAAGATTGTTTTGAAGCAATAGAATAAGTATTAATTTCAATCATATGAATACCTGAAGTAGAAGCATCAGCTTGCTTCTTCTCTTTAAGGGAATCTAGATAGGCCTTGCAGTTAAGCTTCCAATGACCATCTTTTCCACAATAGAAGCAAGTTCCTTTGGGATTCTCTTTCTTGGCAACCTTATTCTTGGAAATCCCACCATGCTTTGGCTATGCCTTGGTCATCTTATTATTCTTCTGCTTCTTGCCTTTCACAAAAGTGACAACCATGACACTTTTTGAATCCTTCTTGAACGATCCATTAGCTATTTTGAGCATGTTAATTAGCTTTGGAATGGTTACTTAGATCTTGTTCATGTTGAAGTTAAGTAGGAAAGGTGCATAACTTGGAGCCAATGAGTACAAGATTAAATCTATGTATAGATCATTATCCATTACATAGCCAAGTCTACTCAAATGCTCAATATACCCATACATCTTCAATGCGTGAGTAGCGGCCAAAGTGCCTTCCATCATTTTATGACTAAATAAAGCTCGAGAAATCTCATATTGCTCAATTTTAGCTTGAGAAGAATAAAGCTCCTCTAGATGTAAAATGATGGTTCTAGCATCCATCATCTCATGTTGCTTCTAAAGCTCTGAGGACATAGCACCTAGCATTAGACATACTGCTACTTCACTATCCTCTATGTATGTTTGATAAGTGCCTTTGATCTCATTGACCGGTGTCTAGCAAGTGTACTAGATCGGCTAGTAATACAGGGAAATATAGATTAAGACCCCAAATATCGTACCCAAGGGAACATGGATTGCTAAGAATAATACCTATGTATGAATTAAATTAATCCGAGATTGTTTCCTAAATGTTTTTGTTTTAAAAGCAAAAATTAAATAAAAGAAACAATTAAACAAAACAAAAGCTAAAACATGAATTAAAAACAAAACAATAACTGAAATCTCTTGCTAAAGAAACTATCCACCTTAACTTTCATTGTAATGACTTAAATTCAAATAATAACACCAATGATTATGAATAATTCAGATAAATAAACCCATATAACTTTATTCAAGATTATCATTCCAAGCATTAAACTCCCTTATTCAGAACAATTCAATACTTGGCATAAAAGTCTGAATTAATCCTCCTAGATGTCTATTAAAGCCTTTCTCAAGAGATTTAACTTTCACCTATTCTTAGTTCTTCCTCTCTTAGTATTAACCAATAAAATTAACAAATAATTATTTCATATTTCGGATAATAATCATGCATAAACATTAAAGAGTTAACCCAAGAACATGCAAATCATTAACTAGGTTAAAACCAATCTTAGTTATTTATTCAATAAACCAACAACCAATCTTAACACAATCAAAGATAAAAATATGCTTAAAACCAAGAAATAATCAACCGATATTGAAATTAAGCTCAAAATAAAGTCATAACAATGAAAATATAAGATTTCAAGAATCCATTAGCAAAAGAAGAAAAACTACTTCCTAAACATAATTGAAAACTAAAGACAAAGTTGAAAAGAAAAAATAAAAATACAAGAACACGTAAAGTAAACTAAGCTAAATTCTAAGATTAATCCCTAATTCTCTAATCTGATCTTAATTCCCCTTCTTTGGTGTTTTAGACTGCTATTTATAGGCAAAAGATGTTGTGGATTCCTTCTCAAACTCTTAGAATCAAATAGGAAGCAAATTCTATCCAAAACAGGAAGCTTGAGAGAATCCTTCGTCGAGTTGGAAAAGCATCACGTGGCCAATTGTTCCCTAGTGTATTTTCACACGTGGCCATGTGTTGGTTTGTGAAGAAAATCACGTGGCCATGGGTTCTTGCATTCTTTTTCTTCACATGGTCACGGTTCTTCATGTATACTTCTTCACGTGGCCACGGCTCAAATTCTTCAATGCCTTCACGTGGTCACGTGTCAAGGCTCGGGACTGAAGCTTGTTTTCTGGCCTAAACTTTCAAATTTACAGTTTTAGCCCAAATCTTTGCCCTTTTTACAATTAAGTCCTTTTTCTTGCAAAATAACCCTGAAAAACACCAAAATTTACAATTAACTCTAAAAATATAAAACTAACAAATTAAACTCAAATTAACCCTAATTAACACAAAATTAACTTAATTAAATACCTAAAAACACACTAAAAATATCATATAATTCACCATTATCACTCATCAATGGCATCATCTAATGGAAGTGGTAGTGGATCTTTATCCAAGATATAATGGATCTTTTCAACTCTAAGAACAATTCTCACTTGCCTGATCCAGTCAGAATAGTTGCTGCCAACCAGTTTTTTATCCAAGATTGATCGTATATGATTTATAAAAATTTAATTTATAACAGCCCCTAAAATTTATTGAAAAATCAAAGCCATTCATGCCAAAGCTATGATTCTTTTCTCAAAAGAATCGTTTTTATGTTTCGTTTTATATATTTGATCACATACATCCATAAATCAATATTTCTCATTCATGAACAATCAAATATGATACTTTAAAGTTCATGAAATAAATAACTAAAAAATAATAACTATTCCGTAAAATATAGAATTGTAGACTCATGGCAAAATCGAGGCTCTGATACCATGGAGGGAATTATCGGTTACATGCATCTCATACATAAGCAAAATTTAAAATTTTTAAACAATAGATCTGATCTTGCCATGAATTTACAATATACAAATTAATGAGAATAAGAGAAATCACATTTGATTTTATTGAACAGTTGATTTTCCTTCTCACCGAATTATCGCAAACCATAGTGTCCAAAATTGAACATCTCCAATCAGTAATCCACACTAGAGAAGGATTAAATGAACAAAAAATGGAGGAACATAAGGGTTGGCCAAAATTTCTTGATGCTAGCAAGGGGGGTAGCGGCTAGGGTTGAGAGAGTGAGAGAATTTCTTTTCTCTTAATTGTTCACTTAACCCTAAAAACCCTATCACTTGTATTTTTATAGTTAGGTTAAGAATCCAACTTCATAATGGGATTGGGCTCTTTAAATTTGTTGGATGAATATTAAATGGGCCTTTAAAATTATTAATAATTTATTTGGGCTCAATTAAATCTAATTTAAACCCATAAACTTGGCCCTCCATGCATACACTTGGATTTAATCACCTATATGAATTCCAAATCCATCCAAATTAAATATGTAGGCTCCATAACACTTATGAAATATATTTAATTTGTTTTGGTCCAAGAATTAGGCCTTCAAGGCCTTCTACCAGAAGGTGGCATGAAACCTTTCCCATAATCATTTCTTTAGGCCTCTTTTAATTTCTCCAATGGATCTATTAATTATTATATCAATCCTATAACACTTATAGTCCAATAATAATTAATTATGAAATACAATATTTTAATTAGGTCCATTTTATAGAATATTTCTAAAAAGTTATGCGAACAATTTTCCTTGATCATAATTAATTAAAATTTTTAATTAATTATTCTCTTATTCACTTCTCTATTCCCAAAATAATATCAAATATTATTATCCTTGTCATTTTACCATTTTATCATTTTCTCTATATGTGTGTGACCTATTAGGTTCCTATCCATATTGGTAGTATAATATGTAATTGTGAGTTCTATTAAAAACTCACATGATTTAAACTTCTTTAAATCATTTTGTCAATCCCTATTGATATTTATGATACATTATTACACAAATCATGAGCAGCCTCTAGCAAGGCATCATGACTACCCAAATGTCAGGAAAATAAAGTGGTTTGACTATACCCTTCCATAGAAACCGTTACTATGCAATTACTCCTTTCACCACTCTTATCTCAATTAGATTCTGAGTATGGATTTCTGTTAACACATATAAATCTAATTATGTATATTCAATTAATTTAACCATTATTTCCAAAATATACTTCATGGACCCCTATCCATCTTGGTATATTACTCTGCCCAGAGATTCTCTGAACAAGGCAATTATAGAATCAAGCGAGATCACTTCCCTTAGTACATCAAGGATGGTGAATCCTTTGTTAATCACTCAACTATCTTCAAGTAGGTTATGATATACCCAACCTCCTAACTATGTTCACCCCCAATTTGAAGTAATCAGTTATGAAGTCAAAGTATACCACTTGCTACTTAAGATAACTTTGGTGATCTCAAGTCTAAGGAAACTTGCACAATCGCTATGAAGAGATTCCTCACTGACATAGATTTAATATCCATATATGTATTCTATTTGTAGGTCTTTAATGAACTTGTTCTTCTAACAAGCATCCATATGTTAGCATTGATTATCTTCCATAATCACATTTATGAGAACCACTGCTTAAACCATTCAAGAAGCATAACATGTGCGAGTCTGTCCAAATTAACAATGTCCTATCTTGTTAATTATATGACTAGGGATATTTAGATATTAACACATTTGCATGCAATAGACATCTCATATCATGAATACTTTCATGACTGCCTTTGCACCGTGTTTATAATATCAAGGACTTCATTTATTAATTTAAGATTTACAAACTCATGTATTTAAAAATAATATTAATAAATGAATGATGCCTTTTATTAAGAATATCAATTTATACATATGAAATACATCCCTTTTACATGGGCTATAGGGCAGACTCTTTAGCAGAGCTAAGACCCTCATAGTAGTTATTTTTTATTCAAGAAGTCTTTAAGAATTTTTTAATATTTTGAGGAATATAAGAATTATGACATGTATTTATTTATGCATTTATGTTTCATTTATGATTGATATATCTAAAATAGAGATACATGATAAAGCTAACAACGAAATGCATGGTCGAAGTAATAACATGGCAATTGGAAATGACAAAATAATAAATCAACCATAATTGACCAAAATTAGAAAATGTAAAAACTATAAACAGGTCCAAGTTTGATAAACAAGACACTAATGTCACTCCTTTTCTCACAGGTACTCAAAAACTTCTAAAGAGGTATATATCCCACACTCTAAAAAACCTAAATGAGACATATTGTTTGAATACATAATAGGGATGATACTCACATTAAGCTCGATTAGAAGGATAAAGTGTTTGTGATGGGGAGGATACCTACACTAAACTAGATCAAAAGGATAAAGTATTTCTGAATAAGGAATGGATAAGAATCCATGATGATTCTTCTACCTTTGTCAAAGCACCAAAACATCCATAAAGCCACAAAAAGTCGCTTGAATAGGTTGAAATCAAAAGAGATGCACAACAAAGAAAAATAAAAATATTTTCTGACTCTAGATAGATTTAAGAAAGGTGGTTAGAAGCTGACCCTATTACCCTTAGACAAGGAAAATATTAAAGACAAAGTGGATGACTTTTCCAACAACTAATCCACATACCTAAAGACAAATTGGAAGATTTAACAAGTAATTGATCTATATGGCTAAAGATAAAGTGAGAGACTTCACTAACAGTGGATCCACATGGCTAACGCCAAGATCACAGTATAAAATTAAAGCACACTAAAAGAGGGATATGCCAGAAGGTTATTTTAACTTCCAATGATAAGGAAAAGAATTATGTTGTAGTGCCTTCAAGATAAACATACTAGACCATATGGTTATTTTAACTTCCAATGATGAGAGGAAGAATTATGTTGTAGTGCCTCCAAAGTAGACCTGCATAGAGCATATGCTGTTATTGACTTTTCACAAATGCATATTTCCTAGAAATCTTCCAAAAAGAATATTAATTCAAAATGGGGAAGATATACTCCAAATGGCTTCAAACACCCTAACAAAGTTAGACTTTGCAACAGATAATGTTAAATAATACAATAATCTTACTTGATTATACATGCCAAAAAAACTAGCACTAATATGATATAAACAACTCATGCCAATTCTACATGCCAATAAGCTGGCACTAATCAGATAGTCAACCAAGGGTTAAGATGTTGACAAGCTAATCGAAACTACCCAACCAAGGGTTAACACATTGACCAACTGAATAGAACTACCCAACAAAGAGTTAACACATCGACAAAGTGATGGTAACTACCCGACCAAGGGTTAACACATGGACAAACTAATGGTAACTACCCAGTCAAAGGTTAATGCATCAACAAATTGATGGTAACTACCCGACCAAGGGTTAACATGCTGATAAGTTGTTGGTAACTACCCAACCTAGAGACTTACTACATTAAATGGTACGTGTTTTAAAATAATCAATTAGAGATCACTACCTTAAGTATGCGTCTTTTTCCTTTACTATGAATTTTGACTCACTTTGGCACTAGTGTACTAGTTCTCTAAAATTGGGGGTAGTTGTAGACACTATGACCTGAGGTAGACTAGATCAAGGTTAATTAATGATGAGAATATAATACATTTCCAATAAAGAGCACAAATCTTAAAGCTCCAACCTTGATTCCCACATTTTCATAAAAGCTTTTATAGTTTCCAATTGATTTTCCAAAAAATATTTTGAAAAAAAACTCAAAAAAAATTATTTTTGACCTTTGGCATTGACAAATGGATGTCTATCATAAAGGGACGGCCATCTATGGATGTCCTTCTTTAGTTCAGACTAGATCAAAGAAATTTTTGTAAATTCTAGGGAATCGTGTGAGGGACGACCATTTGTTAATGATAAAGGCCCATTTGTGGGATTATTTCTAGATTTCTTGTATGTTCCAATTTTTAAAATTAGGGATAAAGTTCATATTTGATCCACTTTTGATTAAAAGGGATTAATTCTTCCTCTTTGTGAGAATTAGAGTTAGGGTTGATATCTAACTCTTCTCCACATATAAAAAGGAAAATTAATGTTTCAAAAAATGGGAGATCCTTACAATTTTTGAAAGAACATGCATTTAAGAGAGAGAAAACAATTCTCTATTCTAGAAACCAAAGTTTGGTGCAATCATTCACATTAAAAAATACAAAGATCTTTTTATTTTTTTTAAACATGAAAATGGAGGATCAGAGTGAAAATTAAAGCTTTCAATTTCATAAAATTGAGAACACCGTAAGGGTAATATTCTAGGTCTTAAGCTTTCTCTCTCTAGTTCATATCATGATCATGTGAATATATGTTTACGATGTTGTAATATATGATCTTGTGTTTGTTAGCTCGATTTGCCTAATTCTCATAATGCCATGTTTTGCCATGATGACTTAAGATTGTTCAATGTGTTAGAAATAACATGTCAATATTTATTCTTCTCTATTAATGCATGACAAATGCTTTGATTTAATTTTGTGTTCTATAGGTTCCCTTGTTTTTTAGTATTATCTAATTGTTATTTCATTGTTGGAATTAGTTCTTACATGTTTCAGTCTTATAGAATTATATTTAGGGTTTAAAATTGATTGTTTCTTGATTTGTAGGTTAAACAATTTCATTCTATTTGTTCTTCAAGTGATAGCCAGGATGTTGTGATGCCTTTTTTTCATCTCATCTTTCTCCTTTGATTGGGTCATTTGTCATTGTTTAGAGGCAATTGTGGCTCAATATTTCCTCTATTTAACATATTTTCATGGCATTTTATTAGTATAGGTCATTTTAAATATTTAAATGCATTTTAGCTTTATTTTTTATTATGTAAAATATGATTGGAATTTTGTTTCCTTCTATCTTATATTATTCTAGTGTATGTTTTGTGAATTTTCTAGTTAATTAATTAATTTTTTTGTTTGATTTATTTTAATTTTATAAGCAATTTGTCTCTCTTGTGTGATTACTTGAGTAATTTTATTTTCCCAATTCTGGAGTACCTTTTTGAGGAGATTTGCATCCTTTGGAGGCCACCCCTTTAGTCGATTCTTTCCTTTTTCCCTTTATCCTTATTATTTTGCATTTAACTCCTTATTTTCATCTAAGTATACTTTATGTTTGGTTTATTTCATTTATTTTTGTATCTCATTTTATTTTTGATGTATTTCTTTTTCGATATGTAATAGTTAGTAAAAAAGAAATTTTGAGTATGTCAATTTAATTAAGTGATTTAAAAGTTTTTTTATCTAATTAGTTGGCCTTTTTCTTATAAAAATGGAGTAATGTCCAATTTTAGCCCAGAAAACCACACAATAAAAGAAGAGTTTTGCTTTCTTTAAAATTGGGATCACTTATCCTGTGTTTATCAAAATTAGCAAGGACTCTACATCCCCTTTTGTAAAAGTCATGTATGAGGGGACCAATGTTCTTAAAAACTTAATTAATTCTTCATTATATAGATGACTATATTTTATTCTTTTTAATCCTGAAAATTTTCCTCTATAACAAGTTATGTAGTGGATTTCCTTTATTTTATTTGCTTTATTACTATAAGAAACACCTAACCAAGATGTGAAATAAGAGTGATATCCCGAATGCCATTCCGTATTTAGGCATCAAAAGGGTTGAGAATCATTTTCCAATGTTCCGTTTAGTGTAACTTCATGATACCTACTTTTTTTACAAAACTTTAGTCGCCTTCATAGGTTTACCATCAATAATAAATAGGCCCTAAAACCCTTTTTATTGTAAAATGACTAATTTATGAGATATAGTAAGCCTCAATCTGGTATTAGACCCTGAAAGCAAGACTCCAAGAACTAACCCAAACACGCTAGCGGGCTTCGACGTACGTCACACCAACTAAGAATCTAGGAAAGCCTAGACATAGGGCTAATTGCTATTATAATTATCATTAATATACGGGACATAAGACTAACTATTGTAATGGCCCAAAATTTCAATTTTTGTGAATAGTACTTTTTTAGGCCATGAATAGTGACATCGAATAAATAGTACCACCCAGGACCGACCAAAATTTATCTTCACCATTAGAAAGTACAATTCATGATGAGTTTGGTGATATAATTTGATGTAAGATTAAGGTCAAATACGCCCTCAAAAGGCCCATGTTTGGGTTTGATCGAAACTTTGAATGGGCTTGAAAATAATGCTAGAGGCCTTTGAAAATTATTTGAACACATGAATTCACTTGAAATATTATATGGAAAAGTTTGACAGTGAAAAATTAATTTTATGATGACACTAAAAAATAAGTTTTCGGACCAGTGAAAATTTATCGGATTAAAAAAATAGTGTCAGATTGATCCAAAAATATTCATGTATCCTAATAAATATTTTTCTATAATTATGGATGCATTTTTATGAGAAATGATTCAAAAGAAGTGATAGAAAAATAATTAGACCAAAATATTAATTAATTAGTAAATTGTGCCTAATTGGTTTGACCTAATTTGACCTAATTGGGATAAGTATATAAGGTTAAAAAATAAGAAATTCCTATGGAACTCTTCCATTTTCTCCTCCATTCTAGCTGTCCCACTCTTCCTTCAACTTTTCCATTTTTTCTTAACTTCTTCGACCATATTTTATGCCTTAAATAATTCTTTCCTAATTCATCTCTAGCGATTTCAATAACCTATTTTAAGTAGAGAAAGTGGAAGAAATTGTAAAGAAAAGGTTTGGAGCAAAAATTCAAAAAAAATTAGGAAAGAATTCATGGAGGGATTTGGTCAAGGAAAAAATACAAGGGGAATCAAGTGAGATCAAAGGAAAAAGAAAGGAAAAAGTGAAAATAAGAGAAGAAAGTAGAGAGCTTGGAAAAATAGGTATGTGGATACCTAAACTAATTTATTTCATATGATTAAGGTTATGTAACTTAGGAATTTTCAGTGTAAAATCAGTTAAAATTAAATTAGTGATAAATAAATGAAATTAGATGTTTAATATTGTGATTGGTGAAGGTAAATACATGAAAGCATGAATAAATGTAGGAAAGTGGTATTGGAACCTATTATATAACTTAGGGTTTTATTGGAACCTATTACGTAACTTTGGGTTCTTACACATAAAATATGATAAAATTTAAGTTAATGCTAAATAAGTGAAATTGAATGACAAATAATGAAATTGATGAAGTTAAATTTATGAAAGCATGACTAAATATAGAAAGTTAGAATTGAAACCTATTATATAAGTATAAGACATCAGGGTTATGAAAGAAATTAAATTGATTAAAGGTTAGAATTAAGTTAATCATGCTTAGAAAACATGGTTAGAATGATTTGTGTGCATTAAGCAATTTGTTATTAGTCGTTTATGGCTGAATGGTATTAAGGCAAACTAAGATAAAATAAATGTTTACTATAAAGAAATAATGGTAGGCAAACATGATTCAAGCGTAAAAAATATGATGAGAACATTTAGGGTATAAATTAGTATGTGAATGGTTGTGCCTACATAAAGGCTGAATGGTATACTAAGTGCATACTTAGGAAAATTTGATGAAATAATAAAGGAAATCTATGAAATATATGGTTTAGGATGAAAATTATAGGTAACTCCTTAAAATTAACCATTATGTATGAAATATAACATGAAACCAATGTGAAATGAATGGAAAGAAGTAGTGGCTGAATGAAAAATAAAAAGAAAACTAATGGGTAAGTTGATGAAACCTTAGTACAAATGTATGAATTAGACACTTTAACAAGATTAGAAACTAAGATGAAAATATAATGGATAGTAATTGAATAATGATTGGCCAAATGATGGTGGTAGGTGAGATCGTAGCTATTTGAAGTAGAATGATAAATGGGAATTTAAAATATATAAATGAATATAAACATGATAATTACATATGAGAAATTAAGGTGTATGATGAGAATACCATATGAGTTAAATTATGAACATGTTTGATGAACATGGATAATTGATGTGTAATACCAATTGAAAGTATAAGATAAACAATTGATTATGAAAATAATGAATTAATATGATAAAATATTATGTATGAAAACATATGATGGCTATATGTTATGTGACAGTTATTTGATATGAATGTGTTAAGTTATGAAAAGTAATGATTTAATGAATATAATTTATTTGACATGAAGTTTATTGTGACATGATGTGGAAATATGAGAAAATGCAGGAGTAATACATATTCTATTTGAAATTATGGAAATAGCTTTGCCCTTTGTACTTGATCGTGAAACCAGAGGTATAATATATAATTTGCTAGCCATGGAGACGATTACTACAGATGCAAGTCATAACAACTCAAATGAGTAGACTAAAGGTGGATCCACACCATAAATATGAGAAAAGACGAGAGAAAGTGAGAAAAAGAAAAAAAAGTAGCGGTATGATTCTAGTTGAAGAGTTAGCCCTCTATGTCATTACCTTAACTTATTTTGGATTTGTAAGCCCTATGTCCCGCCTATCTAGCTCGAGGGTTTCAACTAAAAACTGTAAGGGAAAAATAGGAACTTAATTGGCAATGTATGATGAAAAATATATAAATACGTAAATTATTAGCGAAAAACGGATACAAACAGATGAAAAAGTAGTGAAATAATGGTAATTATGCAAATAAAAAATTAAAAGTGGTCAAACATGTAAATTAATAGTAGTTAGTGAATTAAAATATGAATAATTTATTGTGAATGGCATAAACGTGAATGAAAGATAATAGTAGAAAAAATGCAAATAAGTAGATGAATAGTAGTAAATATGTGAATAAACAAGGAAAAAAGGGACAAAAATGCGAATTGCTATTAAAACATGGTTATAAGGGATAAAATGGTAAAAAGGAATGAAAATCTATGAGATAAAATCAATAAGGAGCAAACGATAATTTGTCACTATGTGAAGAAATAATAAGGACTAAAACATAAATTGAAGGGCGAAAAGGCAATAACTAGTACAAAAGGGTAAAACTATAAAATTTATGTAGTATTCGGTGAGAAATATGATAAAATAAAAGCTAGGGACCAAAATGGAATTTTCACCTTTATAGTGGTAATTGAATGAGTAAAATATAGAAAATAAGTAATAAAAGGGATTAGAAGGTAATTTAGAGATTACAAATGTGAATTTGGAGTATAAAGGTGGAAAATGGAACTAAATTAAAAGTTAGGGACTAAAAGGAATTTTGGCATACACAAATACTTAAAGGGGTAAAAAATGCAATTAATAGAGATTATAAGGACTAAAGATGTTAATGAAATATCATGGAGTTTATTGTATATAAGAATTAAACTTTGGAATAGGATTTAGAATTTATTAGTATATTAAAGGTAAATAGTAATTTAGGAATGAAATAATAAGTGGAAAGACAAAATGGTAAATTGGATACTGAATAAAGGAATCAAGGGCCTAATGGTAATTAAGTAAGAATAGAAGGTATATTTGTAAAATAAGGGTAAGAATCAATATTGAAATATAGATTGAGAATTCGAAGAAAATGAAAGGAAAGATTGAAATTTCAAGGACTAGATTGTAATTTGATAAAGATAATAACCTTTGAGAAAAAGATAAGGGGAAAATTATATTATGAATAAAAAGTAATGAAAAGGATAAAAGCTTAAATTTGGTTGGTTCATTTTTGATAACAAGAATAAGAACAAACCGATAGTAAACTGAATGTGGAATCTCTAATGAATAATTAAGAATATTGAAATATTATTAAAGGTATGATTCAAAATAGAAACAAGTAAAATGTTAGGAAATAAAGTATATAATAACAAAAAAATTATTGTGATAATAAATTATTATCACATAGCTAGTGTAATAACTCAATATTGGTAAAGTCGATAATAAACTAAAGATAAGAATGTAAATATGATAAGATGAGTAAAATAAAAATTATTAAATTCAAAACAAATGTATAATAGTGACAAAATGTGAAATAAATGTAAAGCAAGGGTAAAAATAGGATTTTGATATGAAGGAAACTTCAATGACTAATAAAATAACACAATAACAATAATAACAAATGGGTATGATAAAGAATAAATTCAATGTAACAAGTACACTAAAGATAAAATGTTCATTAATAGGGGCAAAATGCAATAAAGTATAATAGTAAAATTAAACAGTGAAGACCAAATTAGATAATAGAAAAAGAATGGAAGTGTTATAGATAAGACCAAAGTAAAGCAACAGGGGTAAATCATAATTTGATAACAAAATAGAGAAATCACAGGGCAAAAATAAATAAAAAGTCGAAATGATACTATAAAGGCAAACCGTAGTTAAATAATGATATGTATGTAAAATAAATAAATTAATAACCTATTACAAGAAAAATATATTAATAATAAAATTCAAATTATTAAAAAAAGAAGAACAAGAATAATATTCAAGGCCTTAGAATATGTCTAAATTTTAAATTATAAAAATTTCAAAATGGAAAGTGCACCCAAAGTGTAAATTCACATGCCTAAAAAAGAGAATAAAAAGAAAACGAAAGTTCAAAACACATCCAAAGATCCTCTCAAATATCAGCATGGCCACAAACAATGAAATTTACCATAAATATAGACATTGTCACAAACCATGAAGTCCACCTATAAATCCAAGGATCACCATAAATGGAAAGGTTTGCTCATAAATCTAGGCACTATAAAAAACTTTGAAGTTTGCCTATAAATCTAAGCACTACTACAAATGGCGGGGTTTGCTTATAAATCTAAGCACAGTCACAAACTGTGAGGTTTGCCTATAAATCTAAGCACAATCATTAATAATAGAGTTTGCCATATCTCTAGCACTGCCACAAATAATGGAGTCTTCCATACCAAAATTAAAGTCCTCTTAGAAGGCATTCCAAAGTTTTTTAACAAAGGTACCCCTATATTCTCTCAAAAGGTATGATTCTTTAAAAAAAACCTAAACACTCAAAAAAAAAACCCAAAACTCAAAAAGGCTCAGCAAATTTAAAATGTTCAAAGTCAAGAAAAAAATTCAAAACCAAAATCCTCAGAGGAGGTTTTATAAAATAAAATCCAAAAACAAGACAAAATCTATCTACCAACCATAAAAAGCAAAGTTCGTTATAAATCTTATCACTGTCGCAAATAGTGAACACCATAAACCCAAAGTCCTCTAATAAGGAATCAATATCTTTTGAGAAGATAGCCAATGTCCTCTTAAGTTGCACTAAATGATGCTAAAATTCATTTGCCTATGGGCAAGCATCTCAACTCAAATCTAGGCATAACCACAAACAATAAAGTTTGCTTATGAATCTAGGCACTGCCACAAGTAATAGAGTTTACCTATAAATCCAAAGCCCTCTTATGAGTCCCTTAAAAATTCAAAAAAACTAATATCCTCACAGTGAGGTGCAAATTATCAAGTCCTCTTACAAGGCATCAAAACTAAAAATTCAGGCATTACCATAAATGGTGGAGTTTGCTCATGAATTTTTAAGCATAGCCACAAATAGTGGAGTTCGTATCACCCCTCCAGCTATGGTTCGACGTCCCGATTTGCATCAACCACTCTACCTATCCTAATTTTTAATGTGGAGAAACTGATGCTAATCAAACACCAATAAAGGGTTAATACATCAACAAGTTGACGTTAACTACCCTATCAGTTGTGATTCTTGCCAACAAGATGGCATGAGTCGCTCCATCAACATTCATCATCAATGAGGAAACCATTGCCTTAGGTATTATTCTTACCGACAAGATAGCATAAGTCTCTTTCTTTCACTTTCAATTTTGTTTTCCTAATAACTATTGTGCTAGTCTCCTTAAAATTAGGGGAACTGTAGACATTGAGTCCTAAGGTAGTCTAGATTAGAGTTATCGAATGAGGAAGTTTTACCTATGTCATAGATGGAGAGCATAAGCATTGATCCTCTCCTTTGGCTTTCATAGATTCTTAAATGGTTTTTCTCAGGCTCTACTTTTTTGTGTTGCTCCAAATTTACAATGAGGTTTAATAAAAAAATTGGGGTTTTCTATTGACAAATGCCTGTCTCTCTTGGTTAAATGGCTATCTATCACTAATTTTCCTTTACCTACCTCTTTTTGGTTGGCTTCTCTGCCCATCTATAATATTGCTCGTGACTCACTTTGAAAGGTGCCCCTGACTCATTGAGTCATACATAGATGTCAGGTCAAGTAGTGAAAAGTCAGATGGCAAACTTGTAATTTTCTTCCAAGCTAAGTGTCATCTGCCTATGGTGAGTAGCGCCTATCGGTGGGGTTTTTACAACATTATGCACATTTTTCATAGTTGGAAAAGATAAGGCTTAATTTTTAAGGACCCAACCTCAATTTGATCCTTTAACATATTAGATCAAGTACGATTTTGAATTTGAATATGAGTTTAAGATAGTTTATAATTCCAATCTTTAATAAAAAAGAAAAATCCAACAAAAAAAGGTAAGCGGCTTCTTTATTTTTTTTGGGATACTTTTTAGAAAACAAATCATTCTTTAGGAAGAAAAAAATAGAGTTTTTTTAGAGAGAAAAGTCCTTGAAAATATTATTTTATATCATTTAATACTATGGAATATGAGGAGGAGGGCACATGAAGACTTTTCTCTTGGTTTTCTTGAGATTAAACACGCACTTAAGGTAATATTCTAGGCTAAAAGTCCTCATTTTTGAATTAAAATCCATTAAATATCATGTGAATGGTTTCATTGTGGAGCTTTTATTTTATATTTAAATGTTAATCCTATAATTCCATGTTATTTTGCATGCTTAAATGTTTATTTTAAGTTTATTATGCCATGATAGTGTAAAAATAATTAAAGTCTATTAGAAAAGCATGTTTTTTAGGTTTTTTTCCATTAATGTAATTATCTATTTTTTAATGTCTTAAATATGTGATTCTTTTTATTAATAGTTTTTTAGGATTTAAATGAATTTATTGGTCTCAGGAGTGATTTGAGGATTTTTTTAAGTCATTTGATACATTTTTAAGTGGGTTTTAGTATGACAAATATAAAAAATTTTGCATGCTATTCTTGAGATTGCACTCAGAATAGTAGTCACGAGAAAAAGGCATGAGTGATGCCCGTCTCTCATAGGGAATGACGGGATGACATGCAGCTTCCTTCTTATTTCTCGCTCTTTGGCTGCCCATCTATGACCTTCTCTTTTGGCCTTTTTAATTATTTTCATACATGTTTCTTATTTTTATGTTAATTTACATGTAATATTTTAATTTCTTAATTTTTGCATGACATTTTACTTTTTGCCATTTATATGTCTTTATTTTATTTATATACTTTTGTGATCTAGTATGCATGCATTTATTTATTTTAGTGATTATTATTATTTATTGTATTTCTAATTGTTTATTTTCTTTTGTTTTCTTTTGAGCAAATTAATAATTTTGCATGCATGAGATGCTTTGAATATTAGAGTTCTGAAGACTACAATGCCTATGTTGTAGTAATTTAAATTTTTATTTTCTTTTAAATATCCAATTTTCCTTCTAAAATGAAAAATAAAAAAATAGAGTTTCTTTTTTTTTATCAAAATAGGAACATTCATCCCCTTTTCCTTAAAATTTATTCAAGAATTCTTTATTTTTATAAATATGCATACTGGAACCGATGTTGCCATCTAAATAAATATCCCATTTTAAACATGCTTTATTTTTTATTTTTGTGAGAATATTTTGTTTTTTTATTTATTTTATAGCTTTATTTCCATGCTTGTATTGCTTTTTTTAATTTATTTATCATTTTGACTCGTGTGAGAAAAGAGATAGAAAATTAATCCTAAAAACTCTTTTATATAAACATTAGCTAAGGTATAACTAAGAGTGAAATCTTGAACCATCTTTGTTTTTGGCTTCATGAGCTTAGATTTATTTTTCTAGCATTTTGTTAGGTGACGACTCCATAATACTTACCTTGTGTGCCCAAATAGACGCCCTCATAAGTTAATTGCCAACAATAGAATAGGGGTACCTTGAGATGTTTTCTCATGCCTTATTGAGGCTTGAGGCTTGGAAAATTTGGTTGAATCTCTATTTATTGCAAAGTGACCAATCTTCATGAGTTTTATAAACTTTCATTTGATCTTAGACTTTAAAAGCGGGGTTCCAATAACAAGCTAGATACTGACGAGAGGCGGAGGGGGTTTGGCATGCATGATAATACCAATTGCATCTTTATAAAACTATTAGATCACGAGGTCATCAATTCTTGATACATGCTTATCATATATGCATTTCCCCAATCTTGTCTTTGGATCCAACAACCCTAACTTTTGTCAACAAGCTAATTGGCTAGTTTAGTGACCCATTAATATGGGCTTGACTTTGGTCAACAATCCAATATGATAAAGAACTCTAGTTCTCTTCCAATCTTTGGAAGGATAATATACCTTAATGTTTATTAAGGGATTTGCTTAATTAAGTTTTACCATGCACGATTGGTATACATTTTTCATGTGCTTCATATATCTATCACAGAAATATATAACACAAACAAATATGAAATAGTTATAGACTTTTTTACATTGACCTCTCTGAGCCATAAGGAGATCAAAAGGTCAAATCTGGGTAGAATGCATTATTTACAAATAAAATAAAAACAATACATATGACTATTTTCTTTTTTTCTTAGATCTTCATTCAACCCACTAGCTCCTTACTCTTAGTCTTCTTCTTTTTTATTCCAACCTATGCAATCTAGTTACATATAATTGTTAGTGTAAGCCCTAGCCCCAATACATTGTTACAAATCATTTAATTTAATAAATAAGTAATTTGTTTTATCTATTATATTCCTGTGCATATCAATTGATAGAACTATCCAAGAATGTTATTTCAGTTTAAGTTATCATGTGTGAGGCACATGATTGTAAGACATTGAAATAATAGAGACTTCATTCTAAAAATCCCTAGTCAGTCAATGCTATGGGAATAACAAATGAATTAAGACTAGTATGCTCTCTCTGATATGAGTTCTATCTTACGGATCATAAGGATAAGAGTGTCAATCAGAGATCATAGATACATGTTTAGAACATGGTATCTGGATTCGATCCATTCATGAGAACACTAAATTGTACAAGTCATAAGTGTTTCTCATGTGCAAGTTTTGCATCGGAGTTCTTAGACCTTAAATTTCTATAAAACTCTTTATGAATTACTGTATACTTTGACATACACCTAATGTACTCGTAACAGGGTGACAAGTATGGGTATGTATTGATTCATGTTAGAGAGCATGAGAGAAGTGAATGGATTACCCCTCTAAATAAGAGAAAAAATAGCATCGGCCACTTGATCAGTGAACTGAGAAGTATATAGCCATACCGAGATGAAATAATGAGTAATCATTATTTATCTGAGAGTTCAGAGTCACTGGAATATCAAGAAAGGAATTAATATATATATATATATATATATATATATATATATATATATATATATATATATATATATATAAGGATGACTAGTTTCATGCCTTATATTAATTTTGATATTTAAGGGTAAGGGACTATGCAAAATTGCATTAGGTCACTAAATGCCATTTTCATTTTCATTTAATTTGGAATGCTATAATATCTTTCTAGAGAATATATATAGCCTTTGAATTAATTTATTAATTCATTGCCAATATTAAATGGACCTATAGGATCGCACACAAAGCATTGGGCTTAAAATATTTAAATAGAAGATTGGGCATTAATTTGGGCTTTTATTTAAAGTTAAATTAATGTATGTAATGGATATTAAAATTACTATTGGACTGGGGTCTATGAGAGAGATAAATTCGGCCCACAAGGATTAATTTCAATTAATTAATTATCTTGGATTAGTTAAGTTAATTGAGTATTAAAGCCTAATAGAATTTGAATCAAAATAAAACACTTAAATAGGAGAGATATTGGCCGAAATTCAAAGACAAATTCAATGTGAATTTCGGCACATGTATATATCCTAATTAAGTGATGGTTTTCATTAAATGTGTTATGTTTATTTCAAATTAATTTGAATTTAAAATTTAAAAGAGTTTGAATTAATATATGTCACTTGATTTTAGGAAGTGATGGAGGCTGAATTTACTATCTTTAGGTAGTAAATTTTGGAATTAACACTTACTAAAAAAATAATATATATTTGTGAACTAAAGAATAAAACCTTAGGACATGATTTTCTCTCTCTCATATTCTTGGCCGAAACACACAAGGGGAAAGGATTCTTTCTTGTTCTCTTATCTTCTTAGGCAGCAATAGCAACCTAGAGGAAGAACAAGATCAGATCTTGTAACTTCAATCCATTACCATTGCCAATTATTTACACATAGAGCTAGCACTCTCAATTTTAAGCCTTTATTGCAATTGTGTGTGTGAACATAGAGAGGAGTGGCATAAAGGCTATTTATATGGCATTGGTGATCAAGACCTGAAGCATATAAGTTCATCCTATTTATTGGTCATCATCAAAATCAAGATTTAAAGTGCATCTAAGATTGTAAGTTTCAAAACCCTAAAATTGCATGTTTTCGATTCTTGTTTATAGATTGCGTTGTATGTATGATCAATTTTATTATTTTTCCGCTGTGTGATCATCATATATATGCCATGTCCTATTCCATCAGTGGTATCAAAGCCTAAACATGCTTATTTTAGTGCTTTAGATGCATTAAATATTTAATAAAAAATCGTTCGTTTAAAAGAACGCAATGCTGAAATTTTCTGTTTTGAGCTTTTTTGCATTGTTTTGGTCTAAAAACAATTTTAAATGATTAGATAGGTATTATAATTATTATAACATGTTAATATACTATCCTAAGATGTTCTTAGAGCTGTTCATTGTCGGATTTAATTATAAATACCTGATGTTACATGTTAATCTTGAAACTAGGTGCTAGTTGGCATGATAAGTGTTTGTTTAACAACTAGTTTTCAAAATTAAATGTAAAAATGATTTTGGCATGTTTGTAAGTGATTTTTAAATATTAATATCAGGTTTTTACATATTTTAAAATTGGTTTTAATTCTGGTCCATGACAATTTAATTGATTAATTTTAAAATCACTTAAAACTATGACTAGTTTATGTTTGTTGCATGTTTAATCGACATTATTTGTTTTGTTTTGATTAAAATGGAAAAAACACATTTAGATCAGATTGGTACAGAACATTAACTCAATATTTAAATTATTAAATGACTCATAATATTGTTTTATGTGTTTGTGCATTTTTATGGCATTATATGAGCATTAAACAACTAGCTTCATTGTTGTTTGTTTGTTTTTGTATGAATGTCGTGTATGATATATGTTCTTCATGATTTTATGTTTTAATTCATGTTGATACATATTATATGTATTTTTAATGTTTATGGGCTGTATGACATAAAATTAAAAATGGCAAAATTGGAAATTATACTAGAGTTGATTTATGGCACATATCTAACTAGTTTGTGTTTTGGGCTTTTAAGAAAGCTTATTCAATAAGAGGATTTAGTCCATTGAGCTTCGGCCCAGGCCCATCATGGGTTCTTCTATTAAAAATTCAAGTACACAATTTCCATTAATGGGCTTAGCTAAATTAATTAAAATTGGACTTCGTTTTATTCATGAATATTATATATATTTATTTGCTTGTTTTGTCTGATGAATGGATATGCATGATGCATTCATGGGCCCTGGGTTTTTGTAATTAAATATGGCCTGCATGCCATTATGTATTATTGTAAAAGTTCATTTATTTCTTAGAAGAGAATTTATTTGAAGACTTTGTAAATCAAGACGAAGCCCAACTTAAAGATTCGTATGTAATAGTATAGAATCTTAGTTGTTTGTTTTTGGGCCCATGTTTGTCACGCTTTACTTTATGCAATTATATATATATGCATGCTATGAATGGATGACAAAGCTTATGCCATGTAAGCCATAATAAAATGAATCCCTGAAATAGTAAGTCACAAAGTTGCCTTCCTAATTCGAAACATGTCAAGGCATCGATCATCGGTCACGTAGACTAGGAGTCTTAGATGCGCTCGATTATCTTTGTGAGGCATGGGTTGTGAATATAGGTTGGACTTAACATGGATAGGGATGCCCGGACCTAGGCAACTAATAAATGGGTTTGTGCTATAAAATCTTAAAATGTTAGCCCATTTGATCCAAAAGTCATGTACGAGACATGATTGGAGTTTTCCTACCTAAGTAACTTAACTTGTTAGGTGTACAAGCTTAGCTTGAATAATAAGTTGTTGTGAAAAGTGGATCTTGGCCCACATTAAAATCACTAACGCGAATTATTTAAAGGGATATTAATTTGGTTTGTGGGATTATAAATAAGACCTCATTTAATCTTGCTAAAGTTTTTATTGTACATTGAAAATGGCTTCTTCAAACAACAACTTTTCATTACGGTTAGTCCTGGAAAAGGACAAACTAAATGGCACCAATTTCATAGACTGGTCTCAAAACTTAAAAATAGTTCTTAAGTAAGAGAAGAATTCGTATGTTTTGGATGAACCCTTGCCCGAAGAACCTGCTAGGAATGCCTTTGCGGTTCAAAAGGAAACTTTTGAGACCAAGAAGAGCGACTCCAATGATGTGACATATCTGATGCTGGCCATTATGGTGCCTGACTTGTAAAACCAATTCATGGACCTAGAGGCTTATGCGATCATGGTGGACCTCAAGGTGATATTCTAAGAGCAAACTCGTCAAGAGAGGTTCGTGACAACAAAGGCCTTAATTTCTTGTAAGATGGTTGCGGGTACTCCTGTTAGTACCCATTTACTCAAGATGAAAGGGTATCTTGATACTCTTGAGAAGCTTGAGGTACTAGTCCCAAAGGAATTGGCCACTGACTTGATCTTAGGTTCATTGACTGATAATTATGATCTATTTGTTATAAATTATAACATGCATGCAATGAATAAGATAGTCACCGAGGTTCATGGGATACTTAAGAATGCTGAAGAGAACATTTGAAAGACCAATCTCGTACTTATGGTTCAAGGGGGCATTAAGAAGGGGCCCACTGAGGGAAAGGGAAAGGGAAAGCAAAACCCAAGAATGACCTAGCTCGGTTCAAGTCAAATGGGAGTGCACCTCAGGCCCAACCCAAGCCTAATGTAAAAAAACTCAAAGAGAGCGAGAGTACATGCTTCCAATGCAACAAGTTAGGGCATTGGAGGAAGAATTACGCTCTCTTCAAGAAAGACCAAAAAAAGAATGGAGCCAAGGCGTCCAGTTCTAGTATTTTTGTTGTTAAAATTAACCTTTATATTTCTACCACTTGGGTATTAGATACCGATTGTGGTTCTCACATTTGTTCAAATGTGCAGGGGCTAAGAAATAGGTGGTTACTTGGGAAGAATCATGTGGACCTCCGTGTGGGGAATGGAGCACGAGTTGCTGCCATGAAGATAGGCTACTATCAACTCACTTTACCTTCCGGACTTTGTTTAAATTTGAAAATTTGTTATTATGTGCCTACTATGAGCAGAAACATTATTTCAGTTTCTTGTTTTGATTTGGATGGATTTGATTTTGTTATTAATAATGGCAATGCTCATATTTGTCGCCAAGGCATTTTATATGGCAATGCCATGTTACAAAATGGCCTTTATATCCTTAATCTACAAAACAAAAAGTCCATATACAACATTAATACGAAGAGGGTTAAATTAAACGAATTGAACCCTACTTACTTCTGGCATTGTCGTTTAGGGCATGCAAACGAAAAATGCATTTTAAGACTCCACAAATCTAGAGTGTTTGGGTCATTCGACTTAGAATCTTATGACACATGCTTGCCATGTTTACATGGAAAAATGACAAAGAATCCTTTTAACAAGAAAGGTCAGAGGACTAATGACTTATTGGAACTGTTACATACCAATGTATGCGGACTATTAAGTACACAAGCTAGAGGTGGTTTTAGCTACTTCGTGACGTTCATAGATGACTTCAGTAGATATGGCTACATGTATCTAATGAAGTAGAAATCTGAAACTTTTGAGAAATTCAAAGAGTTTAAGAACGAAGTAGAAAAACAACTTGGCAAAAGTATAAAAGCCATTCGATCAGATCGAGGTAGGGAATACTTAAGTCAAAAGTTTGACAGTCATATGAAGGAGTGTGGTATTATCTCACAGCTCACTCCTTCTGGAACACCATAATGGAATGGTGTATCCGAAAGGAGAAATCGAACTCTGTTGGATCGTGAGAATCCTACTACATACCATGAAGCTATTGAGTTAGTAGATCGTGAGGATCCTACTACATACCGACAAGCTATTGAGAGCATAGACTCAAAAAATTGGCTTAAATTCATGAAATTCGAGATGCAATCAATGTACGATAACTAGGTTTGGACCTTTGTTGATCCAGCTGAAAGTGCTAAGGTAATTGAATGGAAGTGGCTATTTAAACTCAAAGCTGATAAGACCTACAAAGGTAGACTAGTAGCAAAAGATTTTTGACAAACTCATGGTGTAGACTATGATAAGACCTTTTTGCCTGTAGTCATGCTCAAGTCCATTAGGATCTTGCTTACCATAGCTGCATATTATGATTATGAGATATGGTAAATGGATGTCAAAACTGCTTTCCTCAACGAAAATTTACTTGAGGATGTGTATATGACACAACCTGAGGGTTTTGTCAATCCCATGCATCCTAAGAAGGTTTGCAAGCTTCAAAAATCCATTTATGGATTAAAGCAAGCATCCCGAAGTTGGAATCTTTGTTTTGATGAGGCAGTCAAAGAATTTGACTTCGTCATGAATGAAGATGAGCCTTGTGTGTACAAGAAGGTTAGTGGGAACATAATAGTATTTCTGGTCCTATATGTGGACGACATCTTTCTCATTGGGAATGACATTCCAACATTAGAAAAGGTTAAGCAATGGTTGGGGAAGTGTTTCTCAATGAAAGTCTTAGGTGAAGCCGAGACAATACATGGTATTCGAATCTATAGAGATAGATTGAATCGGCTTTTGGAACTAAGTCAAGAAAAGTACATAGACAAAGTACTAAAGTATTTTGGTATGGGAGACTCAAACAAAGGGTACATACCTTTGGCTTTGGGAGTTCCTTTAACTAAAGAACAATGCCCTAAAATCAAAGAAGAAAGGGACAGCATGAGCAGAATCCCATATGCATTGCTATTGGATCTATCATGTATGCTATGTTATGTACTAGGTTGGATGTTGCTAATGCATTGAGTATAACTAGTAGGTTTCAGCAAGACCCTGGTGAGAAGCACTGGCCTATTGTAAAGGGGATTCTAAAGTACCTGCGAAAGACTAAGGATCACTTCTTGGTGTATGGTGGTCAAGAAGAGCTCATCATACAAGGTTATACTGATGGTGCTTTTCAGACCAGCACTCAGGATTCAAGATCGTAATCTGGGTTTATTTTTGTTTTGAATGGTGGTACTATTAGCTGGAGAAGCTCAAAGCAAGAGACCATTGTCGACTCAACTACAGAATCTGAGTATATTGTAGCGAGCAAAGCTGCAAAAGAGGCTATTTGGATTAGAAATTTCATTTTTAGATTAGGAGTGGTCCCAAGCATCCTAGATCCATTAGAAATTTTCTACAATAACAACGGGGCCATCGTACAGGCCAAGGAGCCTTGGTCACACCAGAAATCCAAACACATACTTAGGAGGTACTACCTGATCAGAGAGATCATTGATCGTTGGGACGTCAAGGTTAGCAAGATAGCAAGTGAAGACAATATAGCAGATCCTTTGATGAAACAGTTGCATCTAAATATGCACGAAGCTCATTTAAGAGCATTCGGTATTAGGGTTATGCCTCATTAGGACTAGTGCTAGTGGGAGATTGTTAGTGTAAGCCTTAGCCCCAATACATTGTTACAAAGCATTTAATTTAATAAATGAGGCATTTGTTTTATCTAATATACTCCTGTGTATATCAATTGATAGAACTATCCAAGAATGTTGTTTCAATTTAAGTTATCATGTGTGAGTCACATGATTGTAAGACATTGAAACAATAGAGACTTCATTCTAAATATCCCTAGTCAGTCATTGCTATGGTAATAACAAATGAATTAAGACTAGTATGCTCTCTCTAGTAAGATGAGCTATGTCTTACGAATCATAAAGACAAGAGTGTCAATCAGAGATCATAGATACATGTTTAGGACATGATATCTGGATTCGATCCATTCATGAGAACACTACATGGTACAAGTCATAAGTGTTTCTCATGTGCAAGTTTTACATCGGAGTTCTCATACCTAAAATTTCTATAAAACTCTTTATTAATTATTTTATACTTTGACATGCACCTAACGTACTCATAACAGGGTGACAAGTATGTGTATGCTTGGGTATGCATTGATTCATGTTAGAGAGCATGAGAGAAATGAAGTGATTGCCCCTCTCAATAAGAGAGAAAATATCATCGACCACTTGATCAGTAAACTGAGAAGTGTATGGCCAAACTGAGATGAAATAATGAGTAATCATTATTTATCTAAGAGTTTAGTGTCACTAGAATATCAAGAAAGGAATTAATATAAATATATAAGGATGACTAGTTCCATGCCTTATATTAAATATGATATTTAAGGGTAAGGGACTATGCAAAATTGCATTAGGTCACTAAATGCCATTTGCATTTTCATTTAATTTGGAATGCTATAATATCTTGCTAGAGAATATATATAGCCTTTGAATTAATTTATTAATTCATTACCAATATTAAATGGACCTATAGGATCGTACATAAAACATTGGGCTTAAAATATTTAAATAGAATATTTGGCGTTAATTTGGGTTTTTATTTAAAGTCAAATTAATTTATGTAATGGGTATTAAAATTGCTATTGGACCTTGGTCCATGTGAGAGATAAATTTGGCCCACAAGGATTAATTTTAATTAATTAATTATCTTGGTTTAATTAAGTTAATTGAGTATTAAAGCCTAGTAGCATTTGAATCAAAATAAAACACTTAAATAGGAGAGATATTGGCTGAAATTCAAAGATAAATTCATTGTGAATTTTGGCACATGTATATATCCTAATCAAGTGATGGTTTTGATTAAATGTCTTATGTTTATTTCAAATTAATTTGAATTTAAAATTTAAAAGAGTTTGAATTAATATATGTCACTTGATTTTAGGAAGTGATGGAGACTGAATTTGCTATCTTTAGGTAGTAAATTTTGGAATTGATACTTACCAAAACAAAATGATGTATATTTGTGAACTATAGAAATAAAACCCTAGGGCGTGATTTTCTTCTCTCATATTCTTGGCCGAAACACACAAGGGGAAAGGATTCTTTCTTGTTCTCTTGTGTTCTTAGGCAGTAATAGCAACCTAAAGGAAGAAAAAGATCAGATCTTGTAACTTCAATCCATTACCATTGCCAATTATTTACACATAGAGCTAGCACTCTCAATTTTAAGCCTTCATTGCAATTGTGTGTGTGAACATAGAGAGGACTAGCGTAAAGGTTGTTTCTTTGGCATTGGTTATCAATAATTGAAGCGTATAAGTTCATCCTATTTGCTGGTCATCATCAAAATCAAGATTTAAAGTGCATCTAAGATTGTAAGTTTCAAAACCCTAAAATTGCATGTTTTCGATTCTTGTTTATGGATTGTGTGGTATGTATTCAATTTTATTATTTTTTCACTGCGTGATCATCATATATATGCCATGTCCTATTCCATCAATAATCAATTAAAAAGTAAAATACAGGAAAGAAATTGGCCAAGACATGAAAGTCCTTATGGGTCGAAATGTAAATATGCAAGTGCTTCATCACATTACGCTTTAGTGCATAACTACTCATAATGCCAATCATATACCTTTAGATGAATCTCTAATGTATAAACTAAACATCTATGTTAGAGTTTTTGATTTTTTTTAACTACATGAAACTCATTTTAAATTTTATCCCAAATAGATTAATTTAAAATGGAAACTTTCCATTTTAGGTAACTTGTCATTGTAAGGAACTTGCAAACTGTCCTAATCTTATATGTTATTGTAATTATCCTTAATTATTGATCATTATTGATAATTAAATTAATAATTACATTTAATTAATCATATTAATTAAATAAATATTGTTTATGTGCCCCAAAACTTTTATGGGTCGAATCGCCAAAGGACTTAGAAAATGGAAAAGCATACAAAACCATTTTTTATGTATACTAATTCATATGGACCATTAAATAGGCCAAAAAATGTATAAGGCCCATTCTATCCCTTAGATGACTTAAGAAAAATCAATTTGGGCTTAAGCCATTGATCCACATCATTTCATTGGGCCCACCAACTCATATGCCCATTTGTTGCCCTAATTAAACTACCCTATGTAAATATTTTTTACCTAAATAGAGTTAATCCATTTAAAGCCCATTTTAATTTATTTAAAAGGCTTAAAAAGAAATTAAATAACAAATATTATGTATTTTAAATATCTAGAATCAAAATTCACCAAGGACATATGAAGAACCTAAGAACAACAATTTATAAATAAGTTTAATTAGGGTTTGTGCAGGGTCCCTTAATCTTCTCTATTTTATCTAAATTTTTATATGTTTTTCCTAAAATAAATCCTAAAATTTTAACTAAAAATTAGCTTAAGAAATAAGGGACAATAGATTTTGGCCATTTATATAATCTTCGACCATTTATGCATAAATTCAATGTATCAAATATGACAAATCTAGTTTTTTATTCATCATGTATTAGATCATAAAATTACTCTATTTCATATATAATTAACTTATAATAACATGTTTTAAGAACATCTATATCATGAAACTTGAAATTCTATAATAGGCATACATTTAAAATTTCACATATTCTAAAACATACATAGATAACATTTGAACAAATGATTTTATGGCTAAAACTAGTTCTCTAATACCATGCTGGGTTTCAATGATTTCATACATCAAGTTACAACCATTAAAAAGCCCATGAAATCATTCAACCTATACTAAGATATTTCAAAAATACCTTAGATTATTATCGATCAATTGATTTTCTCAGCATCAAGTTATGGTATATCATAGTGTCCAAGGCAGATAATCTCTAATACTATAATCCAAACTAGGGAAAGGCAAAAAAAAACCCTAAAATATTAGAACTACACTAGCCAAAAATCCTAGGTGCTAGTAGTGTGAACTCAACTGTAGAAAGAAAAATAGATGGAGGCAGTTAAAACCTAAATCTAAATGGACTACACCTCTTTAAAATTATATAAAAAATTAATTGAAATGGGTTTTGAAGAATTTATTTGGCCACTAATTAAATCACACACAAACCTACTTAAAACCTGATACATAGATAGCCTTTTGTGGGCATCTCTACGTAGACTAGTGATTTAATAGCTCAAATCATCTTTAAATCCCTTTAAATTAAATATTTTAGGTCCATGATGATAAATTTGAATTACCACCATGTCTTTAGGTTTGTTTAGTAGTTATTAATGTTAAATTGCTTGATTTTATGTTAGCAATTTTAATGTTTTGAATTTTGAATGATTAAGTTAAATTGTTGGTTATTTTATGGGTTTTTTAGCTAAAAGGAATTAAATTAGCCTGATAGGGATAAGGGAGCTCCCCACTAAGCCACTTGAGGCTTCTCTCATTTCAATCTAAAATAAAAAAACTCGGCAAAGAACATCACTATCCCTACTAAGTTCCTTACATGATCTTCATTAAGAAGCAAAAAACAAGGCAAGGACCAAAGGCATCCCCACCAAGTTACTTAACCTTTCAACAAGAAGAAATTAACTCGGCAGGGATGCCATACCATCCCCACTCAGTTATTTAGTAGTAAAACATGATATATGAAGTTTTCTACAGGTTAAAGAGGTTGGGTGGTGGCTAGACTTATTAAATTATAGGTATTTAAGTGTCCTTAACTTAGAATTAATGGTTAGATAATTTTTCATCTTAGATTAGCCTAGTTTATTCCTTTAAACTTCAATTTAAAAGTAGGAGCTCTATTCTTTCAAGGTTTTCAAGCACATTTTCTCTGTTGTTCCTGAAGATATCAAGATAAAGTTTAAAGCTTTACAAGTATAGTACTTAATTATTTAATTATTTAATTCATTTCGATCATGAACAATGAGTAATTTCCTTACTTTTGCTAAAGGACACTAGAACCCTCATCCTTTTATTGTAATGACTCATTTCTTAGCTTAATTTAAATGAAAGCTATTATTTTTTAATTCATGTGCTAAATTCTATCTTTAATTATGATTTGATTGACGTTTAATGTTTTGAATAGATGGTTGAATGTTAATTTAAATTCTTAATCAATGATATGCATGTTCTTGACCTATTTTATTCATGTCAATTTATTATTGTGTTTTAAAATTGAAAAAAGAGTTTGTTGTTCTTGAGTTTATTAGGCTTAAGAAATTGAATTAAGAATAAGCTAAGGATAGGTGCTTCGAAAAAGGATTTAATTGAAGTTTAGGAGTTTAAAAACTAGATTTGTGTGCTCGATAATAGATCATTTCTAATCAGGGGGGTCTATTATTCTAGAATTATATTTCGAACAAGATATCTATCTTAAATTCATTTTCCATAACAACTTTTGTTATTCTAAAATTGTGTTATTATCAATAAGAGGTGAGGTGGATAGTCCCTTAGCATAAGTGTTTTAGTTATTGATTTTCCCCATCAGTTTAGTTTTGCTTTATGTTTAATTTAATTAATTTTAGTTTAGTCTTAGTTTTTTTTATTTATTTAATTGTTTAATTTAGCTTAGTTGAATCCATAATTACCTTCAAAAACTTGGGAAATTCTTTCACACATCATTTTTTTCAAAATCTAAAATAGACAATCTCTTAGGTAAGATATTATAGGGTCTTAATCTTATTTTCCTATATTACTACTCGATCTAGTACTCTTGCTAGACACCAGTCAAGTTTTTGGCGCCATTGCCCAGGGATTGGTATTTATTTTAGATTTTGCAGTGAATTTTGTGTGCTACTCTTCTTCTATTTCTTATTATTTATTTTTTTATTCTTTTTAGGCATCAATAGTGTAAGGTAAGAGCTGACTCAATATTACCTATTGACCTTGAGATTGAAAGGACATTGCATAGATGGAGGCGACAACAAAGAGGAAATACGAACCCACAAGATATTTTGCAAAATGAGCCACTTCTCAATAATCAACCACCACTACTGGAGGGCAAATCATTTAGAATGAGGTATAAAACAACCCAAATCTAGTCCAAGGGAATGGGATGCAAGCATGGACCATTAGAGACTATGCTACTCCAAAGTGGAATAAGGAGCATAGGTTTATCATGCTACCTCAAAACAACCTTTTTAAGCTAAAACTGGCCACCATCACAACGATACAAAAGAATCAATTCTCAAGATTAGAGATTGAGGACCCAGCTCAACATTTGGACATTTTCTTAGAGATAAGTGATACAGTTCAAATTCCAAATGTGTCAATTTATGCTATTCGACTGAAGTTATTCCCATTTACCCTCATCAGTAAGGCATAAGATTGGTTGCAAATGTTACCAAGCCAGTCTATAAAGTCATGGGAATAGATGAAAGAAAAGTTCTTAGTAAGGTTTTTTCCACAAACTAAGATGATCACAATTAGGAATAACATTTATAATTTCTAATAACTTTATAAGGAACCCTTTCACGAGGATTAAAAGAGGTTTATGAGACTTTTGAAGAGTTACCCCCACTAAGAGATTTCTATACATTAGTTGATGCCCACCTTTTATACGAGTGTCAACCAATCAACAAGATCTCTTAGATGCAGCCTCAGGTGTAAGTTTCATGAACAAGATACTATAGGAAGCTTTTTTGCTGTTAGATGATATGGCCACTAATGAAGGTCAATGGGCTAATAGAAGAACTACACAAAAAAGCAAAGAGTGCACAATGTAGATGAGGTGGCAATGCTGAAGGCTCAAATGGAACAGTTGAAGAAGGAATTAAGCGTACTAAAGGTGTAGAATGTGTCAGTTATAACACCCTAATCAACTAAGCATAGATAATCATCAATTATCAACATTAAACCTAGTAAAGACCAAGTAAAAGTAATAATAATAATAATAAGACAGGCCATAATTACATGCCATAATAAATTAAAATCAAACTTATAAATAAGAAGGCCTAACATAATTGGCCAATAATATAAGGAAATCCTCAGACAATTGCACTTTGCTAGGTCCTCTCTTCAAGAGTTGTCTAACCACTATAGCGGTCGATCCACTGGAGCTTATTCTGAAACCAACACGAATAAACAAACCCGTGCTAAGCTATAAAGCTTAGTGGGGAACAAACTCTATAGATAACTTCCTTACATAATTCACCTCATTATATACAAGTTCGTATATAACACAGAATAATAAATTAGTCTATTATATTGATCATTTCACAATGAACATTTAGGGAAATCCCCAAATGTTAGTAAAAATACCATATTTACTAATGTCTAGAGCATTTTGCAAAATATCTTCGTTCAAAACTTGTCAATTTACTAATCATCATCTTTATACTCTTCTTCCTTTAACCTAGCTTGATTCATACCCTGCTTGATCCTTACTACTTCAGAATTTAGACATCTAGACTATTGATAGTACAAACTTTAACTTAATGCATTAATCACATGTTTACATAAGTTATGCATTCAACATTAAATCCATGCACACGAGAGTGCTTATGCCATGTAACAATCATAAAGTTATTGCTAGACATGATTTCTTCATACATCATTATACAGTTCTCATTTCAGGTTCATACAAACTTATCCCTTAATGCTATCTTATCATTGCAATTTAAACATCATACCACATCATATTATATCATGTTTTACACTTTGGTTTATATCATAATCATACATATGCATATATATGTTTAAATGATCATATACATACAAACAAGTTTTCATGTCATTTCAATGAACATGTATTACATATCATGATTAACAGACAAAGTTTCCATACCATATGTAGACCTGTCAAACTTTCACATACATAAAGATCATTATGCATACTACAATTCGTATAACTTTTCATACAATATTATAAGCTTGTGGCCCACCTATTCACCGTGGAACCCATTGGTGGAACTAACTCACACCAATACACACACGGGAACCTTCCTCATAAATAGATGTAAGATATCATAATCATATAACGTATAATATGGCATTTCATTTCATAGACATAGTTTATAGCCAACGAGAATTAGGATACAAAACCATAGTAGGCCATTCATCATGCTTACATTACCTAAATGGGGCAATCATTGCATGTTTTACTTTATTTTATGTACATTTATCATCTTTCATAGCCTGCCTAAGTACTAGTTCAAAGGGGTGGATAATGGGAGCAATGGATACCCGAAGGTATCAAAGTATAATATTCAAAGATATCAAACAATGGACCCAAATGGGTCAAACAATAGTTCTAGCAAGGAACAAACTATAGACCCAAAAAAGCCGAACGATGGTTCCATTAAGGAACAAGACCCAAATGGGGTCAACTATGGCAGTTGTAACTATATCCCTTTAGGCATACATATCTAATCCACAACTGAACTAAGACCCATAGGCTGAACCACTTTAAGAACATCTTTGATTTATCTTATTATTCTTTACTTAGTACATCATTTGGCTAAAAGCCACAATTCATAAGAGAATGCATATCATTCTTATCATACATCAATGTTGAGCTTTAGGCTCCATTACACATGGATGCAGGTTATGTAACCACATAGTTGCATCAACATTATTCATACATCTCATAGTAGTTACATGATAATACAATCATAATAAAGTATTACTTTCATTTATTATTCTCATCATACATAGTATTATGCGTGAAGCCAGTAAGGCAATTATAAAAGTGTAGTTCTTGCTATTAAGAGTCTTCATAAAATTATATGCATGTCCATATATATATGAGCATATAAGGCAACTTGAATCATAGCAGAACATACCCTATAGGTACTCATATCAGATCATATAAGGAATTTCGTCCTCGAAATTCATACCTGTATCCTTTGCTCAAAAGTATCACTATCAATTCTTAGACTTCTATGTCTAAAATTATAAACTTCCACTCCATACTATCTTTGCCAACTTTCCTTGATGCTCACTTTGACTTAATTCACTTCTCTTATAACTCAATCTCCATAAGGAGCGATATTATCATACAATTACATGATTACTATACTCAACATATATCCTATCAGTTTTCTTTATCAGTTGGGGCCTGTACATGTAATATGATGCTTGATGCTATGTTATGCGTCAATAATGCTTTCGTGTATGCAATAAGATGCAAGTGCATTTTTTTCATGTGCTGTATATGTTTTAGCCCCATCCCATGTATAATATTTCATCAATTGCCCTTACTCAATAAGGAAACACTGACAGGTATATAGAGAGCATTAAAATTACACCTCAACTTGATATCTCAGAACCTTCAACTATAGATACTTTCATCAACTAAACAAAACTCCATCTCATGTTTCATAATAAAATAATCACTACATATTCTACTAAAATACCTACACTATAATCCAATATACTTTCATATACGTATTTTATGTAGTATTTGATTCGGGATTAAGATCCCAAAGAGAGTATTGTTATACACAATCCATTTCTGAAACTTTAATCATGTACATTTATCCTCATATACAGTTATTCATGTATCTTTATTATCAGATTCTATCGAATCATCTCACTTCAGTCTAACCATAGCAAAACAAGGATATCTGCATTGGCCAACACTCTATAGCTTCCTATGATAACAACTCTAGAAACTTATAGCCCAAAAATGGCTAAACCAGCTGCTCTGATACCACTAATTATAATACCCAATTTCTATACTTGGCTATTATCACTAAATCTTGTATCGTAATACATGTTTTACTATGTTCTAAAACAAAAAGATTTCTTATTAGATAACTTATGGAAGAAATTAAAACCATATCATGTGAACTTAGGAGTTCTCAATACATTACAATGTTTCTCAAAAAACACATTTGTACATATACAAAAATTCCATCATAATTAAAAATTTACATATCCATAAAATAAAAGAACAAAAATGAGACTCTACTTTTCAACCTTCTAAGACTTGTGTTGGCCAACTTGCCGCAGATATCAGTCCTGTGAGAAAGTCCTGTCCTTGCAACCTACACGGATGAAACACCCGTGCTAAGCTATAAAGCTTAGTGGAGAACACAAAATATGACAAACGACCACTCACAGTGGTCGCCAACAAGCATACATCATGTACTACAAGTATACCTTATGTTCAAATGAAAGAGATACCAATTCAAAATGAATAAACAAGAGTCCACATATGATACCCGAATGATTTAATGATAGAAGATTTGACATTGGTGCTTTATATACGCAACATTTAATCATATAAGCATAATTATCTTTTAGACCTATAATCCATTCATTGAATGATATACCACTATTTACACTAAGTCATACCTTCCACGTACCACACACTTTGACATATACTAGGAATATATATATATATATATATTTTCAAATATAAGCATATGATCAACAATAATATATGTATATTCATAAGAAAGACAGAGCATTAGTATTATGAAAGTTTATCATTTATCAATCTAGGATATATTTGTGATTCTTAATGTACAAATTCATACATTGAATTACTAATTTACTTTTATCTCAAATACTAGTATAATACTGAGTTTATCACATATAGATCTAAAAATATTTTATGTTGCATACAAGACATTGAACATCATATCCTAGTAGAAATCAAGAACGAGTAGCTATAAGGAAAACTTATAATCTAGTGTTTTAATTGAAAGGCAATCACCGATATGAATACCTATACATAACTTTTATATTTCATTGCAAAGAAAACACTTATATTGACAAAACATTTTCTCATATATCATATATGACAAATTATACAACCTATTTAACTAGCTCAAGCAAGCAACATATTACTATAGGGAACATACTATCTTTAATATAGTCTATAAATAGAAATTAGTGATGTACCAGTTCATTCATATAACTCTGTACGTAGAGTGTTTTATATGCAATAATTGTGCATAAATGTACATTGCAAACACTTTTAATTTCTTAATTTCCATATGTGATAAAAAGAAATTTCATATATAATATATGTTATGAAGTGAACTTAGGAATTGTCATGCTTTATGAAACTTTAATATCGAACTTTTCTTAACTTTGGTGTAAAGCCTGCACTATTATAAAGAGGTGGATATCGGGTTATACGGTAGTACTCGATGGTACGAAACTGTTGATTATAACGATGGCACCCGAAGGTGCAAATAAGATACCCGAAGGTATTAAATAGTGATCCCTTGTAGGGATAAAACTGTATGATAAATCGGTGGAGCCAAACGAGGTCAGTCGAATAACATGGACCCAAATGGATCAATCAAATAACATGGACCGATCAAGCGGATCCAAGCGATGTCAGCTACAACCCAAATAAGGTTGTTCAAATCAACTCTAACTTTTAAACCCAAATAGGGTCACTCTAAATTTTAATTTCAAGTGGACCTAAACAGGTCAAAACTGTTCAGAAACAGCTACAAGATACCCTTATAGGTATGCCTATCCTTCCATATCCTAGATTCAATGCAGGCAATTAAATCATTTCATAAAAACTCACTTTGCTTTACTTTAACTTTATTCACGTAAGTTTAATCATATCTATATGTATACACTTATAAAAATGTATACTAATATGGACTATGTAAGATAAACATAATATGGCTACTTCCACTTTTAAGCATTACTATCCTTTATTTATAAGGAGATCAAGGTCTACATTTCCACAAGATCACATATGCAAACAACATTTATCATCTCATTATATTAAGCGCCTCTATTCAAATGATACATGCTTAAACATATCATATGCTTAAAAACACTTTTGTTTATGATTATAAATTCATACTTGTATAAGCTATGTATTATCATACTTATATGATATATTTATAGAAACCATAATTATATGTAAATGAATATGCATCTCTCCATCATAATTAAATAAAAGTATATTTCAAGATTTAAACCCATTCACGTGTAATCACATTATGTTTATGCTATAAACACACATATACTCTATTAATAGCATTACTTCCTCATATATAAAAAGTTGACATTTCAGCTATACCCAACATTAACCTCAATAGATTAATAATAAACACGTATATTCTTTAGTATAGTGTCATTGAGACATTCATGTATATATATATATATATATATATATATATATATATATATATATATATATATATATATATATATATATATATATATATATATATTAGCCTAATCAAAGTTAGGTCATATAACTAAGTACAATAACTTTAATTTTAATATATAAACAACAAGATAGTATCATCATGCTATCTTAAATTCCAATATTCATTTATTATATACATACATACCAATATTTCACAAGACAAGTATAGTCAATCAACATAATATAACCAAGTAAAATTAATAATCCATATTTACATTTCAAGGTTGATGTCTAATACTATAGTGTATTAGTAAATCAAATAAATCGATATTAATTAGCTATATTCCTAAGCATATAATTATTTGAGCATATATATATATATTGTTTAATTTTATCATCTTAATTATGGTCATTCGTGATGGTATCAACATTTATATTTTCAATGTTTTAAACATTTATAGACACGCATATTCAATTTGAGGTAATATATATTATATGCATCCATATGACAAATTATGTATATTCATATATACAACTTCCAGCATTCATGTATATGTATTTATATATATTCATGTTTTCTTCTTTAATTTTTCAACTCTATATACATTTTATGGCATCAAATTTCATTTATAATACTTCAACATTTCATTATCAATTTCATAGTTGTATAATTGTATAACAATAGACACTATCATTTGATTAAATATATATATAAGCATAATTTCACGTAACCATCCATGTACATGTTTTTGAACATACATGTATATACATAACATTTCAATCAAATAGTTTACATGCTACTTGTAAATTAGTGTACTTTCATGTATACATAGATTTAACATAACAACATTTAACACTAAATATTAAAAATTCTGCCTTTAGAATTCTTCACAGTGGCAGAGTTTCAAATCCAAATTATATGCTATTTTTGACCTTAAAAACGTCCCTTTAGCAAAATTTTCCTTTCACGAACATGATCCCCTATGTTTTCCATTTCTAGAACATGAAAAATCATTTCAATATCACTTCTAGAACTCAAGATATTTACACTTTATTAAATACTGTTCCTATTGACAGTGCTGTGTATAGGTCTGGAATTAAGCTAAAGTTAGACAAGCTTAAGGACATAATTAGGCTTTACTTTCTTCTTGAAAAGTGTAGGTTTAGAAATATATTTTTCCTATAATTTAACCTCATAGTATTTTGTTCGCTACACAAGGAGATATGTCATATTTCCCACAATCTATTCTAGAACCGAGAATAACATCTCACTACAAATTTAAGTGAATATTTGGATATAAAAACATATTTAGCCCTAGGTATCTTCTAAAAAGTTATTTATATGTCTATTAAGTTTACATAAAATCAAACATCACTCAATTATGACTTAAATACAGGGATTTAGGGTTAAAACATTGTTAACTATTCAAGACTACCTATACACTCAAATAGTTCGCTTGTATGAATTTTCTAAGTTCTTTAACAACATAATCAAGCCACAACTCCCGCTAATAAATTGTAGATAATTGAATCTAGTTTATCCAAATTTTTGAATCACCTCAATCCGAGGTCTACAACTCTAAATATGGACAAAACAAGCAGTTTGGGTCACAAGAACCACACCCAATTTTTCCTGAACATTAAAAAAACTCGATTTTCTCCTATATAAATCTCTCATTAAACCTAAAAAAACCAATAAATTACCATTAAAATTAAGTAATCAAAGCAATAACATTTATATACATACACATGCATGAAGAATAAGTTCCCAAACCTGGTTTTGTAGCTTCAAATCAATCCTTTATTCCTTAAGCATTCTTCTTCCATCTGAAACAATAGAAAGAAAATGAAGAAGATGGTTTAATTCTTACCTTAAAGCTTCCTACAATTCCCTAATTCTTAAGCTTGCCAATGATGGAATTGAGAGAAAGTTTAACTTAAATAAAGAAGATGAAAATGACTTGCAGCGAATCATCTCATGTGAAGAACATCTTCCAAAGCTTAGTGGGCAAAATTCTACTCACACCATGCATGTGATTCTTGCTTAAAGAATTTACCCACTAAAATCCAATTTCATAAATTAACCTTATATTTATTTTCTATTACAACACTTACCCCCAAACTTATTTAATCCTAAAAATCAACCTCAATTAATAATTATTTTAACATTAGCCTCTAAATTTATATCCCCTTTTAATTTAGCTCTCAAACTATATTTTTATTACTTGACTATTATATCCTCTATCACATGCAGTTTTCTGAGTTCGACGTGTAAGTAATTTTTGACCTTCCAAAAAGCATTTTTAGCAAAAGTAGTCTTCTACAAACTTATTATACTATGTTTCTAGTTTCTAAAATATCAAGCATAATCTCAATAACTTTTTTAAATTTTAAGATATTTACAAAAAATTGAGGTTTGCTCTTAGTGACAAGGTAGCTGACTATTCCGATTTTATGCTTAAATATAGCCAAGTTAAAGACATATTTGTAACTTATGCTCTTCATATGAAATATAGGCATCGATGTCTATTTTCTAACCCAATTAGAATCATCTAATTCAGTGCTCAATAACTTGAGATAAAGGCAAAAGAGTGCCACAAGGTCAAGTAAAACATGATAATTCATCCAAATGTTTAATTAGACTTTGGTAATGTGAAATTGCCCTTGAATTCTTCCAGGGTCTATTTTGGGTCCTTACAATATAAATGCTAATCATTAATTCTTCTTATGACCTTGAGTGTAATCAAGCTCTTATAGTTTCATAAATTAACATAAATTATGATGTCTCATTTCTTTTAGCTTGGATATGTAACCTTGTACCTCTTCTCTTATTATCACTAGGATGTCCTAGTATTCTCATGTCATTGTAAAGGAATATCAATGTCAATATTTTTGGGCAAAGCCAAATCACATGTGTATAATCATTATAATATAATCAATTACAAGTGAACACTTTCATGTATTCTACTGTTAGTATTCATTTACTACCTTTATTCTCATATATCATTTCATCTAATCATGCTTAGTATCACCACTTATCTTTATTTTATACTTAAAATGCTTTAAAATTACTTAAAAAGGTTTTAGACCAGCTTTGGTGACACTATAGGGCTTAAAAATCATGTTTGGGTCAAGCAGGGAAGTGTCACGAGTCATGAGGGATGTCACTACTCGTGAAAGGGAGCAAACTTCATAACTCGTGCACTTGTTCACCAGTAGCACATGTCACAAGTCGTGACAGGAGTCACGAGTTGTGAACAATTATAGGCAGTTTTCTGAGTTTAAATTGTAAACGATTTTTGACCAAACAAAAGAATTTTTAGCAAAAATGGTCTTCCACAAACTTGTGCCACTATATTTTTATTTTTAAAACATCAAAAATCATCTTGATATCATTTCTATATTTTCACATATTTACAAAAAACTTAGGTATGCTCCTAGTGACTGGGCAGCAAACTGTTCCAGAATTCAAACTGAAATATGACCTAGTTAGAGATAGATTTAGAACTTGGTTTCTTCATATGAAATATAGGTATGGAAGTCTATTTTCCAATACAATAAGAATAATTCAATTTGGTGTTCTTTATCTCAACTTATAAGAAAAAAGTCCAGATAGGTCTATTAGTTGTAAAGATACATTTGACTCGTGAAGAGACTCACGAGTAAAGCAAGAAGACTAAGCTTCATGACTCATGAAGGAGTCCACGAGTGAAGCAAGAGGACTCATTTTCATATCTCTTGAAAGGGCTCACAAGTGAAGCAAGAGGTCTAACTTTCATAAATCATGAAAGGGCTCACGAGTGAAGTAAGAAGGTTGAATTTCAGGACTCATGAAGGAATTCACGAGTCGGACAATAATGCACGACTCGTGAAAGGATTCATGAGTTAGTAACCAAAAAAGAATTCACGAGTGACCTAGGGAAAATGGTGCACAACTCATAAAGAAGTTCACAACTTGGAACCCTAAGCAAACAGTCTTCCATTCTCATCTTAAAATCCCGATTTACGTATCCAGATAACATAACCCTAATTCCTTTAGTTTCATCTACATACAACAATAATCAATAGCACACCCATTCACAAATTCATCATAATAGTCCCATACCTTATTGAAGCTTCAATTCTTTCTTAAATCCTCCCTATCCAACTTCTTTGCTCAAGATTCCTTTCTTCTCTTTATATATAGGCAACAGCAAGCATAACAAATTTATCATCCCTCTCAACATGCTTAGTACCAAAAATCAAATAGAGGAAAGAGGAGAAGAGATCTATGAGAGGGAAAACATTACCTTTAATGCTAACTCACAAACCCTAGCTCCCTTCTCCAACCCATAACTAACAAAGAAAAATTTAAGAGAGAGAAAGAGAGAGAGAGAGAGAGCCGATCTCCACCTCTCCAAGAATCCCAAAATAAATAAGTGGGAAAAATATCATCCCAAAGAAATTCCCATAATGTCCCTAAGCACAATTAAACCTCTATTATTTCAACTCCTTCCAACTTAACCCCAAGCCTTTCTAAATCACTTCAATTGTATCCTTTTCTTTAATTTTAATTTAACTTAACTCATATACTTACATGCTAAAATTAACAAAATATCCCTCTTGGGACTTAACCTCAATAATTGCAAAATAATCTAATTTTGCCTTAATTAATGATGGTCCTCTTTAATTAACAATAATCCGATTAGGGTCATGATTGGGTCCTTACATCAGCCCTATCGCAAAGATGTGATATTTATAGAGGTGGACATGTTATACAAGAAAATGAGGTTGAGGATACTGGAAGTCAAGTGATTGAAGATGTCAATGATGTAAACCCATATAGTAACACTTATAATCCTCGTTGGAGGAATCATCCTAACTTCTCATAGAGGGAGGGGAATCATGTATCCACTTCCAAAACTCAACCTAGAGTCCCCTTTAACAAAAATACAGCCCACCATACCAATGACCACTAAACATATTAAACACCAGTCCCAACACACTTCCTATCTACCTACGAAGCTCCACATGAAAACCAAGCTCACCTTACCAACCACCTAGTTTTCAGCTAAGACCTTAACATCTATAAGAGAGAAAACCTAGTCTAGAGGAGATGTTTGCTAAGTTCATGGAAACATAGTCCATATTTATGGCAAGCCAAGATGCTAGATGGAAATCTTAATATGTGTGCATAAGGAATCACGATGCTTCAATAAAAAATTTGGAAACTCAAGTTGGATAACTTGCTAATTCACTCTCCAATAGAACTCATGGCATATTTCCATCTAATGTTAACCACAATCCAAATGAGGAGGTAAAATCTATCACTTTAAAGAGTGGAAAGCCGGTAAAAGAGGTTGAAAAAGGTAAAATTTCTTCAAAAGTGGTGGAACCAATAACAGAGGTAAGTATTTATAAATCAAATATTATTAGTGATTTACCAAAAGTGGTTGACAAAGGTAAAGGTGTAGAAAAATCTAATGTGACTAATCTTGATGAGTCTAAGTTACCTTACCCTTCTCTAGCTAGGAAAGATAAGTAAAATGAACAATTAGCTAGATTTCTTGGCATGTTTAAAAAGTTGCATGTAAATTTATTTTTTACTAAAGCTTTGTTACACATGCCAAAATAGGCAAAATTCACGAAAGATTTTTGTTCAAATAAGAAAAGTTAGAGGGTATGGGTATGATGCAATTATCTAAAAATTTTAGTGCCATTTTCATAAACAAAATTCCTAAAAAATTAAAAGATTTAGGTAGCTTCACTTTGCCATGTGAGCTAGGAGGGAATTTCGTTGGTCATGCTTTATGTAATTTAGGTGCTAGTATAAATTTGATGCCTTATTCTATTTGCAGGAAATTGGATTTGGGAGACATCAAAGAAACTTAAATGGCACAACAATTGGCAGAAAGGTCTATAAAGAAGCCCAATAGAATAATTGAAGATCTTTTGGTTAAAGTGGAAAACTTCATCTTCCAAGTGGATTTTGTTATGATTGATATTAAGGAAGATAGGAAAGTGCCATTGATTGTTGGAGGGCCATTTTTTAATATTGCAAAGGCTTTAATGGATGTTTATAAGCAAATAGATACATTGAGATTTAATGATAAGAAGATGGTGTTCAATGTCAATAAAGTGATGCAACACCCTCCTATAACTTTGAAGAGTTTGTGTGCTTCATTAACAGTATCCAAGAATGTGTGGAGTAAACTTAAGAGGATATAATTGTGGAAGATACACTTCTAAGTTGTTTAATGCACTTTAAGGATAAGGACAATATAAATGAGAAGGAGGTGGATCTGATAAATGAGTTAGATAAAGAGCATAAGGATGGGGAAGTAAAGGAGGAAGGTTCTTTCCCTCCTAGGGAAGAAAATAATTCTAAACTCAAAACTTTACCATCTCACTTAAAATATGTGTTTTTAGAGGATAATGCAAAACCTGTAATTATTTCTTCTCATTTGATAGGTTTAGAGGAAGATATGCTCATTGAAGTGTTGAAAAAGCACAAGGGAGCCATAGGATGGCAAACTTTAAACCACAAGGAAATTAGACCCAATTTTTGTACACATCAGATTCCTATAGAGAGTAACTTTATGCTAGTAGTGCAACCCTAATGTCGACTAAGCCTAGCCATACAAGAGATCATGAAAAAAAAGGTACTTAAATTACTTTATACAGGTATCATCTGTTAGTGTAAGCCTTAGCCCCAATGCATTTTTATAAAATACTTAAGTTAATAAATGAGCCATTTTTTTATTTATTGTATTCGTATGCATATCAATTGATAGAACTATCCAAGAATGTTGTTTCAGTTTAAGTTATCATGTGTGAGGCACATGGTTGTAAGACCTTGAAACAAATGAGACTTCATTATAAATATCCCTAGTCAGTCATTGTTATGGGAATAACAAATGAATTAAGACTAGTATGCTCTCTCTGATAATTTGAGTTATTTCTTACGGATCATAAGGACTGGAGTGTCAATAAGAAATCATAGATATATTTTTAGAACATGGAATCTGGATTCGATCCGTTCATGAGAACACTACATGGTACAAGTCATAAATGTGTCTCATGTGCAATTTTTGCATCGGAGTTCTTAGACCTAAAATCTCTATGAAACTCTTTATGAATTACTATGTAATTTGACATACACCTAACGTGCTCGTAGCAACGTGACAAGTATAGGTATGCTTGGGTATGCACTGATCTATGTAAGAGAGCATGAGAGAAGTGATGGATTGCCCCTCTCGATAAAAGAGAAAATATCATCGACCACTTGATCAGTGAACTGAGAAGTGTATGGCCATACCAAGATGAAATAATGAGTAATATCATTATTTATCTGAAAGTTCAGTGTCACTGGAATATCAAGAAAGGAATTAGAATATGTAAGGATGACTGTTTCCATGCCTTATATTAATTCTGATATTTATGGGTAAGGGACTATGCAAAATTGCATTAGGTCACTAAATGCCATTTGTATTTTCATTTAATTTGGAATGCTATAATATCTTGCTAGAGAATATAAATAGCCTTTGAATTAATTTATTAATTCATTACCAATATTAAATGGACCTATAGGATCGCACACAAAGAATTGGGCTTAAAATATTTAAATAGTGTATTGGGAATTAATTTGGGCTTTTATTTAAAGTCAAATTAATGTATGCAATGTGTAAAAAGATTTTTGCCTTAAACAGCTTGTTGTTTCTTTCTTCATCTCTTGTGTTCTTGGGCAACAATAGCAACCAAAAAGAAGAACAAGATCAGATCTTGTGGCTTCAAACCATTTCCATTGCCAAATACACAATCATAGAGCTAGTACTCTTGATTTTAAGCTATCTTTGCAAGTGTGTGTGTGAGCATAGAGTGGTGTGGCGTAAAGGCTGCTCCTTTGGCCTTGGTGTTTCAAATCTAAAGCATATAAGTTCATCCTATTTACTGGTCATCATCCAAATCAAGATTCGAAGTGCATCTAAAATTGTAAGTTTTAAAACCCTAAAATTGCATGTTTTCGATTCTTATTATGGATTGCGTGGTATATATGATCAATATTTTTTTTATTTTTTTCGCTGCGTGATCATCATTAATATGCCATGTGATATCCCTTCATCATCTATTCTATTTCTGATAAAAGTTGGGTTAGTCCAGTTCAATATGTGCCTAAAAAGGGTAAAAAGGGATGAAAATGTATGAAAATAAAATCAATAGAGAGCAAACGATAATTTGTCAGTATGTGAAGAAATAATAAGGACTAAAACATAAATTAAAGGGCAAAAAGGCAATAAATAGTACAAGAAGGGTAAAACTGCAAAATTTATGTAGTATTTGGTGATAAATATGATAAAATAAAAGCTAGGGACCAAAACAAAATTTTCACCTTTATAGTGGTAATTGAATGAGTAAAATATAGAACTAAGTAATAAAAGGGATTAAAAGGTAATTTAGAGATTACAAATGTGAATTAGGAGTATAAAGTTGGAAAAAGGAACTAAATTAAAAGTTAGGGACTAAAAGGAATTTTGGCATACACAAATACTTAAAGGGGTAAAAATGTAATTAATAGAGACTATAAGGACTAAAGATATAAATTAAATATTATTGAGTTTATTGTATATAAGAATTAACTTTGGAATAGGATTTAGAATTATTAGTATATTAAAGGTATATGGTAATTTAAGAATGAAACAATAAGTGGAATGACAAAATGGTAAATTGGATACTGAATAAAGGAATCAGAGGCCTAAAGGTAATTAAGAATAAAAGGTATATTTGTAAAATAAGGGTAAGAAACAATATTGAAATATAGATTGAGAATTATAAGAAAATGAAAGGAAAGATAGAAATTTCAAGGACTAGATTGTAATTTGATAAAGATAATAACCTTTGAGAGAAAGAAAAGGGGAAAATTATGTTAGGAATAAACAGTAATGAAAAGGATAAAAGCTTAAATTTGATTAGTTCGTTTATGATAACGAGAATAAGAACAAACCAATAGTAGCCTAAATGTGTAATCTCTAATGAATAATTAAGAATATTGAAATATTATTAAAGGTATGATTCAAAATAGAAACATGTAAACTGTTATGAAGTAAATTAAGTATATAATAACAAATAAAAATTATTACGATAATAAATTATTATCGCATAGCTAGTGAAATAACTCAATATTGGTAAAGTCAATAATAAACTAAAGATAAGAATGTAAATATGATAAGATGAGTAAAATAAAAATTATTAAATTCAAAACAAATTAATAATAACGAAAAATGTGAAATAAATGTAAGGCAAGGGTAAAAATAGATTTTTGATATGAAGGAGACTTCAATGACTAATCAAAATAACACAACAACGATAACAACAAATGGGTATGATAAAGAATAAATTCAATATAACAAGTACACTAAGATAAAATGTTCATTAATAGGGGTGAAATGCGATAAAGTATAATGGTAAAATTAAATGATGAAGACCAAATTCAATAATAGAAAAAGAATGGAAGTGTTATAGATAAGACAAAAATAAAGCAACAGGGGTAAATCGTAATTTGATAACAAAATAGAGAAATCACGGGCCAAAAATAAAGAAAAATTTGAAATGATACTATGAAAACATAGTTAAATAATGATAAGTATGTAAAAGAGATATATTAATAACCCATTTCAAGAAAAATAAATTAATAATAAAATTCAAATTCTTAAAAAAAAAGAAGAAAAAGAATATTCAAGGACTTAGAATATTTCTAAATTTTAAATTTTAAAAATTTCAAAATGGAAAGTGCACCTTAAATGTAAATTCACTTGCCTAAAAAAGAGAATAAAAAGGAAACCAAAGTTCAAAACAAATCCAAAGATCCTCTTAAATATCAGCAAGGCTGCAAACAATGAAATTTGCCATAAATATGGACACTGTCACAAATCGTGAAGTCTGCCTATAAAACCAAGGATTGCTATAAATGGCATCGTTCGCTCATAAATCTAGGCACTGTCACCAACTATGAAGTTTGCCTATAAATTAAGCACTACTACAAATGGCAGGGTTTTCTTATAAATCTAAGCATTGTCACAAACTGTGAGGTTTGCATATAAATCTAAGCACAATCATTAATAATAGAGTTTGCCATATCTCTAGCACTGCCACAAAAAATGGAGTGTTCTGTACCAAAATGAAAGTCCTCTTTTGGAGGCATTCCAAAGTTCTTTAACAAAGGTACCCCCTATATTTTCTCAAAAGGCACGATTCTTAAAAAAAGCTAAAAACTTAAAAAAAAGCTAAATCTCAAAAAGGCTTAACAAATTTAAAATGTTCAAAGTCCAAAAAAAAATTCAAAACCAAAATCCTCAGATGAGGCTTTACAAAATCAAATCCATAACCAAGACCAAATCTATCTACCTACCGTAAAAAGTGGAGTTCGCTATATATCTTAACACTATCGTAAACAATGAAGTTCACTATAAACCCAAAGTCCTCTAATGATGCATCAATATCTTTTTAGAAGTTAGCTAATGTCCTCCTAAGAGGCACTAAATGATACTAAAATTCATTTGCCTATGGGCAAACATCTCAACTCATACTTAGGCATGGCCACAAACAATAAAGTTTGCTTATGAATCTAGGCACTATCACAAATGGTAGAGTTTGCCTATAAATCCAAATCCCTCTTATGAGTCCCTTAAAAATTCAAAAAAACCAATGTCCTCCTAGTGAGGCACAAAATATCAAATCCTTTTATAAGGCATTAAAACTAAAATTTGGGCATTACTGTAAATGGTGGAGTTTGCCCATGAAAGTTTAAGCATAGCCACAAATAGTGGAGTTCATTTCACCCCTCCAGCTATGGTTTGATTTGCCGATTTGCATAAATCACTCTACCTATCTTTATTTTTCATGTGGAGAAACTGATGCTAATCAAACACCAATAAAGGGTTAACACGTCGATAAGTTAATGTTAACTACCCTATCAATTGTGATTCTTGCGATAAGCTAGAATGAGTCGCTCCATCAAAATTCATCATCAATGAGGAAATCGTTGCCTTAGGTACTATTCTTATCGACAAGATAGCCTAAGTCTCTTTCCTTCACTTTGAATTTTGTTTTCCTAAGAACTATTGTGCTAGTCTACCTAAAATTGGGGGCAACTGTAGACACTGAGTCCCAAGGTAGTTTAGATTAGAGTTATCGAATGAGGAAGTGTTACTTGTGTCATAGATGGAGAGCAGAAGCACTGTTCATCATCTTTAGCTTTCATAGATTCTTAAATGGTTTTCTCAGGCTCTGCTTTTTTATATTGCTCCAGATTTATAGTGAGGTTTTAATAAAAAAATTTGGGGTTTTTTGTTGACAAACTCTCGTATCTCACGGTGAAATGCCTGTCTATCACTGATTTTCTTTACCTACCTCTCATTGGTAGGCTCATTTGCTTGTCTACCATATTGCCCGTGACTCACTCTGAAAGGTGCCCTTGACTCATTGAGTCACACGTAGATGTCAATTTGAGGATAATGCAAAGTCAGATGGCAGACTTGTAATTTTCTTCCAAGCTAAGTGTCACCCGTCTATGGTGAGTAGCACCTATCGGTGGGGTTTTTACAACATTATGCACATTTTTCACAATTGGCAAAGATAAGGCTTAATTTTTAGGGACCTAACCCCAATTTGATCCTATAACATATTAGATCAATTACAATTTTGAATTTGAATAAGAGTTTAAGATGGTTTCTAACTCCAATCTTTAATAAAAAAGAAAAATCCAACAAAAATGGTAAGTGGCTTCTTTATTTTTTTTGGGATACTTTTTAGCAAAAAAAAATCTTTCTTTGGGGAGAAAAAACACAGAGTTTTTTAAGAGAGAAAAGTCCTTGAAAATATTATTTTTTATTATTTAATACTATGGAATCTAAGGAGGAGGGCACATGAAGACTTTTCTCTTGGTTTTCTTGAGATTAAACACACACTTAGGGTAATATTCTAGGCTAAAATTCCTTTTTTTGAATTTAAATCCATTAAATATCATGTGAATGGTTTTCTTGTGGGGCTTTTATTTTATATTTACATGTTAATACTATAATTCCATGTTATTTTGCATGCTTAAATGTTTATTTTAAGTTTATTAGGCCATGATAGTTTAAAAATAATTAAAGTCTATTAGAAAAGCATATTTTTTAGATTTTTTTCCATTAATGTAATTTTTTATTCTTTAATGTCTTGAATATGTGATTCGTTTTATTCATAGTTTTTTAGGATTTAAATGAATTTATTGGTCTCAATAGTGATTTTAGGATGTTTTTAAGTCATTGATACATGTTTAAATGGGTTTTAGTATGCCAAATATCAAAATTTTGCATGCTATTCTCAGGACTGCACTCAAGATAGGAGTCACAAAAAAATGGCATGAGTGATGCCCGTTTCTCGTAGGGAATGACGGGATGTCAGGTGGCTTCCTTCTAATTTCTCGCTCTTTGGTTGCCCATATCTTCCTCTTTGGCCCATCTATGAACTTCTTTTTTGTCCCTTCTAATTATTTTCATACATGTCTTATTTTTATGTTAATTTAAATGTTATATTTTAATTTCTTAATTTTTGTATGACATTTTACTTTTTGCCATTTGTATGTCTTTATTTTATTTATGTACTTTTTTGATCTAGTATGCATGCATTTATTTATTTTAGTGTTTATTATTATTTATTGTATTTCTAATTGTTTATTTTCTTTCGTTTTCTTTTGAGCAAATTAATAATTTTGCATGCATGAGTTGCTTTGAAGATTAGAGTTCTAAAGACTACAATGCATATGTCGTAGTTATTTAAATTTTTACTTTTTTTCAAATATCCAATTTTCCATCGAAAATGACACATAAAAAAGTAAAGTTTCTTTTTTATCAAAATAGGATCATTCATCCCCTTTTCCTTAAAACTTATTCAAGAATTCTTCATTTTTATAAATATGCATGCGGGAACCGATGTTGCCATCCAAATAAATATCCTATTTTATACATTTTTTATTTTATATTTTTGTGAGAATATTTTATTTTTTATTGATTTTATAGCTTTATTTCCATGCTTCTATTGCTTATTTATTTATTTATCATTTTGACTCGTGTGAGAAAAGAGATAGAGAATTAATCCTAAAAACACTTTTATATAAACATTAACTAAGGTATAACTAAGATTAAAGTCTTGAACCATCTTTGTTTTTTATTTCAAGAGCTTAGATTATTTTCCCAACATTCTATTTGGTGACGACACCACAATACTTACCCTGTGTGCCCAAATAGATGCCCTCATAAGTCAATTGCTAACAATAGAATAGGGGTACCTGGAGATGTTTTCTCATGCCTTCTTGAAGCTTGAGGCTTAGCAAATTGGGTTGAATCCCTATTTATTGCAAATTGACCAATCTTCTCGAGTTTTATGAACTTTCATTTGATCTCAGACACTAAAAGAGGGCTTCCGAAAACAAGCTAGATACTGACGAGAGGCGAAGGGGGTTTGGCATGCATGACAATACCAATTGCATCTTTATAAAACTATTAGATCATTAGGTCATCATTTCTTAATACATGCATATCATATATGCATTTCCCCAATCTTGACTTTAGATCCAACAACCTTGACTTTGGTTAACAAGCTAATTGGCTAGTTAAATGACCCATTAATATGAGCTTGACTTTGGTCAACAATCCAATATGATAAAGAACTCTAGTTCTCTTCCAATCTTTGGAAGGCTAATATACCTTAATATTTATTGAGGGATATGCTTAATTAAGTCTCACCATTCATGATTGGTATACATTTTTTGTGTGTTTCATATATCTATCACAGAAATATATAGCATAAACAAATATAAAATAGTTATAGATTTTTTTACATTGACCTCACTGAGCCAAAAGGAGATCAAAAGGTCAAATCTAGGTAGAATGCATGATTTACAAATAAAATAAAAACAATGCATATGACTATTATCTTGTTTTCTTAGATCTTCATTCAACCAACTAGCTACTTATTCTTAGTCTTCTTCTTTTCTATTCTAACCTATGCAATCTAATTACATATAATCAATTAAAAAGTACAATACAAGAAAGAAATTGGCCAGGACATAAAAATCCTTATGGGTCGAAATGTAAATATGCAAGTGCTTCATCACATTGTGCTTTAGTGCATAACTAGTCATAATGCCAATCATACAACTTTAGATGCATCTCTAATGTATAAACAAAACATCTATGTTAGATTTTTTTTAATTTTTTAAACTACTTGAAACTCATTTTAAATTTTATCCAAATTAGATTAATTTAAAATGGAAACTTTTCATTTTAGGTAAGGTGTCATTATAAGGAACTTCCAAACTGTCCTAATCTTATATGTTCTTATAATTATCCTTAATTATTGATCATTAATGATAATTAATATAATAATTACCTTTAATTAAATAAATATTGTTCATGTGCCCTAAAACTTGTATGGGTCAAATCACTAAAGACTTAGAAAATGGACAAGCATGCAAAACAATTTTATATGTATACTAAGTCATATGTACCATTAAATGGGGCAAAAATGTATAAGGCCCATTCTAGCCCCTAGATGACTTAAGAAAAATAAATTTGGGCTTAAGCCATTGATCCACATCATTTCATTGGGTCCACCAACTCATATGCCCATTTGCTGCCCTAATTAAACTACCCTATGTAAATATTTCTTACCTAAATAGATTTAATCCATATAAAGCCCATTTTCATTTATTTAAAAGGCCTAAAAAGAAATTAAATAAAAAATATTATGTATTTTAAATATCTAGAATCAAAATTCACCAATGACATATGAAGAACCTAAGAACAACAATTTATAGCTAAGTTTAATTGGGGTTTGTGTAGGGTCCCTTAATCTTTTCTATTTTATCTCAATGTTTGATACATTGTTCCTAAAATAATCTTAAATTTTTTTTACTAAAAATTAGCTTAAGAAATAAAGGACAGTAGATTTTGTCCATTTATATAATCTTTTTCCATTTATGCATAAATTTAATATATCAAATATGGCAAGTCTAGTTTTTTATTCATCATGCATTAGATCATAAAATTACTCTATTTCATATATAATTAACTTATAATAACATATTTTTAAGAACATTTATATTGTGAAACTTAAAATTCTATAATTGGCATACATTTAAAATTTCACATATTCTAAAACATACATAGATAACATCTGAAAAAATGATTTTATGGCTGAAACTAGGGCTCTAATACCATGCTGGGGTTTAATGATTTCATACATCAAGTTACAACCATTAAAGGGGCCATGAAATCATTTAACCTAAATTAAGATATTTCAAAAATACCTTAGATTATTATCAATTAGTTGATTTTCACAACATCAGGTTATAGCATATCATAGTGTCCAAGGCAGATAATCTCTAATAAAATAATCCAAACTAGAGAAAGGAAAAAAAACCCTAAAATATTAGAACTACACTAGCCAAAAATACTAGGTGCTAGTAGGGAGAATTCAACTACAGAAAGAAAAATAGATGGAGGCAGTTAAAACCTAATTCTAAATGGACTACACCTCTTTAAAATTTTATAGAAAATTAATCAAAATGGGTTTTGATCAATTTATTTGGCCTCTAATTAAATCACACATGAACCTATTAAAGCTTTATGCACAGACAGCCTTTGGCGAGCTTCTCTATATAGACTAGTGATTTAATAGCCCAAATCATCTTTAAATCCCATTAAATTAAATATTTTAGGTCCATGATGATAAATTTGAATTGCAACCATGTCTTTAGGTTTGTTTAGTAGTTATTAATGTTAAATTGCTCAATTTTATGTTAAAAGTTTTAATGTTTTGATTTTGAATGATTGAGTTTAATTGTTGGTTGTTTTATGGGTTTTTTTAGCTAAAAGGAACTAAATTACCCTGATAGGGACAAGGGTGCTCCCCATTAAGTTACTTGAGGCCTTTCTCATTTCAGTCTAAAATAAAAAAAAAACTCAGCAAAGAACATCACCATCCCTACTATGTTTCTTACATGCTCTCCATCAAGAAGTGAAGAACAAGGCAGGCACCAAAGGCATCCCCACCAAGTCTCTTAACCTCTCAACAAGAAGAAATCAACTCGGCAGGGATGCCATACCATCCCCACTAAGTTCTTTAGTAGTAAAACATGATATAGGATGTTTTCTACAGATTAAAGAGGTTGGGTGGTGGATAGACTTATTGAGTTTTAGGTATTTAAGTGTCCTTAAGTTAGAATTAAATGTTATATAATTTTTCATCTTAGATTAGCCTAGTTTATTCTTTTTTAACTTCAATTTAAAAGTAAGAGCTCTATTCTTTTAAGGTTTTCAAGCATGTTTTCTCTGTTGTTCCTGAAGACATCAAGATAAATTTTAAAGCTTTACGAGTATAGTACTTAATTATTTAATTCATTTCGATCATGAACAATGAGTAATTTCCTTACTTTTTCAAAGGAAACTTGAACCCTCATCTTTTTATTTTAATGACTCATTTTTTAGCTTAATTTAAATGCAAGCTATTATTTCTTAATTCATGTGCTAAATTCTATCTTTAATTATGATTTGATTGATGTTTAATGTTTTGAATAGATGATTGAATGTTAGTTTAAATTCTTAATCAATGATATGCATGTTCTTGACCTATTTTATTCATTTCAATTTATTATTGTGTTTTAAAAATTGAGAAAAGAGTTTGTTATTCATGAGTTTATTAGGCTTAAGAAATTTAATTAAGAGTAAGTTAAGGATAGGTGTTTCGAAAGATGATTTAACTGAAGTTTAGGAGTTTAAAAACTAGATTTGTATGCTTGATAATAAATCATTTTTAATCAGGTGGTCCATTATTCTATAATTATATTCTAAACAAGATATCTATCTTAAATTGGTTTTCCATAACAACTCGTGTTATTCTAAAATTGAGTTATTATCAATAAGAGGTGAGGTGGATAGTCCCTTAGCATAAGTGTTTTAGTTATTGATTTTCCTCATCACTTTCATTTTGTTTTATGTTTAATTTAATTAATTTTAGTTTAGCCTTAGTTTTTTTTATTTAATTGTTTAATTTAGCTTAGTTGAATCCATAATTACCTTCAAAAACTTGGGAAATTCTTTCACACATCATTTTTTTCAAAATCTAAAATAGACAATCTCTTAGGTAAGATATTATAGGGTCTTAATCTTATTTTCCTATATTACTACTAGATCTAGTACTCTTGCTAGACACCAGTCAAGTTTTTGGCGCCATTGCCCAGGGATTGGTATTTATTTTAGATTTTGCAGTGAATTTTGTGTGCTACTCTTCTTATATTTCCTATTCTTTATTTTTTTATTCTTTTTAGGTGTCAATAGTGTAAGGTAAGAGCTGACCCAATATTAACTATTGACCTTGAGATTGAGAGGAAATTGCATAGATGGAGGCGACAACAAAGGGGAAATACGAACACACATGATATTTTGCAAAATGAGCCACTTCTCAATAATCAACCACCACTACTGGAGGGCAAGTCATTTAGAATGAGACATAAAACAACCCAAATCAAGTCCAAGGGAATGGGATGCAAGCATGGACCATTAGAGACTATGCTACTCCAAAGTGGAATAAGGTGATGGAATATGACATGGTATGATAATCATGATAGCACAGCAGAAAAATAAAAATTTTATCATACATACCATACATATCCAAAGATAGGAACGAAAACATGCAATTTTAGGGTTTTGAAACTTACAATAGATGATGCCTTTTATTCTTTGATTTTGTGATGTCCAGCAACCAAGATGCCTTTATCCACTTTAGTTCTCGATCACCAATGCCAAGGAACAGCCTTTTGCGCCACTCCCTCTATTCTCACACACACAATTACACCGTCGGCTTAAAAACGAGATTGCTAGATCTCTTTTTCGGTATTGTGTAAGGGTTATAGTTTGAAGCTACAAAACTTGATTTTGTACTTCTTTAGATTGCTATTACTGCTCAATAACACAAAAGAATGAGGAACAATCCTTTCTCCTTGTGAAAAATTGAACAAAAGAATTAAGAGAGAGAGAGTCACTATTCACGAGTTACTATTCACGAGTTACTATTCATGCCACAAAAAAAAATAGGTTTAGGGTTTTATTTCTTTTAATATATATGCTTATCCTTTGGCAAGTCATTAATCTGAATTCAACTATCCTAAGATAATTAATTCAAACTCTATCACTTCCTAAAGATAAGTAATATATTTTGAATTAAACTCCTTTGAATTTAAATTCAAATTTGAAATAAAACATAAGACATTTAAATAAATGAAATCACTTAATTAAATATATAAGTGATTTAATTTAATTTAAATTCCTTTAGGCTTTAATATTCAATTAACTTAATTAACACAAGATAATTAATTAATTGAAATTAAACCTTATGGGCTGAATTTCTCTCTCTCATGGACCAAAGCCCAATAGCAATATTATAACCCATTACATACATTAATTTGACTTTAATTAAAAGCCCAAATTAATGTCCAATACTTAATTTAAATATTTTAAGCCCAATGCTTTGTGTGCGATCCTATAGGTCCATTTAATGTTGGCAATGAATTAATAAATTAATTCAAAGGCTATATATATTCTCTAGCAAGATATTATAGAATTCCAAATTAAATGAAAATGCATATGGCATTTGGTGACCTAATGCAATTTCGCATAGTCCCTTACCCATAAATATCAGAATTAATATAAGGCATGGAACTAGTCATCCTTATATACATTAATTCATTTCTTGATATTCCAGTGACACTGAACTCTCAGATAAATAATGATTACTCATTATTTCATCTCGGTATGGCCATACACTTCTCAGTTCACTGATCAAGTGGCCGGTGATATTTTTCTCTCTTATCGAGAGGGGTAATCCCTTCACTTCTCTCATGCTCTCTAACATGAATCAGTGCATACCCAATCATACCCGTACTTGTCACTCTGTTACGAGCACGTTAGGTGTATGTCAAAGTACACAGTAATTCATAAAGAGTTTCATAGAGATTTCAGGTCTAAGAACTCCGATACAAAACTTGCATATGAGAAACACTTGTGACTTGTACCATGTAGTGTTCTCATGAGCGGATCGAATCCAGATACCATGTTCTTTAACATGTATCTATGATCTCTGATTGACACTCTTGTCCTAATGATCCGTAAGACAGAACTCATAAGATCAGAGAGAGCATACTAGTCTTAATTCATTTGTTATTCCCATAACAATGACTGACTAGGGATATTTAGAATGATGTCTCATTTGTTTCAAGGTCTTACAATCCATGTGCCTCACACATGATAACTTAAACCGTAACGACATTCTTGGATAGTTTTATCAATTGATATGCATAGGAATACAAAAGATAAAACTAATGCCTCATTTTATTAATTTCAAGTGTTTCGTTACAATGCATTGGGGCTAGGGCTTACACTAACAATCTCCCACTAGCACTAGTCCCAATTGGGCATAGCCCTAAGGTCGAACGCTCTCAAATGAGCTTCGTGCAGATTTGGATGTAACTGTTTCGTCAAAGGATCTGCTACATTATCTTCACTTGATATCTTGCTAACCTTGATGTCCCCACGATCAATGATTTCTCTGATCAAGTGGTACCTTCTGAGTATGTGTTTGGATTTCTGGTGTGACCAGGGCTCCTTGGCCTGTGCAATGGCCTCGTTATTGTCACAGAAAATTTCTAATGGATCTAGGATGCTTGGGACCACTCCTAATCCATTAATGAAATTTTTAATCCAAACAGCCTCTTTTGCAGCCTCACTTGCTGCAATATACTCAGATTCTGTAGTTGAGTCGGCAACGGTTTCTTGCTTCGAGCTTCTCCAGCTGACAGCACCATCGTTCAAAACAAAAACAAACCCAGATTGCGATCTAGAATCCTGAGTGCTGGTCTGAAAAGCAGCATCGGCATAACCTTGTATGACGAGCTCTTCTTGACCACCATACACCAAGAAGTGATCCTTAGTCCTTCGCTGGTACTTCAGGATCCCTTTTACAGCAGACCAGTGCTTCTCACCAGGGTCTTGCTGAAACCTACTGGTTATACTCAGTGCATGAGCAACATCCAACCTAGTACATAACATAGCGTACATGATAGATCCAATAGCAGATGCATATGGGATTCTACTCATGTTGTCCCTTTCCTCTTTGGTTTTAGGGCACTGTTCTTTAGTCAAAGGAACTCCCAAAGCCAAAGGTATGTATCCTTTCTTTGAGTCTCCCATACTAAAACGCTTTAGTACTTTGTCTATGTACTTTTCTTGACTTAGTCCCAAAAGCCGATTCGATCTATCTCTATAGATTCGAATACCAAGTATTGTCTCTGCTTCATCTAAGTCTTTCATTGAGAAACATTTTCCCAACCATTGCTTAACCTTTTGCAATGTTGGAATATCATTCCCAATGAGAAGGATGTCGTCCACATATAGGACCAGAAACACTACTATGCTCCCACTAACCTTCTTGTACACACAAGGCTCATCTTCGTTCTTGATGAAGTCAAATTCTTTGACTGCCTCATCAAAGCGATGATTCCAACTTCGGGATGCTTGCTTTAATCCATAAATGGATTTTTGAAGCTTGCATACCTTATTAGGATGCTTGGGATTGACAAAACCTTCAGGCTGTGTCATATACACATCCTCAAGTAAATTTCCGTTAAGGAAAGCAGTTTTGACATCCATTTGCCATATCTCATAATCATGATATGCAGCTATGGCAAGCAAGATCCTAATGGACTTGAGCATGACTACAGGCGAAAAGGTCTCGTCATAGTCTATACCATGAGTTTGTCGAAAACCTTTTGCTACTAGTCTACCTTTGTAGGTCTTATCAGCTTTTAGTTTGAATAACCACTTGCATTCAATTACCTTAGCACCTTCTGGTGGATCAACCAAGGTCCAAACTGGTTATCGTACATTGATTGCATCTCGGATTTCATGGCTTCAAGCCAATTATCCGTGTCTGGGCTTTCAATAGCTTCTCGGTAGGTAGTAGGATCCTCACGATCTACTAACTCAATAGTGTCACTGTCAGTGATTAGAAATCCATATCTCTCAATCTCCTGACGTACCCTACCGGACCTTCTAGGTTCTTGTGTAATGGGTTCTTGTTCCACAACTGGTTGTGAACTTGATCCCATTTCCAAACCATCCTCTATAGGAGTTTGTGGTGCTTGAATTTCTCCAAGTTCTACTTTACTCCCACTGTCTTTCTTGAGAAGGAACTCCTTTTCCAAGAAAACAGCCTTGCAAGCAATAAATACTTTGTTCTCGGCTTGTGAGTAAAAGTAGTATCCCTTTGTTTCTTTAGGATAACCCACAAACAAGCAGACAGTGGATTTGGACTCTAGTTTTTCAGATGTTAATTTCTTAACATGTGCTTCACAGCCCCAAATCCTGAGAAAAGACATATTGGGTTCTTTCCGAGTCCATACCTCGTATGGTGTCTTCTCAACTGCTTTAGTTGGAGTACGGTTCAATAGAAACGCAGCAGTTTCTAATGCATAACCCCAAAAAGAGATAGGAAGATTAGCTTGACTCATCATAGATCGAACCATGTCCAACAGAGTTCGATTTCTCCTTTCGGACACACCATTCCATTGAGGTGTTCCAGGAGGAGTGAGCTATGAAATAATACCACACTCCTTTAGATGACTGTCAAACTCTTGGCTTAAGTATTCGCCACCTCGATCTGATCGAATGGCTTTTATACTTTTGCCAAGTTGGTTTTCTACTTCATTCTTAAACTCTTTGAATTTCTCAAAAGTTTCAGACTTGTACTTTATCAGATAGACATAGCCATATCTACTGAATTCATCTATGAATGTTACGAAGTAGCTAAAACCACCTCTAGCATGTGTACTTAAAGGTCCACATAGATTGGAATGTATTAGTTCCAATAAGCCATTAGTCCTCTCGCCATTTTTATTAAAAGGACTCTTTGTCATTTTTCCATGCAAACATGGCTCGCATGTATCATAAGACTCTAAGTCGAATGACCCAAGCACTCCAGTTTTGTGGAGTCTTGAAATGCATTTTTCGTTTGCATGTCCTAAGCGACAATGCCAGAAGTAAGTAGGGTTCAATTCGTTTGATTTAACCCTCTTTGTATTAATGTTGTATATGGACTATTTGTTTTGTAAATCAAGGATATAAAGGCCATTTTGCAACATGGCATTGCCATAAGAAATGCCTTGGCGACGAATATGAGCATTGCCATTTTTAATAACAAAATCAAATTCATCATTATCCAAACATGAAAATGAAATAATGTTTCTGCTCATAGCAGGCACATAATAACAATAATTAAAAACAATACAAAGTCCGGAAGGTAAAGTGAGGTGATAGTCGCCTATCTCCATGGCAGCAACTCGTGCTCCATTCCCCACACGGAGGTCCACTTCATTCTTCCCAAGTAACCGCCTATTTCTTAACCCCTGCACATTTGAACAAATGTGAGAACCACAACCGGTATCCAATACCCAAGTGGTAGAAATAGAAAGGTTAACTTCAACAATAAAAATACCAGAACTGGACGCCTTGGCTCCATTCTTCTTTTGTTCTTCCTTAAAGAGAGCGCAATTCTTCCTCCAATGCCCTATCTTGTTGCAATGGAAGTAAGTGCTCTCACTCTCTTTGAGTTTTGGCGCCTTGGGCTTGGATTGGGCCTGAGGTGCACTCCCACTTGACTTGGGTTTTGCCTTTCCCTTTCCCTTTCCCTTAGCTTGTCCCTTCTTAATTCCCTTTTGAACCATTAGTACGGGATTGGTCTTTCGAATGTTTTCTTCAGCATTCTTAAGCATCCCATGAAGCTCAGTGACTGACTTGTTCATTGTATGCATGTTATAATTCATCACAAATGGATCATAAGCAGCAGGCAATGATCCTAAGATCAAGTCAGTGGCCAATTCCTTTGGCACTAGTACCTCAAGCTTCTCAAGAGTATCAAGATACCCTTTCATCTTGAGTACATGGGTACTAACAGGTGTACCCTCAGCCATCTTGCAAGAAATTAATGCCTTTATCGTCACGAACCTCTCGTGACGAGCTTGCTCTTGGAACATCTCCTTGAGGTGCACCATGATCGCATAAGCCTCTTGGTCCATAAATTGCTTTTATAATTCAGGCACCATAGTGGCCAGCATCAGACAGGTCACATCATTGGAGTCGCTCTTCTTGGTCTCAAAAGTTTCCTTTTGAACCGCAGAGGCGTTCCTTCCTGGTTCATCAGGCAAGGGTGCATCCAAAACATATGACTTCTTCTCTTGCTTAAGAACTATTCTTAAGTTTCGAGACCAGTCTATGAAATTGGTGCCATTCAATTTGTCCTTTTCAAGGACCGATCGCAATGAGAAATTGTTGTTTGAAGATGCCATTTTCAATCTACAATAAAATTTAGCAAGATTAAATGAGGTCTTATTAATGATCCCACAAACCGAATTAATATCCCTTTAAATAATTCGCGTTAGTGATTTAATGTGGGCCAAGATCCACTTTTCTCAACAACTTATTAGTCAAGCTGAGCTTGTACACCTAACAAGTTAAGTTACTTAGGTAGGAAAACTCCAATCATGTCTCGTACATGACTCTTGGATCAAATGGGCTAACATCTTAGGATGTTATAGCACAACCCATTTATTAGTTGCCTAGGTCCGGGCATCCCTTTCCATGATAAGTCCAACCTACATTCACAACCCATGCCTCACAAAGATAATCGGGCGCATCTAGGACTCCTAGTCTACGTGACCGATGATCGATGCCTTGACATATTTCGAATTAGGAAGGCAACTTTGTGACTTACTATTTTTTAGGGATTCATTTTATTACGCCTTACATGGCATACACTTTGTCATCCATACATAGCATGCATATATATATAATTGCATAAAGTAAAGCGTGACAAACATGGGCCCAAAAACTTACAACTAAGATTCTATACTATTACATAAGAATCTTCGAGTTGGGCTTCTCCACTCCGGTGGGCTTCGTCTTGATTTACAAAGTCTTCAAATAAATTCTATTCTAAGAAATAAATGAAAATTTTACAATAAAATATAATGGCTCGCAGGCCATATTTAATTACAAAAACCCAGGGCCCATGAATGCACCATGCATATCCATTCATCACACCAAACAAGCAAATAAATATACATAGCATTCATGGATCAAACAAAGTCCAATTTTAATTAGATTTAGCCAAGCCCATTAATGGAAATTGTGTACTTGAAGCTTTATGAGATGACCCCGTGATGGGCCTGGGCCGAAGCCCAATGGACTAAATCCTCTTATTGAATAAGTTCTCTTAAAAGCCCAAAACACAAACTATTTAGATTTGTGCTATAAATCAACTCTAGCATAATTTCCAATTTAGCCATTTTTAATTTTATGTCATACAGCCCATAAACATTAAAAATGCATATAATATGTGCTAACATGAATTAAAAATAAAATCATGAAGAACACATATATAGTACACGGCATTCATGCAAAAACAAACAAACAACAAAAACTAGTTGTTTAATGCTTATGTAATGCCATAAAATGCACAAACATTTAAATCAATTTTATGAGTCATTTAATAATCTAAATAATTCCATAAACATTGATTTAATATTCTGTACCATTTTAATCTAAATGTGTTTTTACCATTTTAATCAAAACATAACAAACAATGTTGATTAAACATGTAACAAACACAAACTAGACATAGTTTTAAGTGATTTTAAAATTAATCAATTAAATTGTCATGGACCATAATTAAAACCAAATTTAAAACATGTCCAGACCTGATATTTAATCTTTAAAAATCACTTACAAACATCCCAAAAACGTTTTTACATTTAATTTTGAAAACTAGTTGTTAAAATAGCAATTTACATGCCAACTAGCACCTAGTTTCATAATTAACATGTACCATCAGGTATAAATAATTAAATCCGACCATTACCAGCCCTAATAACATCTTAGGACAGTATATTAACATGTCATATTAATTATAATACCTATCTAATCAATTAAAATCGTTTTTACACCAAAACAATGCAAAAAACTCAAAACAGAAAATTTCAGATTTGCATGTTTTCAAAATAACGATTTTTAATTAATTTTTTCATGCATCTAAAGCACTAAAATAAGCATGTCTAGGCTCTGATACCACTGATGGAATATGACATGGTATGATAATCATGATAGCACAGCGGAAAAACAAAAATTTTATCATACATACCATACATATCCAAAGATAGGAACGAAAACATGCAATTTTAGGGTTTTGAAACTTACAATAGATGATGCCTTTTATTCTTTGATTTTGTGATGTCCAGCAACCAAGATGCCTTTATCCACCTTAGTTCTCGATCACCAATGCCAAGGAACAGCCTTTTGCGCCACTCCCTCTATTCTCACACACACAATTACACCGTCGGCTTAAAAACGAGATTGCTAGATCTCTTTTTCGGTATTGTGTAAGGGTTATAGTTTGAAGCTACAAAACTTGATTTTGTACTTCTTTAGATTGCTATTACTGCTCAATAACACAAGAGAATGAGGAACAATCCTTTCTCCTTGTGAAAAATTGAACAAAAGAATTAAGAGAGAGAGAGTCACTATTCACGAGTTACTATTCACGAGTTACTATTCATGCCACAAAAAAAAATTAGGTTTAGGGTTTTATTTCTTTTAATATATATGCTTATCCTTTGGCAAGTCATTAATCTGAATTCAACTATCCTAAGATAATTAATTCAAACTCTATCACTTCCTAAAGATAAGTAATATATTTTGAATTAAACTCCTTTGAATTTAAATTCAAATTTGAAATAAAACATAAGACATTTAAATAAATGAAATCACTTAATTAAATATATAAGTGATTTAATTTAATTTAAATTCCTTTAGGCTTTAATATTCAATTAACTTAATTAACACAAGATAATTAATTAATTGAAATTAAACCTTATGGGCTGAATTTCTCTCTCTCATGGACCAAAGCCCAATAGCAATATTATAACCCACTACATACATTAATTTGACTTTAATTAAAAGCCCAAATTAATGTCCAATACTTAATTTAAATATTTTAAGCCCAATGCTTTGTGTGCGATCCTATAGGTCCATTTAATGTTGGCAATGAATTAATAAATTAATTCAAAGGCTATATATATTCTCTAGCAAGATATTATAGCATTCCAAATTAAATGAAAATGCATATGGCATTTGGTGACCTAATACAATTTCGCATAGTCCCTTACCCATAAATATCAGAATTAATATAAGGCATGAAACTAGTCATCCTTATATACATTAATTCATTTCTTGATATTCCAGTGACACTGAACTCTCAGATAAATAATGATTACTCATTATTTCATCTCGGTATGGCCATACACTTCTCAGTTCACTGATCAAGTGGCCGGTGATATTTTTCTCTCTTATCGAGAGGGGTAATCCCTTCACTTCTCTCATGCTCTCTAACATGAATCAGTGCATACCCAATCATACCCGTACTTGTCACTCTGTTACGAGCACGTTAGGTGTATGTCAAAGTACACAGTAATTCATAAAGAGTTTCATAGAGATTTCAGGTCTAAGAACTCCGATACAAAACTTGCATATGAGAAACACTTATGACTTGTACCATGTAGTGTTCTCATGAGCGGATCGAATCCAGATACCATGTTCTTTAACATGTATCTATGATCTCTGATTGACACTCTTGTCCTAATGATCCGTAAGACAGAACTCATAAGATCAGAGAGAGCATACTAGTCTTAATTCATTTGTTATTCCCATAACAATGACTGACTAGGGATATTTAGAATGATGTCTCATTTGTTTCAAGGTCTTACAATCCATGTGCCTCACACATGATAACTTAAACCGAAACGACATTCTTGGATAGTTTTATCAATTGATATGCACAGGAACACAAAAGATAAAACTAATGCCTCATTTTATTAATTTCAAGTGTTTCGTTACAATGCATTGGGGCTAGGGCTTACACTAACATAAGGAGCATAGGACTATCATGCTACCTCAAAACAACCTTTTTAAGCTAAAACTGGCCACCATCACAACAATACAAAAGAATCAATTCTCAAGATTAGAGATTGAAGACCCAGCTCAACATTTGGATATTTTCTTAGAGATAAGTGATAGAGTTTAAATTCCAAATGTGTCAATTTATGCTATTCGACTGAAGTTATTCCCATTTACCCTCATAAGTAAGGCATAAGATTGGTTGCAAATGTTACCAAGCCAGTCTATAAGGTCATGGGAATAGATGAAAGAAAAGTTCTTAGTATGGTTTTTTCCACAAACTATGACGATCACAATTAGGAATAACATTTATAATTTCTAATAACTTTATAAGGAACCCTTTCATGAGGATTAAAAGTGGTTTATGAGACTTTTGAAGAGTTACCCCCACTAAGAGATTTCTATACATTAGTTGATGCCCACCTTTTATATGGGTGTCAACCAATCAACAAGATCTCTTAGAGTAAGTTTCAGGTGTAAGTTTCATGAACAAGATACTAGAGGAAGTTTTTTTGATCTTAGATGACATGTCCACTAATAAAGTTCAATGAAGTACACAAAAAACCAAGGAGTGCACAATGTAGATGAGGTGGCAATGTTGAAGGCTCAAATGGAGCTATTGAAGAAGGAATTAAGCATACTGAAGGTGTAAAATGTGCTAGCCCTATCTCAAAGATGTGATATTTATAGAGGTCGACATGTTATACAAGAAAATAAGGTTAAGGAAGCTAGAAGTCAATTGATTAAAGATGTTAATGATGTAAACCCATATAGTAACACTTATAATCCTCATTGGAGGAATCATCCTAACTTCTCTTAGATGGAGGGGAATCATGTATCCACTTCTAACACTTAACCTAGAGTCCCCTTCAACAAAAATACAACCCACCATACCAATGACCACTAAACCTATTAAACACCAGCCTTCGCTGTAACACCCTTATCCTTTAACATATACATATCACTTTACCCTTCTCATAACACAAAGTTTAACAGTGCAACTTAAACATAAACCAACTATACAGAAAACGTATACTCAAACTTAATTCCTAACAGTGTTATACTATTAAAACTTTACAATATACATTAAAGTCTTTTTACAAAATACAACAACTGATTAACGTTTTTACAATATACAAAGAGCCCAAAAATAAAAGTTTATACTAGTCTCTCTCGTTGACTTGAGTTGGCCATCCTGCAGCAGATATCACCTCAAAAACCTACACAGATGAAACACCCGTGCTAAGCAATAAAGCTTAGTAGGGAACTAAAATCATGATAAACGACCACTCACAGTGATCGTCAACAATGCACACATCATGCCTCAATCATAACAAAGCTTTGTTTCAAGAAATGAACAAAAATGCAGCAGTTAAATCATATTACGAAAATCATAAAGTTCAACTATAAAAATCACATTGATGCTTTAATCAACATATATAATCATGTAAGCTCTAATTTTCTATGGCTTTAAATTCAACTAATTATCATGTGATTAGTTTCTAAATTGATACTAAACCATAAAAGCATAATTATCTATTATCTTTTCATCTATTCTTGTATGTCTTTGATATATACATATTAGAATTAAATAGCAAATCCACACTTCCAAATACCATGAGATCTTTATATTACTACAAACTTACTTTATATTGCATAAGTTATAAAAACAAGCCCGTCAATTAAGCATAACAATTATACATCAATGCCAGCTTATTTTTATATACCAAGGTTTAGGTCTTAGATTTGTATACATCGCACCACAAATAACAAACACATATTCATTAAATGTATACATACAAACAATGTGAACACCTAAATATAATCATAAGAAAAATATTTCAAAAACAATGGTTGTTACTATCTAACTCTTATATTCTTTAATATGAAATATGCTTATACAATTATAAAATTATTGCGTCCATTAGATATTATAATACTCTTTAACCTAATAAAAGTTCTTTCATATATCATGCACTGGCATACATATAGAAAAAGGCTTATGATCACAAAGGACATACATATGTATACCATCAATTTAATCAAAGCATTAATATAATACAATTTCATTATATAACCAACTAGCATGTATTTTGGATACTAGCAATAATTAAATACCCTAACATTTAATTTAGCATACTTAGTATCAATATTGCCTAAAATACTCTTATAATTTATATGCATAATCTATACACAAAATCATAGTTCATTTTACTATTCCATATAGTACGATTAACCATTACATTGAAATTAACTGTAAAGCATTTATACTTTAATTTAGCCTGCTTAAGTTCTAAAATGGTGGATAACGGGTTATATGGTAGCAGCCAAAGGTACAAAACTATTGATTATAATGATGGCACCTGAGGTACAAATAAGATACTCGAAGGTATTAAGCGGTGATCCCTTGTAGGGACAAAACTGTATGATAAATCAGTAAAGTAAACCCAAATGGGATCAAACAAATAACATGGACCCAAACGGGATGAAACAAATAACATGGACCCAAACGAGGTCGAACAAATAACATGGACCGATCAAGCGGACCCAAATAGGGTCGGCTACAACCCAAACGGGGTTGTTCAAATCAACTATAACTTTTAAACCCAAACAGGGTCACTGTAACTTTTAATTTCAAGTGGAACTAAATAGGCCAAAACTATTCAGAAGTAGCTGCAAGGTACTCTTATAGGCATGCCTATCTATCCACATCCTAGACTCAATGCATGTAATTAAATCCCTTTGATTTATCTTTCGAATCATATACATATATTTATGTATATATGTACAACTATGTGTGAAGTTTCATATACATGTTCATGTATAGACTTTATGTAAAAATGATATCACAATCATGTATGAGCATAAATAAGCTATACTCTTGATCAATTCAAATGCATGTAGTTCATTCACATGTATGTGATAACGATACTTATCATCATGCTATCTTAAATTCCAATACTCATTTATTATATACATACATACCAATATTTCCCATTACTTCAAGATATACAGTAAAGTTTAGAATCATATATTAAGTATGCATATCTTTTTACACATTTTTCTATCATACTCGTATATCACATTCATAAGAATCATAGTTATATGGAGATAAATGTACACATGTATGTTATCATTGTATATTTGTGTATTTATACAATTCACCATGAAAACATGCTTTATATCATTACTCTTAAACATATTTCACATGACAAGCACAATCAATCAGCATAATATAACTAAGTAAAATTTATCATCCATATTTACATTTCAAATATACATGCTCACATATCTATATTTCCATATTTTTGTTAAACATATTTTATGCTTAAGAACACTTTTGTTTATGATTAAAATTTCATACTTGTATAAGTTGTGTATTATCATACTTATATTATAAATTTATAGGAACAATAATTATATGTAAATTCATATGTATGTCTACATCATAATTAACTAAAAGAATATTTCAAGATTTAAACCCAAACATGTATAATCATGCTATGTTTATGTTATAAGCACACATACACTCTATTAATAGCATTACTTCTTTATATAAGTAAAGTTGACATTTTAACTATACATAATATCTACCTCAATAGATTATTAACAAATATGTATATTCTTTAGTATAATGTCATTTAGACATTCATGTGTATATATATATATATGTTAGCCCACTTAAAAATAAAATAAATCATATAACTAAATATAATGACTTTAAGTTCATTCCCATCTTGTGATTGCATATCTATACTCACACAAGTATATATATATATATAATGATGTGATACAATACATAAACTCTTAGGTTTAGGTTATCACATTAATCATATTAGATGACCACTCGTGTAAGTTTTCATAATTATTCATGAAGATATAACTTAACTATTAATGCACAACTTCAATGATGCATAGTTATAACTTATACATTCATAGCTAATTTTCAATGTAAATTATACAAATCATGCAAACCCATAAATATCCTTTAATACAAATTTATATACATATGAGTCTATAACCCTCGTATACTTCCATTCAAGGCCTATTTTGTTCAGTTATATGTATAACAAATGGGGGTAGCCTAATATAATGATAAAGGGGAATAAAAAGCAAAGTTATGGGTAAAATCATGTTGTCGCGTTCGTGACAAATGTCATGCTCGTGACAGTAGCCTTTTTGGTCATACGAATTTTCCCCTGTTCCCAGAATCCTGCAAACTGCTTAATAAAATCATTTTATACTTCATTTTAGACATGTTAAACGACCATTTTAGAAAAAGTTTTCTTGTACAAAGTTGTAGATATACATTACTATTTTCTATAACATCAAACCTCATCTCAATATCAGTTATAAATTGAAAGATATCATCCAAATACTGAAGACTGTTCATGAGTACGTGACTGCACACTTATCTGATTTTCAAGCTAGGTTAAGACTGCCATAAAAGCAAAATTAAAATCTGATTTCTTATTATGAAATATTTTTTTGGAAGTTTATTTTGAAACCTAATTGGAATCATCTAATTATCTATTCTTAAACTCAAGATATTACTAAAAGAATACAACTAGGTCCAGTGAACCCAAACCCAGAATTTTAAAACTTACATGCATGTAGTTTTAAACATCAAAGATTGATCTTTTATTTCTAGTTACTCATCAAATATAATTTCATACATTGTATTATAACCTTTCTATAGTAACATCACTTTAAAATAATCTCAAATCTAACTTTTAACAATTTATTTATCCTAACTTTATCAAATAACACATGCAAGAGGTAAATCTCTAAATCTCTTTTTTTGTAGCTATAACACTTTATCAAAATGCATCCATATCATATTGTAATCACATATTTCACTCAAGGAAAACACATGCATGAAAAGTAGGTTCCCAAACCTGAACATGCAACTCAAATCTTGTTCAAAATCCTCCTATTTCTTTCTCTTCCTTTTTCTTCCAATCTTCTAGTTCTCTTATACCCTTGTAGGCCTCTTTAATCAAGCCTTCCATCCATGCACAAGGTAGAAATCTGAAGATGTTCTTTGAGTGAAAGGGGGGCCGGATTAGAGAAATAAAAGAGATGAAAGTTACAGATTTTGCTCTTTTTTTTAATATAAGAGAAAAGGGAAAGTGTAACAAAATAGGTTATTCTTTTCTTTCCTTCTTGCATATGCAATCCACCTCACAATGCCCCATTTTATACCTGTCTTTCATGTGAGTTTAAGTGGAATGTGACATCAGCTGATCCCTCATAATTCCTCTTTAATCCTCCAACTAATTGCACGTTATAAATTGACCCCCACTTAAACCTTCTCTTCCACATTGACCCCAACCTTTATATCTTCTTTTAATTGCATCCTAATTTACTATTCTATTATTACAATTGGATCAATACTTAATTATATCAAAATTTTATCCCTTAACTAATACTTCATACTTTAATTACAACCTTGAATATTATTATACCAACATAATAATTTAATTATGCCCTTATAAAATTCATACCATATAATTCACACATTTATCACATAATTAATGATAACTTAATAACATTTTTGCCCTAATCAATATCTTAACTCTTAATAATTCATCCAATAATACTCAATTATACTTTAATAAGATGTAATTGCCCTTGTATTCTACTAGGGCCTATTTTAGGTCCTTACATCAGCACCCTTCCTATCTACCTACCAAGCTCCACATCAAAACCAAGCTCCACCTTACCAACCACCTAGTTTTCAGCTAAGACCTTAACCTCCATAAGAGAGAAAACCTAATCTAGAGGAGATGTTTGCTAATTTCATGACAACCTAGTCCATATTTATGGCAAGTCAAGAACCTAGATAGAAATCTTAAGATGTGTGCATAAGGAATCACGATGCATCAATCAAAAATTTGGAAACTTAAGTTGGATAACTTGCTAATTTACTCTCCAATAGAACTCATGGTATATTTCCATTTAATGTTGCCCACAATCCAAATGAAGAAGTAAAGCTATCACCTTAAAGAGTGGAAAGGAGGTAAAAGAGGCTGAAAAAGGTAAAATTTCTTCAAAAGTTATGGAACCAACAATGGAGGTAAGTATTTATGAACTAAATATTGCTAGTGATGTACCAAATGTGGTTGACAAAGGCAAAGGTGTGGAAGAATCTGATGCGTCTAATCTTGATGGGTCTAAGTTACCTTACCCTTCTCTAGCTAAAAAAGATAAGTAAAATAAACAATTAGCTAGATTTCTTGGCATGTTTAAAAAGTTGCATGTAAATTTACCTTTTGCTAAAGCTTTGTTACACATGCCAAAATAGGCAAAATTCATGAAAGATTTTTGTTCAAATAAGAAAAGTTAGAGGGTATGGGTATGATGCAATTATTTAAAAATTGTAGTGCCATTTTGATAAAAAAAAAATTCCTAAAAAATTAAAATATTTAGGTAGCTTCACTTTACCATATGAGCTAGGAGGAAATTTCCTCCTCTACTAGTGTTAAAGGTATTAGGAGTTTTCTTAGTCATGCTTGTTTTTATTGTTTGTTCATTAAGGATTTTTTTAAAATTGTAAAGCCACTTTCCAAATTATTGATTAAAGATGCTACATTTAACTTTAATGGTGAGTGTTTACAGGCTTTCAATTTATTAAAGACAAAAGTTAATTTCAGAACTAGTAATTGCATCACCAGACTGGAATTTACCTTTCAAGATTATGTGTGATGCTAGTGATTATACGTGGGGGCAATTTTGAGTTAAAGAAAAGATAAGGTTTTTCATACCATATACTTTGCCAGTCACAAACTCTTAGGTGCAGAAATGAATTATACCACCACTAAGAAGGAACTCTTTGAGATTTTTCTCTTATTAAAAAAATTTAGGCCACATCTTTTTGGTTTAAAAGTTATAGTTTGGTCTAGCCATGTAGCCCTTTGGCATCTCTTCGTTAAGAAAGACTCCAAACCGCTATTGATAATATGAGTTTTATTACTTCAAGAGTTTTATATAGAGATCAAAGATAAGAAAGGGGTAGAGAATTTCATGGCTAACCACTTATTATGTTTAGACTATACTCATATGGAGAAAGGGGGAATTTTTTATTTATTTTCTGATGAGCAAATATGTGTTGTTTATTCTTATGAAATTTTTGTTCCTTGGTTTGCTAACATTGCTAATTATCTTACAGGGGGTTATCTTATAAAAGATCACACATGTTAGTAAAAAAAGAAGCTAAAAGTGGATGTAAGACATTATTTATAGGACGATTCATACCTATTTAAATTATGTCTGGATCAGGTGCTGTAAAGAGCATTTCGAAGGAGGAACAAGACAATATGATGGAATATGACATGATATGTTCATGGTAATCGTGCAGCGAAAAAACGATAAAAATGATCATACATGCCAAACAATTCCATGACAAGAATCGAAACATGCAATTTTAGGGTTTTTTAAAACTTACAACTTTTGATGCCTTTTAAATCTTCAATTTGGTGATTAACAGCAACTAAGATGACTTTATCCACCTTAGACCTTGATCACCAATGCCAAGGAACAGCCTTTACGCCACTCCCTCTATTCTCACACACACAATTGCACCGACAACTTAAAATCAAGATTGCTAGCTCTCTTTTAAGGTATTGTGTAATGGTAATGGTTTTAAGCTACAAGATCTAATCTTGTACTTCCTTTAGATGTTATTGACATCCAAGAACATGAGAGAATGAAGAAGTATATTTCTCCTTGAGAAATTCGACCAAAAGAAATTTTGTGAGTGAGAGAAGAAATTCATGCCAAAAACAAAAAGAAAAACTAGGGTTTTTTTCTTTTTCTCTCTCATTCAATATATATCATTTTATTTTTAGGTGATAAATCTAAAATCCACTACTTAAAGATAAATAATTTTAGTGTTTATCACTTTTTTAAAATAAGAGATATATATTGATTCAAATTCTTTTTGATTTAATCCAAGATAAAAATATAAGACATATTAATCAAATAAATCAATTAATTGAATAAGCATTTATTGAAATTCCTTGGTATTTATCTAGGAATTTCCGCCATGTCTATTTCCATTTAAGTTTTTTAATTTGATTATAACTCTTTTAGGTATTAATACTTAATTAATTAAATTAATATAAGACATTTAATTAATTGAAATTAAACCTTGTGGACTGAATTTCTCTCTCTCATGGACCAAGGCCCAATAGCAATTTTAAAACCCATTACACACACTAATTTGAATTTAATTAAAAGTCCAAATTAATGCCCAATACTTTATTTAAATATTTTAAGCCCAATGCTTTGTGTGCGATCCTATAGGTCCATTTAATGTTGGCAATGAATTAATTCAAAGGCTATATATATTCTCTAGCAAGATATTACAGCATTCCAAATTAAATGAAAATGCATATGGCATTTAGTGACCTAATGCAATTGTTCATGGTCCCTTACCCATAAATATTAGAATTAATATAAGGCATGGAACTAGTCATCCTTATATATATTAATTCCTTTCTTGATATTCTAGTGACAGTGAACTCTCGGATAAATAATGATTACTCATTATTTTATCTCGGTATAGCCATACACTTCTCGGTTCACTGATCAAGTGGTCGATGATATTTTCTCTCTTATAGAGAGGGGTAATACCTTCACTTCTCTCATGCTCTCTAACATGAATCAATGCATACCCAATCATACCCGTACTTGTCACTCTGTTACGAGCACATTAGGTGTATGCCAAAGTACATAGTATTTCATAAAGATTTTCATAGAGATTTTAGGTCTAAGAACTCCGATACAAAACTTGCATATGAGAAACACTTATGACTTGTACCATGTAGTGTTCTCATGAACGGATCGAATCCAGATACCATGTTCTTTAACATGTATCTATGATCTCTGATTGACACTCTTGTCCTAATGATCCGTAAGATAGAACTCATAATATCATATAGAGCATACCAGTCTCAATTTATTTGTTATTCCCATAACAATGACTGACTAGGGATATTTAGAATGAAGTCTCATTTGTTTCAAGGTCTTACAACCATGTGCCTCACACATGATAACTTAAACTGAAACAACATTCTTGGATAGTTCTATCAATTGATATGCACAGTAATACAAAAGATAATACAAATGCCTCACTTTATTAATTCAAAGTGTTTTATTTCAATGCATTGGGGCTAGGGCTTACACTAACAATCTCCCACTAGCACTAGTCCTAATTGGGCATAGCCCTAAGACCGAATGCTCTCAAATGAGCTTCGTGCAGATTTGGGTGCAACTATTTCATCAAAGGATCTGCAACATTGTCTTCACTTGCTATCTTGCTAACCTTGACATCCCCACGATTAATGATTTCTCTGATCAGGTAGTACCTCCTGAGTATGTGTTTGGATTTCTGGTGTGATCGGGGCTCCTTGGCCTGTGCGATGGCCCCGTTGTTGTCACATAAATTTTCTAATGGATCTAGGATGCTTGGGACCACTCCTAATCCAGAAATGAAATTTTTATTCCAAACAGCCTCTTTTACAGCCTCACTTGCTGTAATATACTCAGATTCTGTAGTTGAGTCGGCAACGGTCTCTTGCTTCGAGCTTCTCCAGCTGGCAGAACCACCGTTCAAAACAAAAACAAACCAAGATTGCAATCTAGAATCCTAAGTGCTAGCCTGAAAACCAGATTGGCATAACCTTGTATGACGAACTCTTATTGACCACCATACACCGAGAAGTGATTCGTAGTCCTTCGCAGGTACTTTAGAATCCCTTTTACAGTAGACCAGTGCTTCTTACCAGGGTCTTGCTGAAACCTACTGGTTATACTCAGTACATGAGCAACATCCAACCTAGTACATAATATAGCGTACATGATAGATCCAATAGCAGATGCATATGGGATTCTACTCATGTTGTCCCTTTCCTCTTTGATTTTAGGGCACTGTTCTTTAGTCAAAGGAACTCCCAAAGCCAAAGGTATGTACCCTTTCTTTGAGTCTCCCATACTAAAATGCTTTAGTACTTTGTCTATTTACTTTTCTTGACTTAGTCCCAAAAGCCAATTCAATCTATCTCTATAAATTCGAATACCAAGTATTGTCTCGGCTTCACCTAAGTCTTTCATTGAGAAACATTTTCCTAACCATTACTTAACCTTTTGCAATGTTGGAATGTCATTCCCAATGAGAAGGATGTCGTCCACATATAGGACCAAAATACTACTATGCTCCCACTAACCTTCTTGTACACACAAGTCTCATCTTCATTCTTGATGAAGTCAAATTCTTTGACTGCCTCATCAAAACGAAGATTCCAACTTTAGGATGCTTGCTTTAATTCATAAATGGATTTTTGAAACATGCAAACCTTCTTTGGATGCTTGGGTTTAAGAAAACCTTCAGGCTGTGTCATATACAATCCTCAAGTATATTTTCGTTGAGGAAAGCAGTTTTGAAATCCATTTGCCATATCTCATAATCATGATATGCAACTATGGCAAGCAATATCCTAATGGATATGAGCATAACTATAGGCGAAAAGGTCTCGTCATAGTCTACACCATGAGTTTGTCGAAAACCTTTTGCTACTAGTCTACCTTTGTAGGTCTTATCAGCTTTGAGTTTAAATAGCCACTTGCATTCAATTACCTTAGCACCTTTTGATGGGTCAACCAAGGTCCAAACCTGGTTATCGTACATTGATTGCATCTCGAATTTCATGGCTTCAAGCCAGTTTTCTGAGTATGGGCTTTCAATAGCTTCTCGCTAGGTAGTAGGATCCTCACGATCTACTAACTCAATAGTGTCACTATCGGTGATTAGAAATCCATATCTCTCAATCTCCCAACGTACCTTATTGCACCTTATAGGTACTTGTGTAATGGGTTCTTGTTCCACAACTGGTTGTGAACTTGATCCCACTTCCAACTCATCCTCTATAGGAGCTTGTGGCACTTGAATTTCTCCAAGTTCTACTTTATTCCCACTGTTTTTCTTGAGAAGGAACTCCTTTTCCAAGAAAATAGCCTTGAGAGCAACAAATACTTTTTTCCCGGCTTGTGAGTAAAAGTAGTATCCCTTTGTTTCTTTGGGATAACCCACAAACAAGCAAAAAGTGGATTTGGACTCTAGTTTGTCAGATGTTAATTTCTTAACATGTGCTTCACAGCCCTAAATCCTGAGAAATGACATATTGGGTTCTTTCCCAATCCATACCTCGTATGGTGTCTTCTCAACTGCTTTAGTTGGAGTATGGTTTAGTAGAAACACAGCAGTTTCTAATGCATAACCCCAAAAAGAGACAAGAAGATTAGCTTGACTCATCATAGATCAAACCATGTTCTAGAGAGTTCAATTTCTCCTTTCGAACACACCATTCCATTGTGGCGTTCCGGAAGGAGTGAGTTGTGAAATAATACCACACTCCTTTAGATGACTGTCAAACTCTTAGCTTAAGTATTCGCCACCTCGATCTGATCGAATGGCTTTTATACTTTTGCCAAGGTGTTTTTCTACTTCGTTCTTAAACTCCTTAAATTTCTCAAAAGTTTCAGATTTGTACTTCATTAGATAGACATAGCGATATCTACTGAAGTCATCTATGAACGTCACGAAGTAGCTAAAACCACCTCTAGCTTGTGTACTTAATGGTCCACATACATCGGTATGTATTAGTTCCAATAAGCCATTAGTCCTTTCACCTTTTTTGTTAAAAGGACTCTTTGTCATTTTTCCATGCAAACATGGCTTGCATGTATCATAAGACTCTAAGTCGAATGACTCCAGTTTTGTGGAGTCTTAAAATGCATTTTTCGTTTGCATGTCCTAAACGACAATGCCAGAAGTAAGTAGGGTTCAAATCGTTTAATTTAACCCTCTTTGTATTAATGTTGTATATAGACTCTTTGTTTTGTAAATCAAGGATATAAAGGCCATTTTGCAACATGGCATTGCCATAAGAAATGCCTTGGCGACGAATATGAGCATTGTAATTTTTAATAACAAAATCAAATTCATCCAAATCAAAAAATGAAACTGAAATAATGTTTCTGCTCATAGCAGGCACATGATAACAATTTTTCAAAACTAAACAAAGTCCGTAAGGTAAAGTGAGTTGATAGTCGCCTATCTCCATGGCAACAACTCGTGCTCCATTCCCCACATGGAGGTCTACTTCATTCTTCCCAAGTAACTGCCTATTTCTTAGCCCCTGCACATTTGAACAAATGTGAGAACCACAACTGGTATCCAATACCCAAGTGGTAGAAATAGAAAGGTTAATCTCAACAATAAAAATACTAGAACGGATGCCTTGGCTCCATTCTTCTTTTTTTCTTCCATAAAAAGAGCGCAATTCTTCCTCCAATGCCTTATCTTGTTGCAATGGAAGCAAGTGCTCTCACTCTCTTTGAGCTTCTGCACCTTGGGCTTGGATTGGGCCTGAGGTGCACTCCCACTTGACTTGAACCGAGCCAGGTCATTCTTGGGTTTTGCCTTTCCCTTTCCCTTTTCCTTAGCGGGTCCCTTTTTAATGCCCCCTTGAACCATCAATACGGGATTGGTCTTTCGAATGTTCTCTTCAGCATTCTTAAGCATCCCATGGAGCTCAGTGACTGACTTGTTCATTGCATGCATGTTATAATTCATTACAAATGGATCATAATCATCAGTCAATGATCCTAAGATCAAATCAGTGGCCAATTCCTTTGGCACTTGTACCTCAAGCTTCTCAAGAGTATCAAGATACCCTTTCATCTTGAGTACATGGGTACTAATAGGAGTACCCGCAGCCATCTTACAAGAAATCAAGGCCTTTGTTGTCACGAACCTCTCGTGAAGAGCTTGCTCTTGGAACATCTCCTTGAGGTACACCATGATCGCATAAGCCTCTTGTTGTCACTTTTGCAAGTCAGGCACCATAGTGGCCAGCATCAGACAGGTCACATCATTAGAGTCACTATTCTTGGGCTCAAAAGTTTCCTTTTAAACCGCAGAGGCGTTCCTAGCAGGTTCTTCAGGCAAGGGTGCATCCAAAACATACGACTTTTTCTCTTGCTTAAGAACTATTCTTAAGTTTCGAGACCAGTCTATGAAATTGGTGCCATTCAATTTGTCCTTTTCAAGGACCGATCACAATGTGAAATTGTTGTTTGAAGATGCCATTTTCAATCTACAATAAAATTTAGCAAGATTAAATGAGGTCTTATTTATAATCCCACAAACCAAATTAATATCCCTTTAAATAATTCGCATTAGTGATTTAATGTGGGCCAAGATCCACTTTTCATAACAACTTATTAGTCAAGCTGAGCTTGTACACCTAACAACTTAAGTTACTTAGGTAGGAAAAACTCCAATCATGTCTCGTACATGACTCTTGGATCAAATGGGCTAACATCTTAATATGTTATAGCACAAACCCATTTATTAGTTGCCTAGGCCCGGGCATCCCTTTCCATGTTAAGTCCAGCCTACATTCACAACTCATGCCTCACAAAGATAATCAGGCGCATCTAAGACTCCTAGTCTATGTGACCGATGATCGATGCCTTGACATATTTTGAATTAGGAAGGAAACTTTGTGACTTACTATTTTTAGGGATTCATTTTATTACGGCTTACATGGCATACGCTTTGTCATCCATTCACAGCATGCATATATAAATAATTGCATAAAGTAAAGTGTGACAAACATGGGGCCAAAAACTTACAACTAAGATTCTATACTATTACATAAGAATCTTCGAGTTGGGCTTCTCCACTTCGGTGGGCTTCGTCTTGATTTACAAAGTCTTCATGTAAATTCTATTCTAAGAAATAAATGAAACTTTTACAATAATACATAATGGTTCGCAATCCATATTTAATTACAAAAACCCAGGGCCCATGAATGCACCATGCATATCCATTAATCACACCAAACAAACAAATAAATATACATAACATTCATGGATCAAACAAAGTCAAATTTTAATTAATTTAGCCAAGCCCATTAATGGAAATTGTGTACTTGAACCTTTAAGAGATGACCCCATGATGGGCTTGGGCTGAAGCCCAATGGACTAAATCATCTTATTGAATAAGTTCTCTTAAAAGCCCAAAACACAAACTAGTTAGATTTATTATATAAATCAACTCTAGTATAATTTCCAATTTTGCCATTTTTAATTTTATGTCATACAGCCCATAAACATTAAAAATACATATAATATGTACCAGCATGAATTAAAACTCAAAATCATGAAGAACATATATATGATACACGGCATGTATATAAAAACAAACAAACAACAAAACTAGTTGTTTAATGCTTATGTGATGCCACAAAATGCACAAATACTTAAATCAATTTTATGAGTCATTTAATAATTAAAATAAGGTCATAAATATTGATTTAATAGTCTATATCAATCTGATCTAAATGTGTTTTTACAATTTTAATCAAAACAAAACAAACAATGTTGATTAAACATGTAACAAACACAAACTAGTCATAGTTTTAAGTGATTTTAAAATTAATCAATTAAATTGTCATGGACCAGAATTAAAACTAAATTTAAAATATGTCCAGACCTGATATTTAATCTTTAAAAATCACTTACAAACATGCCAAATCGTTTTTACATTTAATATTTAAAACTAGTTCTTAAACTAACAATTAACATGCCAAATAGCACCTAGTTTTAATATTAACATGTACCATCGGGTATTATCAATTAAATTCGACAATTAACAGCTCCTAGAACATCTTAGGACAGTATATTAACATGTCATATTAATTATAATATCTATCTAATCAATTAAAATCATTTTTACACCAAAACAATGCAAAAAACTCAAAACAGGAAATTTCAGCATTGCATGTTTTCAAAATAACGATTTTTAATTAATTTTTTCATGCATCTAAAGCACTAAAATAAGCATGTTTAGGCTCTAATACCACTGATGGAATATGACATGATATGTTCATGGTAATCGTGCAGCGGAAAAATGATAAAAATGATCATACATGCCAAACAATTCCATGACAAGAATCGAAACATGCAATTTTAGTGTTTTTTAAAACTTACAACTTTTAATGCCTTTTCAATCTTGAATTTGGTGATGAACAGCAACTAAGATGACTTTATTCATCTTAGACCTCAATCACCAATGCCATGGAACAGCCTTTATGCCACTCCCTCTATTCTCACACACATAAATGCATCGACAGCTTAAAATCGAGATTGCTAGCTCTCTTTTACGGTATTGTATAATGGTAATGGTTTTAAGCTACAAGATCTAATCTTGTACTTCCTATAGATGCTGTTGACATCCAAGAACACAAGAGAATGAAGAAGTATATTTCTCCTTGAGAAATTCGGCCAAAAGAAATTTTTTGAGTGAGAGAAGAAATTCACGCCAAAAACAAAAAGAAAAACTAGGGTTTTTTTTTCTTTTATCTCTCATTCAATATATATCATTTTATTTTTAAGTGATAAATCTAAAATCCACTACTTGAAGATAATTAATTTTAGTCTTTATCACTTCTTTAAAATAAGAGATATATATTGATTCAAATTCTTTTTGGTTTAATCCAAGATAAAAATATAAGACATATTAATCAAATAAATCACTTAATTAAATAAGCATGCGCTGAAATTCCTTGGTATTTATCTAGGAATTTCGGCCAAGTCTATTTCCATTTAAGTGTTTTAATTTGATTATAATTCTTTTAGGTATTAATACTCAATTAATTAAATTAATACAAGACATTTAATAAATTGAAATTAAACCTTGTGGGCTGAATTTCTCTCTCTCATGGACCAAGGTCCAATAGCAATTTTAAAGCCATTTACACACATTAATTTGACTTTAAGTAAAAGCCCAAATTAATGCCCAATACTTTATTTAAATATTTTAAGGCCAATGCTTTGTGTGCGATCCTATAGGTCCATTTAATTTTGGCAATGAATTAATGAATTAATTCAAAGGCTATATATATTCTCTAGCAAGATATTATAGCATTCCAAATTAAATGAAAATGCATATGGCATTTAGTGACCTAATGCAATTTTGCATGGTCCCTTACCCATAAATATCAGAATTAATATAAGGCATGGAACTAGTCATCCTTATTATATTAATTCCTTTCTTGATATTCCAGTGACACTAAACTCTCAGATAAATAATGATTACTCATTATTTCATCTCGGTATGGCCATACACTTCTCAGTTCACTGATCAAGTGGCCAATGATATTTTCTCTCTTATAGAGAGGGGTAATCCCTTCACTTCTCTCATGCTCTCTAACATGAATCAATGCATACCCAATCATACCCATACTTGTCACTCTGTTACGAGCATGTTAGGTGTATGTCAAAGTACACAGTAATTCATAAAGAGTTTCATAGAGATTTTAGGTCTAAGAAATCCGATACAAAACTTGCATATGAGAAACACTTATGACTTGTACCATGTAGTGTTCTCATGAACAGATCGAATCCAGATACCATGTTCTTTAACATGTATCTATGATCTCTGATTGACACTCTTGTCCTAATGATCCGTAAGACAGAACTCATAATATCAGAGAGAGCATACTAGTCTTAATTCATTTGTTATTCCCATAACAATGACTGACTAGGGATATTTAGAATGAAGTCTCATTTGTTTCAAGGTCTTACAACCATGTGCCTCACACATGATAACTTAAACTAAAACAACATTCTTGGATAATTTTATCAATTGATATGTATAGGAATATAAAAGATAAAACAAATGCCTTACTTTATTAATTCAAAGTGTTTTATCACAATGCATTGGGGCTAGGGTTTACACTAACACTTATTATGTTTAGACTATACTCATATAGAGAAAGCGGGAATTTTTTATTTATTTTCTGATGAGCAAATATGTGTTGTTTATTCTTATAAAATTTTTGTTCCTTGGTTTGCTAACATTGCTAATTATCTTATAGGGGGTTATCTTATAAAAGATCACACATGGCAGTAAAAAAAGAAGCTGAAAGTGGATGTAGGACATTATTTATGGGATGATTCATACCTATTTAAATTATGTCTGGATCAGGTGCTGTAAAGAGTATTTCGAAGGAGGAACAAGTCAATATTATGAAATCATGCTACAGAAGAGAGGTTGGAGGTTACCATGGACCGAATAATATAGTAGCAAAAATCTTAAAATTAGGTTTTTGAAATAAAAGAAAAACCAATGCATAAAGGTAGTTAAGTCAATAATTTTAGAGAACTAAAACCTTCCTCTTCACCCTTTGAAACATATAAGTAACTTGAACAATTTGGAGCCTAATTTAGGCATTTTTTTGTTTAGTCATATTGAGATTTCTCACTTATCTTTTATATATTTTATCCCTTGTTAGCCCTTTTGAGCCTTATGAAGCATGCTTAAGGCTTTCCATGATTAATTTTCTTTTTATACACATCTTTTTACCTTATAACCTAAAAGCTTTTATCTCCCCTTATAATGGCACTCTAGGAATGGGATTGATTAATGTTCATGGGTACTTAAGAAAGTATAGTTTATAAAGATGGTTTGATCAGGATGATATTAAGGGATGATTTCAAAGTTGGTAATGCAATAGAAATTGTGAATTTGTGAATACCTCTTTTGTTTAGTGATGCTAAAAAATTAAACTAGTAAAAGTTTTTCATCTTGAAAAAAAAAAGAGAAAGAAAAATAAAAGAAATAAGGTTTGAATAAGTAAGCCAACAAGTTATAGCAAATTTTTAAGTGTGGGGTATTTACAAGGAAGAGAGAAAGGTTTGGAGCTCCCAAATTTGGGTACATTTGTCAAAAATATGAGAAATATTGCAGTAGCCTTTCTCTTAAGTGCTTTTATATGTTGCATTATTGTATAATTAAGTGTTGTTGATCTAGGTACTATTAGTTGGGTGAAGTGGATTTGTTGGAAATGTGGGTCTATAAAATCAAAGGGTGGCTATACTTCTTGTCAACTTTTAACCATTCTTTGATTAGCTTTTACCATGACCACATTACAATCTTAATGAAGTCTTAATGATTCTATTTTGTTTTGAGTTGTTTAGCAAAAATAACCTTAGGGTTTCGATGCTAAGGAGAGGGCTATGGCATTTTTAGAGTTTCAGGTGCAAAACCACAAGTACATTTCAACGTACATTCATTATGTAGCCTGGTACTAGATTGCACCGGTGTATTAGTCTTGAACAATACTTAAAAAGTTTTGCCTTTGCACACACACATGGAAACTTACTTATATTTTCTTACTTGAATATAGTTTAGTTGGATGTCATTAAGTGTTGATCTTGATTTTGTATTGCATAATTCTTAGTTTGGAGTTTGACTTTTTTGGGAATTTGGTTTGTTCAACTTTGCTAGATGGCAAGCAAAGGCTAATTGTGGGGCGTTCGATAAATTTGAATTGCAATTGTGCTTTTAAGTTTGTTTTTAAGTTTGTTTAGTAGTTATTAATGCTACATTGCTTGATTTTATGTTAAAAGGTTTAGTGTTTTGAATTTTGAATGATTGAGTTTAATTGTTTGTTTTTTATGGGTTTTCCAACGAAAAGGAACTAAATCAACCTGGCAGGGACCAGAGAGCTCCCCACTTGGTCACTTGAGGCCTTTCTCGTTTTAGTCTATAAGCAAATAACTCAATAGGGAACATCAATACCCCCATTGGTTTCCTTATATGCTCTTTATCTGTAAGTAAAGAACTCAGTAGGGACCAAAGGCAACCCCACCAAGTCACTCAACCTCCTAGGAAGAAGAAATCAACTCGGTAGTAACAAAACACGATATAGGAAGTTTTTCACTCATTAAAGAGGTTAGGTGGTGGCTAGACTTCTAAAATTTTAGGTACTTAAGTTTCCTTCAGTCAGAATAAAAGGTTAGTTTTTAATCTTAGATTAGACCGAGTTTGTTCTTTTGAACTTTAATTTCATAGTAGGAGCTCTGTTATCTTACGATTTTCAAGCTTGTTTTCTTTGTTATGTTTTAAGACATCAAGATCAACTTTGAAGCTTTATGAGTATAGTATTTAATTATTTAATTCTTTCATTCATTTCAATCATAAACAATGAGTAATTTGCTTACTTTTGTTGAGGGAAACTTAAACCCTTATCTTTTTATTGTATTGACTCATGTTTTTAGCTTAAATTCAATGCAAGCCATTATTTCTTAATTATTATGCCAAATTCTATCTTTGATTGTGATTTGATTGATGTCTAATGTTTTGAATATATGATTGAATGTTAATTTAAATTATTTATCAATGATATGCTTGTTCTCTACCTATTTTATTCATGTCAATTTAATGTTGTGTTCTGAAAAATTGAGACAAGATATTGTTATTCATGAGTTTATTATACTAAAGGAATTGAATTAAGAATAAGATGAGGTTAAGTGTTTCGAAAGAGGATTTAATTGAAGTTTAGGAGTTTAAAAACTAGATTTGTATGCTAGGTACTATATCATTTTTAATCAGGCAATCCATTATTCTAGAATGAGATTTTGAACAAGATATTTTTCTTAAATTGGTTTTCCATAAAAACTTGCATTATTCTATAAATGAATCATTATCAATAAGAGGTGAGGTGGATAGTTCCTTAGCATAAGTGTTTTAGTTATTGATTTTATTTATCACTTTAATTTTGCTCTATTTAATTTAATAATTTTTAATTCAATCTTGGTTTTAATTTATTTAATTGTTTACTTTAGCTTAGTTAAATCCATAATTACATTCTAAAACTTGGAAAATTCTTTCACAAATCATTTGTTTCAAAATTTGAAATAGACAATTACTTGGGTATGATATTAAAGGGTTTTAATCTTTTTTTCCTATGTTACTAATCGATATAATACTCTTGCTAGACACTGATCACATGAAAGTTACATAACATGTTTACTTTTTTCGTTGCCCAAAGAGCTTGCCTCTAAGGCCATTTGTTAGTGATCTACACATATCCCTCTCTCAGAAGGTCTTCTGCATAGATAACTTTTATCTTAGGCCTAAATTAATTTAGTATTATAAAATTTATAGTTCATAGATGTTTTATTTAGGATCCAAATAGACCACTTCAGTCCAATTCTCGAACTCATGCACAAATTCCCTTTATAAAGGATCTATAGAGAGACAACTAATAAGTTCATGTAAAAATCATTAGAGAATTGTAGCCAAACATCATGATTATCTGAGTGACAAAAAAGTTAAGTGGTTTGAATATACCCTTCTATAGACAGTTACCATGCAATTACTCATTTCACCTTACTTTATCTCCATTAGGTTTTGAGTATGGATTTTTGTGAGACCCTTACTTGACCCTAAATGAATTTTATGTTTTGAGAGGAGTTTTTATTTGATTAAGATTAAGAATTTAATAAGAAATTTGTATTAATGGTGATTAAGGGATAAATTATGTCTTATTTATTTTAATGGCATGGGAAATAAATTGATTAGTGTGATTTAATTTTTAATTGAGGGTTTAATTGGAGTATAATTATTGATTTGGGGTAAATTAGTAATTATGACAATTTATTGGGGTCAATTGAGAATTTGAGAACAATGGAGAGGCTAATGTAAGAAAGAGGATGAATGATGAGGTTGAATTAAGAATTAATTAAATGGTGGGGTATAATTTGTGACATGCAAAGAATTAGATGTTATTAATGTGACATGCAAAACCTTGAAGGACTAAAGGGGACATTTACCATAGCATTATAAATAGATTAATCTTAGTGGATGGAAAGAGAAAAGTGAGAGAGGGTGAAGGTGTGGTCGGCATTGAGAGAGGAGAAAAACCAGAAATTTAAATCCTTGCATTTTCTTTCAAGTCTTTGAATCATCAAGCAAGTTAAGTGACAAATCTTGATGGTTAATTAAGGCATTTAAGTGCTTAACTCTAAGGTAAGTGGTTTCTATTGAATTTCATCATCTTCTTCTTCTTCTTCTCATCTTGGTTGTGGTAAATGATGAACAAGTGCTAGAAATGATGGAATAATCGGGAATGAATTGTGTTGTAGTTAAAGAAGGAGGAGATAGAAAGGATAAAGGGAAAGACATTGCAAGGGATTGAAAGCTTGGGTGTGATAGGGGTCGGGTAAGGTATGGGATGGTACTCACATTGCATGCATGTGATTGTTGATTGTATCATCAAGGTGCATGTGTGTGATAGATGAAATAATAGGGATGAGATATGAATTTAGAATATGTTACAATATGTGTTACATGAAGATTTGCTGAAATTATTGACTGTAATTAAGCTATAAAATAAGCTAGGGATCTTAATTTAAAGCTTTGGTAATTTTGATAGTTCCATATGAGATATATGTATAAAAGTGTATTTGAAAAATATCACTAAATTGGCCTCTAAATTAATCCCTACATTGATGGAACATTAGATGCATCTTTAATGCTAATATTGAACAGCTTGGGTAAAATCTTAATAAATGATTGTACAATGATCAGAATGGCATGAGGTAAATTCCTACTTAAAGTATACTTCAATACCTACAATTTATATGAAGAAAGCAAATTCAAATAATGCTTATAAGATTGCTTAATGTTCACTTGAAAGCCGGAGATTCTGTGTTGCTTATTATGATGACGAGCCATTAGTAAATTGTACATATCTCGAGTTCTAGACATGATATTGCAGAGATTTTTGATATTTTAGAAACTAGAAACGTAGGGAAACAATGTTGTAGAAGACCAATTTCGCTGAAAATATAGTTTGGGATGCCAAAAATGTTGTGTAAGTTGAAGTTGTAAATCTGTCTCGCATAAAAATTATTAAGGCCTTAAGGGTAGTCGCGGCCGAGACCATTTGTCTCAGTCGTGGCAACCTTCTGTGGCCAAATTACAGTACTTGGTCGTGGCCGAGACCATTTGTCTCAGCCGTGGCCACCTTCTGTGATCGATTATAGCCTTTCGTCGCGGCCGAGACGAAATGTCTCGGCCGTGGCCTTTTCCTTTTGAACTTAAATGCACTTTTTAACCAAATAAACTACCAATGCTTACTCTAACATTTGGAGTACATCTAAAATATGTAGTTTATATTAAATTATGGCATGAATATGTGAAAGTGTGAGACTATAAAATGACCATTGAATTATATGTATGATATTATGATTGAAATATGATGTGATGCTTAAAGAATAACATGCTCGAGTATAAGTTCATTAAGAGGTATGTTCAATCACTGACACTTGAACTTTTACATATGAGTATAAATACATGTTTATATAGTGGAAAATGTTGTACTATAATATGAACATATAAGTGTACAGGGTGTATGAGATAAGCACAAGAATGATATATATATATATATATAATATATATATAAACATGAAAAACTATATTGCCTGCTACTAGAGTTTAATTGTGGATAGATAGGCGCCTATAGGGAACTGCAGCTGCCACAGTCGACCTTTTTAGGTCCACAGTATAGATGATCCTGTTGGATCTTGCACAACTCATTTGGGTTGTTACTTGGCCCTTTTGGGTCCTTGACCGGTCCACCGTATAATTGGCCCTAATTGGGTCCATTGTTTTGATATCTTCGGATATCCATAGTTTTGATACCCTCGGGTATCCACCGATCCCGTTATCCACTCTTAGAACCTAAGTAGGCTAAAGTAAAGCAATAATGTATCACAGTGAATCACAGTATGAACTATGCATCTGATATATTATTTATCATGTTTAACAGTGGTTTCTTAAACATGTATTGGTATCTATTTATATTATATACATATCTCATATTGAATTGTATGAACTCAAGTATGCAGAATGAATTGTGAAGGGTTATCTTGTTATACAAGTATTATTATTATTCAATTGTTTTGAATAACCTATATTTTGATGACCACTGTGAGTGGTTGTCTTTCATGTTTAGAATCCCCACTAAGTTGTATAGCTTAGCACGGGTTATTTTGATCCGTGTAGGTTTTGGTAGGCAAGGCTTTTGCACAGGAACTATTTCTACATCAGGACAGGCCAACACCAGTCTATAGAAGTGGATGTAGGAAACTTTTGATAAACTTTGTTTAGTACCTTACATGTTTAATATGTATAAGAGTTTGTAATAAATATATATGTAAATTATATGGAAGTGAAGACTGCAATAAGCTCATAATGAGAATACTAGTTTATACATGCATCTAGAAGCTATAATACTTTATATAAATGTGCTGAAATGCTGAATACTATACATGAAAGATAAATAGCTAAAGTATGATGATACAGTATTATCAATAATAAGATATTGGGATTGCATATGAAGTCAACATGCTTGTTCAAATAAATATACAGTAAGGATGTGATAATCCTGATTATTATGTTAGTCATATGATTAGATGGATAAAATGGCATAGATTGCATTATATATAGTAAATATGTGGTATAGGGTGTTTCAATTTTTTTCAACTTATAACAACTTAAATGTGGTAATTTGCTGGTTAGATCAAATCCTCCTAATCCAATGATAGTGTTGTGTTGGCCTAATGCAGAAGTTCCTGTTTGCTTACAGATTAAAGATGGAGAATTCTTCTAGGAATACTATAGAAGAATCGGCTGAAAGTAATTTATCGGTTAGATCAAATCCTCTTAATCCAATGACTTCTTCTTCGCATCGAAATGAAATTCCTGCTACAGTTCCTGGAGAAGCTTTGTTAAAAATTTCTCAGGATATGGCCCAGATTCTGCAAAGAATGACTATGCCCAAGGCTCCAATCTCTGAAATTAGAAAGCATGGGGCACAAGAATTTATGGGCACCAATCTAGAATAATCTGAAGAAGCTGAGTTCTGGTAAGAAAGGCTGGAGAGGATATTTGATGAAATAAACTGTCCTGCAAATCACAAGGTATCTTGTGCTGTGTCCTTACTTCAAGGCATGGCTTATGATTGGTGGAAGTTGATTTTGAGACAACCTCAGTTACCTGACCCACTTACCTGGGAATTCTTTGAGGGGGAGTTCAGAAAGAAATATGTTACTGAGGCTTACAAAGAGGAGAAATTGAAGCAGTTTCTGAGTTTGAGACAAAAAATTCTATCTGTGGCTGAATATGAAAAAGAATTTAGTCGATTATGTAAATATGTTCCCAAGGAGATGTTGATAGGAGTGTTTAAATGCAGGCACTTTGAAGATGGGCTGAATGATAGAATTAAAGAAAAATTGTTTGGATTTACATCTCTAAATGTGGTAGATTTTAATCAACTGGTTACAACTGCTATGAAAATTGAAAAGTATGAGATAGCTAAAAGAGAGAGGGAGCATAAAAGAGGTGGTTCCAGGGGAGGATCATCTACTAGAAAAAAATTTAGGGGAACTCAAGGAGGTCAGCCTGCAGAGTCCATTTTTAGTTCTGCTAATAAAGGAAAGAAACAAGAATCTTCTGCTAAGCTTAAAAATGAGAGGGAAGCTTCAGGAAGATAGAGTGGGGGTCAAGCACCTGAGTGTTCTCATTGTTCCAGGCACCATTGGGGTAATTGTAGGAAACTGGCTGGAGAATGCTTTAGATGTGGCAGTGCTGATCATTTCATGGCAAATTGTCCTTTGAAATCGGATCAAGGTTTTAAACAACAAAATAGTAGGGGAGCTTCTAATGCACCCCCATCTGGAAGAGGTAGAGGCAGAGGAAGGTTTGGATCAACTCATCATGGATCTCAGTCCCAGAGTATGTCAGAAATAGTTGATAGACCTTCTACTCAAATGGTTGCTAGACGGGCTTATGCCATGAAGGCTCGGGAGGAACAAGATGCTCCAGAAGTTACAGCTGGTACTTTTTATCTTTATAATTGTAACATACATGCACTCATTGATCCTGGCTCTACTCACTCATATGTTTGTATTGGGGTTTCGGGTAGAGATAGGTTTAAAACACAACGGTTAGATTTTGATGTATGTGTTAGTCCATTGGGACATAGTACAATTGTTAATAAGGTGTGTAAAGACTGTCCTATAGTAGTTCAAGGGGGAGAGTTTCCAGTAGATTTGATTGTGTTGCCTTTCCATGAGTTTGATGTAATTCTGGGAATGGATTGGTTATCCAAGAATCATGCAGTGGTAAATTGTGAAATGAAAACAGTAACCCTCAAGAATGATGAAGGAAAGGAAGTGGTAGTTGAAGGCAATTGTTCTAAGCTATCAACTAATGTTATATCAGCAATGCAAGCTAGACGTTGTCTTAGAAAAGGATGTGAAGCATTTTTAGCTTTAGTCCTTGACTCAAAAAGGGATACAGTGGAGCTTGACAAAATACCGATTGTGAAAGAATTTCCAGAAGTATTTCCTAAAGAATTACCTGGTCTTCCTCCAGAAAGATATGTTGAGTTGTCTATTGATCTGTTACCTGGTACGGCCCCAATCTCCAGGGCACCCTACAGAATGGCTCCATCTGAATTAAAAGAGCTGAAGGTTCAATTACAGGAATTGATAGACAAAGGCTTCATCAGGCCCAGTGTTTCACCTTGGGGTGCTCCGGTTTTATTTCTTAAGAAGAAGGACGGGTCTATGAGAATGTGTATCGACTATAGACAGTTGAACAAAGTGACAGTGAAGAACAAATATCCTTTGCCATGAATAGAGGATTTATTTGATCAGTTAAGTGGTGCTGGTGTGTTCTCAAAGATAGATTTGTGGTCAGGATATTATCAGCTCAGAGTTAAAGATGGGGATGTTCCTAAAACTGCATTTAGGACTCGTTATGGGCATTATGAATTTTTAGTTATGCCATTTGGGTTGACTAATGCACCTGCTACATTTATGGATCTTATGAATAGGGTATTCGGACCCTACTTAGATCAATTTGTTGTTGTGTTTATTGATGACATATTAATTTACTCAAGAAATGAAGCTGAACATGCTGAACATCTGAGAATTGTATTGCAAACTTTGAAAGAAAATGAGTTGTATGCCAAACTGAGTAAATGTGATTTCTGGCTTAAGGAAGTTTCTTTCCTAGGTCATGTTGTATCCGCTGAAGGTGTTAGGGTCGATCCAAATAAAATTGAAGCTATTGTTAATTGGAGACCACCCAGGAATGTGCATGAAATTAGAAGTTTTCTTGGGTTGGCAGGTTACTATCGTCGTTTTGTGAAAGGTTTTTCTGTCATTGCTTCACCCCTCACTAAGCTGTTAAGAAAGAATACTAAGTTTGAATGGTCTGATCATTGTCAAGCAAGCTTTGAAAGGTTGAAGAAGATGTTGATTGAAGCTCCAGTTTTGACTCAACCTGTGTCAGGGAAAGAGTATGCAATGTACAGTGATGCTTCTAAGGTTGGTTTGGGTTGTGTATTGATGCAAGATGGTAAAGTTGTAGCTTATGCATCTAGATAGTTGAAACCACATGAACAGAACTACCCGACTCATGATCTAGAACTGGCAGCTGTGGTATTCGCTTTAAAGATTTGGCGGCATTATCTTTATGGGGAAAAATGCAGGATTTATACTAACCATAAAAGCCTCAAGTACTTGTTTACTCAAAAAGAACTTAATTTGAGGCAGAGAAAATGGTTGGAACTATTCAAGGATTATGATTGTATAGTTGACTACCACCCAGGAAAAGCGAATGTGGTTGCTGATGCCTTGAGTCGTAAGTCAATGGCAGTGTTGATGTTAAAACAGTACAGATGGAAATTTGCTTCTGATGGTGTTTTACTAGCACAGCTTAAAGTTAGGCCCATGGTTAGGCAGACAATGATTGATGCTCAGAAGGATGATGTCAAGTTACAACAGATTGTTAATGCAGTTTGTGAAGGTGATCAATCTGATTTTTCAGTGAAAGAATATGGTGGTGTATACTACCATAACAGGTTGTGTATCCCTGATGACAAAGAAGTGAGAAGAATATTGTTGCATGAAGCACATAATACTGCATTTATTATGCATCCAGGTGGGAACAGGATGTATCAAGAGTTGAAACAGTTTTACTGGTGGCCTGGCATGAAAAAGGATATTGTTGATTATGTTTCTAAATGTCTAACATGTCAGCAAGTGAAAGCAGAACATCAATTTCCTTCAGGTCTCTTGAATCCCATTCCGATTCCACAGTGGTAGTGGGAAGACATTACCATGGATTTTGTTACTGGTTTGCCTCTTTCTCAAAGGAAATATGATGCTATTTGGGTAATAGTGGATAAGTTAACAAAAGTAGCTCACTTTTTACCAGTTCGAACTGATTATTCCATGGATAGGCTTGCAAATTGTATGTGAATGAGATTGTACTGTTACATGGTATGCCTGTGTCTATAATTTCGGATCGAGATCCAAGGTTTACATCGAGATTTTGGCAGAGTTTATAGCAAGCTTTGGGATCACAACTCAAGTACAATACAGCTTTTCATCCTCAAAAGGATGGGCAATCTGAAAGGGTTATTCAGATTCTAGAAGATATGATGAGGGGATGTGCTTTGGAGTTTTCTGGAAGTTGGGATAAATATGTAGCCTTGATGGAATTTGCTTATAATAACTGCTATCAGAAGAGTATTCAAATGGCACCATATGAGGCTTTGTATGGCAGGAAATGTAGAACTCCAGTCTGCTGGATTGAGTTGACTGAATGTAAGTTAATTGGTCCTGACCTTGTTAGAGATACAAAAGAAAAAGTTCAAGTAATCAAACAAAGGCTGAAAGAAGCGAGTGATAGGCAGAAATCTTATGCTGATCTTAAAAGAAGGGATATCGAATACTAGGTGGGTGACAAAGTATTTTTGAAGGTATCTCCTTGGAGAAAAGTGCTTAGGTTTGGGAAAAAGGGAAAACTCAGTCCGAGATTCATTGGTCCGTACGAAATTCTTCAAAGAGTCGGACTAGTAGCTTATAGATTGGCTCTTCCTATGGAGTTGGCCAAGCTTCATGACGTGTTTCATGTATCTATTCTTCGAAGATATCGCTCGGATGAATCTCACAAGTTACAAGTTCAAGATATTCAGTTACAGCCGGATATCACTTATGATGAGGAACCGAAGGAAATCCTGGCTAGGGAGATCAGGCAATTGAGAAACAAGCAGATTCCTCTAGTTAAAGTACTTTGGAAACATCATGGTATACAAGAAGTAACCTGGGAACCAGAGGCAGCCATGAAGAAGCAGATTCCTCAGTTGTTTAATTCAGGTATGAATTTCGAGGACGAAATTCCTTAAGGGGGAGAGAATTGTGAGTTCCTTACTTAACCCTAAATGAATTTTATGTTTTGAGAGGAGTTTTTATTTGATTAAGATTAAGAATTTAATGAGAAATTCATATTAATGGTGATTAAGGGATAAATTATGTCTTATTTATTTTAATGGCATGGGAAATAAATTGATTAGTGTGATTTAATTTTTAATTGAGGGTTTAATTGGAGTATAATTATTGATTTGGGGTAAATTTGTAATTATGACATTTTAATGGGGTCAATTGAGAATTTGAGAACAATAGAGAGGGTAATGTAAGAAAGAGGTTAAATGATGAGGTTGAATTAAGAATTAATTAAATGGTGGGGTATAATTTGTGACATGAAAAGAATTAGATGTTATTAATGTGACATGCAAAATCTTGAAGGACTAAAGGGGACATTTAACATAGCATTATAAATAGATTAATCTTAGTGGATGGAAAGAGAAAAGTGAGAGAGGGTGAAGGTGTGGTCGGCATTGAGAGAGGAGAAAAACCAGAAATTTAAATCCTTGCATTTTCTTTCAAGTCTTTGAATCTTCAAGCAAGTTAAGTGACAAATCTTGATGGTTAATTAAGGCATTAAGTGCTTAACTCTAAGGTAAGTGGTTTCTATTGAATTTCATCATCTTCTTCTTCTCATCTTGGTTGTGGTAAATGATGAACAAGTGCTAGAAATGATGGAATAATGGGGAATGAATTGTGTTGTAGTTAAAGAAGGAGGAGATAGAAAGGATAAAGGGAAAGACATTGCAAGGGATTGAAAGCTTGGGTGTGATAGGGGTCGGCTAAGGTATGGGATGGTACTCACATTGCATGCAAGTGATTGTTGATTGTATCATCAAGGTGCATGTGTGTGATAGATGAAATAATAGGGATGAGATATGAATTTAGAATATGTTACAATATGCGTTACATGAAGATTTGCTGAAATTATTGACTGTAATTAAGCTATAAAATGAGCTAGTGATCTTAATTTAAAGGTTTGGTAATTTTGATAGTTCCATATGAGATATATGTATAAAAGTGTATTTGAAAAATATAACTAAATTGGCCTCTAAATTAATCCTTACATTGATGGAACATTAGATGCATCTTTGATGCTAATATTGAACAGCTTGGGTAAAATCTTAATAAATGATTGTACAATAATCAGAATAGCATGAGGTCAATTCCTACTTAAAATAGACTTCAAGACCTACAATTTATATGAAGAAAGCAAAGTCAAATAATGCTTATAAGATTGCTTAATGTTCACTTGAAAATCGGAGATTCTGTGTTGCTTATTATGATGAACAGCCATTAGTAAATTGTACATATCTCGAGCTCTAGACATGATATTGCAGAGTTTTTTTATTTTTTTGAAACTAAAACGTAGGGGAACAATGTTGTTGAAGACCACTTTTGCTGAAAATATCGTTTGGGATGTCAAAAATGTTGTGTAATTTGAAGTTGTAAATCTGTCTCGCAAAAAAATTATTAAGGCCTTAAGGGTAGTCACGGCCGAAACCATTTGTCTCAGCCGTGGCAACCTTCTGTGGGCAAATTACAGTATTTGGTCGTGGTTGAGACCATTTGTCTCAGCCGTGGCCACCTTCTGTGATCGATTACAGCCTTTCGTCGCGGCCGAGACGAAATGTCTCAGCCGTGGCCTTTTCCTTTTGAACTTAAATGCACTTTTTAATCAAATAAACTACCAATGCTTACTCTAATCTTTGAAGTACATCTAAAATATGTAGTTTATATTAAATTATGGCATGAATATGTGAAAGTGTGAGACTATAAAATGACCATTGAATTATATGTATGATATTATGATTGAAATATGATGTGATGCTTAAAGAATAACATGCTCGAGTATAAGTTCATTAAGAGGTATGTTCAATCATTGACACTTGAACTTTTACATGTGAGTATAAATACATGTTTATATAGTGGAAAATGTTGTACTATAATATGAACATATAAGTGTACAGGGTGTATGCGACAAGCACAAGAATGATATATATATATATATATATATATATATATATATATAAACATGAAAAACTATATTGCCTGCTACTATAGTTTAATTGTGGATAGATAGGTGCCTATAGGGAATTGCAGCTGCCACAGTCGACCTTTTTAGGTCCACAGTATAGTTGATCCTGTTGGATCTTGCACAACTCATTTGGGTTGTTACTTGGCCCTTTTGGATCCTTGACCGATCCACCGTATAATTGGCCCTAATTGGGTCCATAGTTTTGATATCTTCGGATATCTATAGTTTTGATACCCTCAGGTATCCACCGATCCCGTTATCCACTCTTAGAACCTAAGCAGGCTAAAGTAAAGCAATAATGTATCACAGTGAATCACAGTATGAACTATGCATCTGATATATGATTTATCATGTTTAACAGTGGTTTATTAAACATGTATTGGTATCTATTTATATTATATACATATCTCATATTAAATTGTATGAACTCAAGTATGCTGAATGAATTGTGAAGGGTTATCTTATTATACAAGTATTATTATTATTCAATTGTTTTGAATATCCTATATTTTGATGACCATTGTGAGTGGTTGTCTTTTATGTTTAGAATCCCCACTAAGCTGTATAACTTAGCACGGGTTATTTTGATCCGTGTAGGTTTTGGTAGGCAAGGCTTTTGCACAGGAACTATTTCTGCATCAGGACAGGCCAACACCAGTCTATAGAAGTGGATGTAGGAAACTTTTGATAAACTTTGTTTCGTACCTTACATGTTTAATATGTATAAGAGTTTGTAATAAATATATATGTAAATTATATGGAAGTGAAGACTGCAATAAGCTCATAATGAGAATACTAGTTTATGCATGCATCTAGAAGCTATAATACTTTATATAAATGTGTTGAAATGTTGAATACTATACAAGAAAGATAAATAGCTAAAGTATGATGATATAGTATTATCAATAATAAGATATTGGGATTGCATATGAAGTCAACATGCTTGTTCAAATAAATGTACAGTAAGGATGTGATAATCCTGATTATTATATTAGTCATATGATTAGATGGATAAAATGGCATAGATTGCATTATATATTGTAGCACCCCTTATGCAAATACCCTATTTTCACATGTATCATGAATACTATTAATCATGCTCATACTACATGTTCAATTAACCATCACTTAGCCATTAATCATGCCATACGATTTCATATACTATTATTTGTGCCACCTGTCTGTTCCTGTTTTTCATTTCATGCTTAGTATCATGCATACTAACTATATGGATATTACTTCATGCATATCCCATGCACACATGTTCTTTCGTAGCTTTACTACTGGTGAGTTACATTATCCCACATAGGTTATATACATATCAAAATATGACTGGCCATTATACAAAACATATGATAGCTGTATTACAAAAAAAAAACATCCTACATCAAGGTTATCAGTCGATGGTTGGCCCTTCCTGATGCAGAGAACGTCCCTGAGCAAAAGTCTTTCTAGAAGGTACCTACACGAATAAATAACCCGTGCTAAGCTATAAAGCTTAGTGGGGAATATCTACAGATGGATGGCCATACACAAGGCCATCAAAACATAGATATACAATATGTTCATATACTATAATCAACATGTCCAACATAACATGGCAACAATAACATATACTTTAAAGCATAAGCATATTCTCATGTACATAAGCATTGTACCCAAGAGAGAAAAACACGTATTTCTTTTTCATAATTCATATAGATGGCAATATTCCATGTGAACATATTCAATTGAAACATAATTCCTGTGGTAAACCAACAATATAAGCCACATATCAATCTTTAGTCAAATAACTTTAACTGTTTACTTTTGATCATTACTATGAATAACGTTTAGCCTGCCTTAGCTTTATCAGTGGATGCGGGAACTATGGATACACAATGGTATCAAATGAGGGATATCCGAAGATATCGAATCTATAGACCCAAATGGGGCCAACTGTACTATGGACCGGTCAAGCATACCCAAACGGGGTAGCCTATCAACCCAAACAGGGCTGATCATGATCCAAACGGGATCATATACTATGGACCCAAATGGGCCAACTATGGCAGCTGCAATTTCCCTATAGGTGCCTATCTATCCACATCTAAAACTCTATCGCAGGCGGAACTATATTCGTATTCAATTCACATTTTAATACTGTATTCATAGTATACTGTTTGCACATATGCATAGTCTTATCAACCTGTGAATTCTCTTGTGCATAATCAGATACATGCACATTTCATATGCCAAGATATATATCTGGCTCATCTATATCTGTATGACTATATCATTTGCATCATATCATATAAGCATGACATATAATCATCATATCATAGACTTGATCATGCCCTCATTAAGCATTTCACATGTTCATAGTCATGCTAATTCATCTTCTATCTCATAGGGCAATTACATGCTCATATACTCATATACATAATCATAAATGTACATACCTGTGGGTACATTCGCATATAGTCGATTTATTCTTATGAGCATGTTTCCAACACATATATATATACCTTTACCATCATTCAAGTCATGTGCTATACAAAATATCAACATGTTTTCATATGGCATATACACATGCCAAGGTCATGCTATTATTCTCTTTTTTCATATCACAAGTGTATATCAAAAGGTGCACTTTCATGTCATAAGATTTACATGTGTAGGTTTATCTCAATTTGGCATATGACCATCATGCACAAGATTAATTACATGTATGGGTTCGATAATTCCTTTCTAGTCTTTATTCATATTCACAAATGAACGCATGTGTATGCATACAATTCCTTCATTGATAGTCATATTACATGCCTTATTCATTTAACTTTCTATCACATAAGCAATTAGCTGTCTCAATCAATTTAAGAATCATATTATCAAGTGTAGCAACAATCTGTTCATACTAACAATTTCTGTTACATAGAGTAGTCTAGAAAACTAGTCCGGATTCAACTATAGATTACATGTACATAGAGATAGATTCAAGCTTAGGTTTCTTCATGTGAAATATAGGTATTGAAGTCTATTTTTCAATGCAAAAAGAATCACTCAATTTTCTGTTCTATAGCTCAACTTATGAGCAAAACATTCAAGACAGGTCATTCAGTCGTGAAGAGGAGTTCGACTCGTGAAGGGATTCATGAGTGAAGCAAATAAGGTGATTCTCACGACTCGTGAAGGGTTCACGAGTGGAGAAGGAACTATACTTCACGACTCATGAAGTGGCTCACGAGTGAGGAAGAAAAAGCTGAACTCCACGACTCGTGAAGAGCTTCACGAGTGAGGTAACAAAGGAACTCTTCACGACTCGTGAAGAAGCTCACGAGTGAAGAAGAAAAACTCGACTTCACGACTCCTGAAGAGCTTCACGAGTCGGACTGATGTTCACGACTCGTGAAGTAATTCACAACTCGGCAAGTCTGTCTTCTTCAACCTTTCGACGATAAACTTCCAGAAAAACGTAAATTCGATTCTGTAAATCCTATTCACTTCCAGTAATCCATTTTACATGCAATATGAATGGCCTAAATTCCCATACCTTGGCTGATAAACCCAATGTCTTCAACCTCTATCAAGTCCCTTTCCTTTGATCCTTCTTCCTTCCTCTTCTCCTTCATAAATACCATCGCCATGAACATACATTTCCAGCAAATGACATATTCTCAGTCAACAGAAAATGAAGAAGAAGATGGTGATGATGCAGTGTTAAAATGAGAGTTTAATTACCTTAGCTTAGAGCCTTAAACTCTTGATTAACCAACATGCACCATTAACATCTAAATGCTTGAGATAAATCTATGGAAATCAAAGAGGAAGAAGAAGATGAATTTCTGGTTTTGCTCTCAACAAATGCCGATTCTCACCATCAAATTCTCTAACCCAAGCCTTTTATACCCACATGACAATCTCCTCTTTAGTCCTTCATAATTTTGCATGTCACACAAATGCCACAAGCCTTTATGCATGTTAGACTTTAACCCCTCAACTAATTCTTTTTCAAACATTAACCTATCCATTTAAGCATTCTTTCAATTTAACCTTGAATTAAATGCTTCTCTACACAATTGGCCACCAAAATGCCAAAAATACCAATTAACCCCAAATTAATACCTTTATCCTCAATTGCATCCTTAATTAACATAATAACATGTTAATTTACCCCCCTTACTTAATTACAATAATATGCAAATTAAATTAGGGTCATATTAGGGGCCTTACATATATAGTAAATATGTGGTATAGGGTGTTTCAATTTTTTTCAACTTATAACAACTTAAATGTGGTAATTCTAATATTATTTTCTCTTTGTTACAAAAATTCCCTTTGTAAGTTTTATTCACTTTGGCAACTCATTTTGGCCGCAGAATCTCTAAACAAATATAGTTTAAAACTTGTGAGATAACTTTTCTTAATAAATTCGAGATGAAAAATCCTCTATTGATCACTCAACTACCTTTAAGTAGGTTAATGTATATTCAACCTCCTAACTATATTCACCCTTTGGTGGAGGTAAGTAGTTATTGATTTAAAGTATATCACTCACTACTTAAGATAACCTTTATGATATCAAGTATGAGGATACTTGCACAATGGTTATGAAGAGATTTTTCACTGACATAGATTTAATATCCATGTGAAGATTCTTTTGGAGGTCTCCAATATGGTTATCCTTATAACAAGTAACCACATGTTAACTTTGATCATCACCATGATCAAAGTTATGATAGCCACAACTTAAACTATTTATGAAGTATAATAGATGTTAGTTTATCCATATTAAGAATGTCCTATCTTTTTAATAATAAGGCTAAAGATATTTAGGTAATAAAACATTTGTATATAATAGGTATCTTATATCAAGAACTTTTTAGGATTGCCTCTGTATTGTGTTTACATACTAAGGACTTCATTTATTAATTTAAGTCGTAGGCAAAAAAATGTAATTAAACATAACATCAATAAATGAATAATGCCACACAAAAAAATGATAATTAGTTTATATACATGAAAAATATCCCTATTACATTAAGGCTTTAGGGTATACTCTTAAGAATCCCTAACTTGCACTAGAGCTAATCACCCATATACCTCAAGCCCATATTATATACATGGTGATTGAACTTGTTTTTGTGTAGTGCCTTTGTGAGAGGATTTGCCATATTATTATTAGTGGAATTTTTTCTATCTTCATATCATTCCTTACTATAGTTTTTCTAATGAGATGGTATTGCCTAAAAAGATGTTTGGATTGCTAATAAGACTACGGTTCCTTTGCTTATGCAATGGCCCCATTATTGCCACAGTACAACGGTATGAGATGACAATGCTAGGAATCACTTATAGTTTAGTTATGAACTTCTTGATACATTTTTCCTCTTTTACCAACTCTGAAGAAGTAATGTACTCAACCTCTATGATTGAATTTGTAATCGTCTTTTATATAGAACTATTCTAACTGACGGTACCTCATCTCATCAAGAATGCAAAACTTAATTTTCATTTATAGTCATCTGTGTATGATTGAAAGCTAGCATTTGTATACCCTCTCACATGTAAATCATCATTTTTATAAACTATAAACATATCCTTAGTCCTTCTTATGTACTTAAGGTTATCTTTTATTGCTATCTAGTGTTCTTCTTCATAATTAGATTAGAATATGCTTGTGACACTCAAATTACGAGTTCAAATGGGTACGTCCAATAAGGTTTAATTAGATCTATGCTTTTATGGTAATCAATTAATATTATTAATTGAAATAATTTATGGTTGCTTTATTTAGACCAAAATTATTATAATATAATAATTATTATCATACAAATATAGAAATGTAATTAAAAATAGAATAAATAAAATAATAAATATGTTAATAGTTAAATAATAAATAAAGAATAAAAAAACCTAAAAATAATAAAAATAGGATTTTTAATAATTATGAATTTAGTTAGAAATAATTAAATGGTAGTTTTGGAAGTTAAACTAAATAGCATGATTTGAGAGTGAGGAGTCAAGTAAGGGAAAAAAGAGAGAGAATGATAGAGATTTTAAGCTTTACCTCATTTAAAGTTATGTTAAGCTAAGAAAATGGTGATATGAAAGGGAATCAAAAGAATTGAAGAAGGGATTCAAGAAAGAGATGAAAAAACTCAACTTAAGTGATTTGATTAATTTTCTAGAATGATGATTTATTCCTTCTACTATTCTTCTTGAGTGAATTCTTTTAAACAATTCATTTGTGATTATTAACTAGACTAGAGTATGACTGAGAAAGTAACTTGAGTTATGTTGGAATAAGTTGAGTAAACATGAAAATGATTAAGTTCCTAAATTGAGTTAGCTTTGAATCTTTGTTGAATATTTTTAACTAATGTCAAATGACAATGTACCGTAATACAATGTGTAATTCTCTAGTGTAAATGTAACCAATATGTAAGTTGTGTTCCTTATTATATTGATACTTTGTTAGCTAATTGTGGTGAGTTTGCTGTGATAAATACAAGTTAGAGTGGCAATGAACATGATTGTGTGATTGAGGAGTTTATAGTTATAGTTGAGTGTGGAATAATGAGAAGAATGCTATAAAGTGTAATTTAATTAAACATTAAAAGAATGTAATGTAGGAGAAAGTCCTAAGATTCATTTTTAATTGCTAGAAATCAAGCATTCATATGCATGAATGGATATAAAAAAAATAAATTCCTCTCACTTCCCCAACCTCTTAAATTCCCACCTTATAGTACACCCATCTTCTCCAACTAGTAAACAGCACCATTCTTTACCGCAGGTCTCTATTTTTAGTTTCAAAAGGTGGTTTGATAGTAGATCCAAAGATATTCCATTTCACAAGGTTGAGCACTCAAATATTGGATTTAAAACATGTAGATTTTATGTTAACAACCTTCCCTTTGGTTGGCCATCCATTGTTCTATGAAAATTGTTCTCATAGTTTGGTTCAGTACAACAGGTGTTTATTTTAAAAAAACTTATGTACAAAAGGAACAAAGTTTACTTTTGTCAGCCTATGTACAATAAAAAATATCGAGCCCATCATTAGGTGGTTGAATTGAGCATGGTTAGGGAATCGTCAAATACAAGTTAACCTTGTAACATCCTCACAATTCAATCATCTAAATAGTACTTCTCTAAGGTAAACAATAAGACTAAAGTGAAGAGTACCACCTGAGGCCCACAAAAATTTTTCTTCACCATAAAAAATTAAAATTCAAGATGATTCTAGTCGTATAATTTAAGGTGAAATTGAGGTCAAATATGCCCTCAAAAGGCATACTGAAATTTGTATCCGACTAGTATTAAGGTTGATCGAACTTTGACCGGCCTAAAAAAAGTTGTTTTGGACCTTATAAAATTATTCTAGTTGCATAAAACTATTATAAATAACCCCAATTATTATTGGAAATGAAATTTAAATTTTTAGACAACTTTGAGTTTTTGAGTTTAGAACCGGTGAATTTCACATTTAGACTTAGAAGTACATCGAAATGAATTCAGATTGACTCAAAATTTAAACACATTTTATTAAAAATTTTAAATGTTTTTAGACCAATTTTAGAGGTGATATGATAATAAAAACTTATAGCCAACAAGAGGATGACAAGTAGCTTAATATAAGCCCTTAGATTGAATATTGCATGATTTAATCCTAGCCCTTAATTTAAGGCACAAAAAGAGAAATGAAGGATGTAGAAATTTCTCCAAAAATCAGCCATCTTCATTCTCCCCCATCTTTGGCCGAATTCTACACCATTTTGCCTCCACCATTTTCTTTCTTCTAACTTCAAATTTCCATCAAATTCCTAACCTAAATTTTGCCTAGATTAAATAATTATCATCCTCTCCATCATAGATAAGAAATTAATGAAAAAAGAAGATTGAAAAGTGAAGGAATTTAGGGAGAGAAATTCATGCAAGTAAGTGAAATTATGTGATTTAGTTAGAATTAATTGGGGAATAAGGTATTTTATCACTTTCATGTGATTTTGGATGATAAATTGAAGAGAAACTCATGGTTCTACATATGTTCAATTTAGCTTAGGTAAAATATGTTCAATTTGGCCTAGGTGAAGAACAAGAATAAGAATAAGAAAAAAGGAAGGAAAAAGGAAAAGAAAAGGAAATTTAAAGAAGCATAGGAGAATTAAGGTATGTGGATACCTATACTAACTTATTTAATGATATATAAGTTATGTAACTTAGGGTTCTAGTATGTAAAGTGTGTCTAAATTGAAAGTGATGGTAAATAAGTGAAATTGAATGACAAATAATGAAATTGATGAATTTAAATGCATGAAAACATGATTAAATATAGGAGGATAAAATTGGAACCTATTATATAAGTATAAAAACTTAAGGTTGTGATTGGAATTGAATTGATTAAATGTTCGAATTATATAATTTATACTTGGAAAACATGTTTAGAATGATTTATCTAAATTAAACAAGTCGTTATATAAGAAATCATATTATGGCCAAAAGGCAAAAAACATGTTCATAAGGGAATAAATGCTAATTATGATGAATTAATAGTAGATATGCATGAATCAAGCCTGAAAAAACATAATAGGAACAATTTATGGTATGAAAAAGAACATGAATGGTTATATACATACAGTGGTTGAATGGGTATAGGTATTATATTGATGTAATCATGATGATTTAATAAATGATAAGTGATAAGAAATGGTAAATTGATGAAAATGATGTATGTTGTATGAAATTCAATCATTACATAGTGTGAAAATACGAGAAAATGTGATACAATGGATATTTATGTCTTCATATTGTGAAAATAATTTTGCCCTTAGTGTCTAGAAGTGAAACCAGAAGCATAAGATATAATTGGCTTACCATAGGGACATTAATCGTGGTAATGATTCATGGGGATTCGCAAAAGTAAACGAAAGGCATTTCCATACTATAAATATGATAAAAAGATAATAGTGAGAAATTGTGTAATTTGTACCTATGGGGTTTATGTCCCTCGCATCTAAATCAAGGGTTTTGTTTTCACTGGAAACTACTAAGGACGAAACTAACTCTAAGATGATGAAAGATTATGGAAATTCGTAAATATTAAATAAAGATAGAAAATGAGAGATAAAATAGAAAGAATATAATAAAATGCAAATTTAAGGGTAAAATAGTAAAAAAGAAAGTGTAAAATTTAATTTAAAGGTTAAAATGGGATTATGGATAAAATTTGGTAAGAAAAGGGTAAAATTGTAAATAATTTAAAAAGTTGAAAAAATAGGGACTAAATTGTAATTTCAGTGAAAGAAGTGAATTTAAGGACTAAAGTGAATTTCAGTGATAAGATATGTTTAAAAAAGAGAAATTAGGAGTAAAATTGTAATTATGGCAAAAATAGGACTTTAAGGACTAAAATATAGTTTTACAAAAGTTATAACCATTAGAGTTAAATATGTAAATTTCTCCCAAAAATAAGGATCATAATGAAAATTTTGAGGTTAATGTAATAATAAAGAAATTATGATAATTAAATACATAATTTAGAGAAAAATAATGAAATTAAGAAATTAATAAGAGAAATAAAGAAATTTAAGTATAATTAAGAAATATTAAACAAACTAGGTAGGCAAAGTATTTACTTTGGGTTAAATGTGAATTGTATATTTAATGAGTTAGAATCTTAGTATGTAATAAGTGAAATTTGTTAGTTAGGTATCAACACTAGGTTTTATATTTAGAGCTTAGTTGTTTTTTGCAAGCAGGGATAGGTTTTCAAATCTGTAGGTATAAAGCGGATTGAAAAATGAGATTTAAATTGGAGTAGTATCAATTATATTTTCTATGTGTAATATTTAAGATAGGATATATGAAAATACATTTAGAATTATGGTGCATTTTATTAAAGGCATGTATATGTAATTAATGTATTGAGTAAGTGAAATGTTTATAAGAATATAAATGTATGTGTATATGTGTGTGATTGATGGGTTGTGTTTATGATGGCTATAATGGAATTTTAAAAGTTTTTTGAGTTTTTGAATTGAGTATTGGACTTGGAGGTTGAATATTGGGAGTGTATATTTGATAATTTGCATGAGGGTAGGTTAAAATAATAGTCGTTATATTGCCGAAATTTTTACCAAATGAATATTAACTTTTGACCAAATGAATAGCAAAATTACGACGGTAATTAAATTGGTGTCTAAGGTAATGAATTACGAACTAGGTAACCATATTACAAGTAAGAATCTAATTAGTAACTTCATTTATAAATTGGCAATATGCAGGTCCAGGAGAGTATAGGGTATTACATTTTGTGGTATAAGGGCACGATTTAGGTGATCTTAAGATCGGAGTTTATATAAGTTTGGGTGATTTGATTACATATACATGCCATAATTGAATGATTGTTAACAAGGTGATTTTGAGAAATTAATCGATACTTGTCCCTTTGTTTTATTGTTTAAAGAATGGCATCTAGCTTTAGAAGAGGCATGGAGATAGGGGAGGTAGCACAAAGTAGTGCCTCTATAAGTAGGGGTGAGAGGGGCTCCACTGAAGAGCATAGACCACCTACGCCACCTTTACCTCTAGCAACACCTATACCACCTCTTAAAGCCCCTAACTAATAGGACTTTATGCAAATTATAATGGACCTTATTTATCAGAGAGTGTAGGCTCTACCAGCCCTAGAGCTATAGCAACAGCCTCCTCTACCTCCATCTAGAAAGCCTATTTTACAGCATTTGAAAAAGTTAAGGGCTAAATATTTCTATGAAAGACATCAAACATTTGCAATAAAAGTTGAATAATGGTTGAAAAAGATCAAAAGATTATTTCAAATCACTCATAGCTCACTAGAAGAAATGCTCAAACGTACATAACATTATTTCAAGGACCTGCATATACTTGGTGGGAAATAGGCATAAGTTATTTTCCTGTAGTAGTGTTGACATGGGATTTCTTCTCAAAGTAGTTTGGTGATAAATATATTAAGAAAAAATACCAAAGGGTACAGAGAATGCATTTTACAAGCTAAAATAGGGAAACCAAAAAATGTTAGAATATGAATGAGAATTTTGGGTGCCTTAGTGCGTATATGAACGATTATCACTTAACACAAGAAATGTTATGCCAACTGTTTAAGTAGGGTCTTCATAATAGAAGTAGGAAGACTACTGCAACTCATGAGTATACAAATATGATATATTTAATCAAGGCACCCACCAAAGTTGAAGTAGTGCAAATAGATGAAGTTAGTCAATAGGCTAGATCATAGTAGAAAAGGAAGCCACCACTGTAACACCCTATATCCCATGTTTACTATATCCAATGCAAACTATGCCATTTTAATTCATCAAGTCATATGACTATATCATCATACTGTAGCTATTGTACTTTCATGCTTAGCATTCATCATATCAATACATTTATATAAAGTAATTCTAATTTCATCATGCGTGCATATACTAGTATTCTCATCATAAGATTATTACAGTCTTTACTTTTATATACTATACATATATATATACACATATTACAACTCTTAAACACGTTATACATGTAAGGAGCCAAACAAAATTTATCAAAATTTCCTACATCAATTTCTATCGATTTGTGTTGGCCTGTCCTGATGCAGAATTAGATCCTGTGCAAAAAGTCTTCGCTACCCAAAACCTACACGGATCAAATAACCCGTGCTAAGCTTTACAGCTTAGTGGGGAATTCTAAACATGAAAGACAACCACTCACAGTGGTCGTCAAAAATATAAAATAACTAGCAACAATACTCATATGGTAAAAGAAAAGAAAAATATAAAATACAATAGCTTGCATAACAAGATAACTTTTCACAATTGAATCAGCATACTAGTTATAGTTCATGGAGTGATCCATATATCATGTAAACAAATATTAAGTCGTGCTCAAATAGTCACTGTTAACCATAATAATTCATATATCAGATGCATATCTCATACTGTGAATAACTTTGAAACTTTATTACTTTACTTTAGCCTGCTTAAGTTCTAAGAATGGATAACGAGATCGATGGATACCCGAGGGTATCAAATGATAGATATCCGAAGATATCATAACTATGGACCCAAGTAGGGCCAACTATACTTTGGACCGGTCAAATGCTCGCACGTGAGCACCCACACGAGGGCAAAAATAAACAACCCTAATGGGCTGTGTAAGATCCAGCAGGATTGACTTTGGCAGCTGCAATTCCCTATAGGCGCCTATCTATCCATATCTGAACTCTATTGCAGGCGATACTTTATTCATGTTCATAAACTCATATACATAATCATAATTAAACATACTTGTAGGTACATTCTCATAAGCATGATCATCAATGTGCATACCTTATCATTGTTCAAATCGGGTGCTATACAAATATCGACATGTTTACACTTGGGCATATGCATAAGACATGATCATACTATTATGTTTCCTATTACATAGCATAGATATACATTCATAAACAATTTTCAATATAAGTGATACAAATTTATATACACATTAGTATATGACTCTTGTATACTTGCATTTAAGGTCAATTTTTACTCAGTTATATGTGCTACACATGGGGGTAGCCTAATATACCAATAAAAGAGAATAAAAACACATTTAGTGACCAACATGCTGTCGCGCTCGCGACAGTATGCGTGGTCATACAGGTTTTTCACTCTGTTCTCAAAATCCTGCAAACTGCTTAACAAAATCATTTTGTACCTCGTATTTGACATAGTAAACGGCATTGTTAGAAACAGTTGTCTTCTACAAAGTTGTAGATATACATTTCTAGTTTCTAGAACATCAAAAATATTTGCAATATCGTTTCTAGAACTCGAGATATCTTAAAATTACTAAGGACTTCTCATTAGCACAAGACTGCACACTTATCCGAATATCAAACTGGATTATGACCCATTTAGAGACAGAATTTGAATGTGATTTCTTCTTATGAAATATTTGTCTATAAGTCTAGTTTAATACCCATTTGGAATCATCTCAATATATATTTTCAAACTCTAGATATCACCAAAACGATGCATCTAGGTCCAATGAACTCAACCAATAATTCTTTTAAAACTCACATGCATGTCAAGATTCAAGCAAAACACATCATATTCAAGTAGATACACTCACATGCAACATGAATAATGCTAAATTCCCATACCTTTGGCTGAAACTTATCACTACCAAGCTTTCAATCTCTTGCTATGTCCTTCCCTTTATCCTTCCTATCTCCTCTTTCTTTGACTACAACCAAAATTCATTCCATCATTTCCAGCACTTGATCTTCATTGCCACAAGCAAGATGAGAAGGAGATGAAGATGATAATGATGAAATTCAGTAGAGATCATTTACCTTAGAGTTTAATGTTTTAAACACTTTTTGAACTAACAAAACTTATCAACTAATTTCTTGAGAGGATTTAGAAGAAAATAAGGAAAGAAGAAGAGTTGGGAACTTTTTGATTTTCCTCTCAATTAGCCGACCACCACTCTCTCACAATTGCCACTTTCTCTTTCTTTCCACTACATAAACTCATTTACATAATACTTTGTCAAATCTCTCTTTAGGTCCTCCTAGAATCCGCATGTCACACTAAAACCATCCTATTCTTTGCATGTCACATTTCATACCCCACATTTACATTATTCATACATTAACCTCTCCATTGTTCTCTAATTCCCAATTGACCTCTTAAGTTTCTGAATTTTCAAAACTACCCCACAATTAATACTTTTTCTTCAATTATACCCTCAATTAAAATTAAACTTTACCTTTAAATTTTATTTCCATGCAATTAACATAATAACTTACTCCATTGACCTTTACTTAAAAAAAATCCTCATTTAAAAATATGCAAATTAAATTTAGGGTCATGTTTGGGGCCTTACAACCACAGTCAAGCATTTCTAGCACCTCTAGTAAAAAGCTTAGAGGTCTAGTAGCCTAGTCCTAGGCTCTAGCTTAATCACAGGTCCAGAGCTAGAATTCCACAAGTAGAGTCAGTGTTTTAACAACATCAATAGCTAAAACACCCAGAGGTACAGGAAGATGGAATTTCCCCACTTGCGAGCATTGTGAAAAAAGACATTCAAGTGAGTGCTAGAGACATATAGGAGCATGCTATAAATGTGGGTCCAAAGTAAACATTCAAAATTATTATCCACGAGCTCAGCCTAAGGCTAAACCAGCCCCTCATCCAGACAGATTAAGAACACTAGCACCACGGGGTAAATGCTAGGGTTCTACAAGTGGAGCATTAGCATCCAAGGGTGCAGCTCACATCTAATAGGGTACTAAAGGATGACCTTCAAGTCGCACTAATATAGTTAGAGCAAAAGAGGAATAGGATGCACCCAACATCATTATGGGTAAATTTATACTTCTTGGTGAATATGTTTATGCTTTAATTGATGAAGGATCCACACGTTCATACATTAGCACAGTTGTAGCACTGGGAAAGGGGTTAGATATTTCACAGCTAGATCAAGACATCTTAGTGAGTAATCCTTTAAAGCATAGTATAGTAGTGAATAAAATTTATAGAGATTGCCTTATTCAAATACAGCGTTATCTTGTCCTTACACACATAATGTAACTTCCATTCCACAAATTTGATATATTCTTAGGTATGGATTGGTTACATGAGCATTGAGTTACTATAGATTGTCCACTTAAGCAGGTTACTTTGAAAACCCAAAAGGTCAAGACATTACAATTGTGGGTGAGAGATCAGACTTTCTTTTCAATGTTATATCAGCCATGTGAGGCCCCAATGTATACTCAAGAAGAATATGCACATGCTTAAGTGGTATGAGAGATGAAGCATGCCTTGTTAATAGATAAGTTGTAGGATGAGACATATAGGGAATTACTTTCAAATATAAGAATGCTTTGGTAATCTCTTTAAAGGCATGTATAGTTAGTGACATATGGTGTAAGGATTAAATTGATAAGAGAAAAGAGAACTAAGAGGATTTGGTAATTAAAAGTGTAAGAAGGGGTTGATAGGAAATTTGACAAAAAAAATTTAAACTAATGACATGGTGATAAGTGGATATAGTTTTAACCTTGCATTTGAGTCACTCACTCCCAATAGCGGTGGAAGTGACTCATAGTCACTCCTAAGGGTAATAGATGCAATGCATTTTGGCCATGTAAATGACTCACTCACACCCATAATGAGTAACTCACCCTCAGTCACTCCCATGGGGTATGACTCATTTAGTCACTCTTTTGTCACTCAATAACTTAGTGACTCCCATAGGGAAGTAATTGCTTATGGGACAATAATCATCGATGGGGTAGTACTCAACCAAGGAGTGGGAGTGAGTAAGTGGAAGAAAAGTAGCTTACTAATGATCGTTGGATTGATTAATTTACTCATAAGCATCTAAGGGAGAGTATATAAGGGAAAATATCCTAGAAACTTCAAGGAATCATATGTTTCTTCATCTCTTCACTTAGGCCGAATTGATATATCTATTTCTTCTCCATCATCTTTATCTTTTTAACTTAGTTTTCACAAAAATTTCAACTTAAATTCTATCCTACACTAGATTAAGGCAAATATCTTGCCATATTTTAAAGGAAATATTTGGCATAATTAAAGTATGGGAACTTTTAATTTTTTTCACATTTTTATTTATTTTATTGGCTATAAATGTTATATTGGTGTTTTAAATTATGTAAAAGAAATGTTGTGATGTTTGATCATACATGATTGATGAAATATAGCAAGTATAGTTGAGATGGAAAAATTTTGCATTAAGTTCCACCTAATCCAGCAAGGTTGTTTTGTGAATAAGTTGAGTTTTAGAGCTTTATATTACGTGATTCAAACTGAAGCATAAAATAGACACATAAACCTATAATTTTTATGAAGAGGTTAAAACTTGACTCTTCCTCTAGAACCATTGAAACTCGGATTGAAATGCAGCAATAGCTACTAACCTATCAACTATAATAATTTGGACTATTTTTTATTTATCTTTTGTTGTAGCTGTCCTAAATCTGCATCTTATTTTGTCCCACTTTACAAAATTAATTTTATGCCTTGTTTTTGCACACTTCACTTTGAACAATATCTAAACCCATCCAAACCATCAGCCATGTTTATGAAACTTTACTAATACCTAGAAATATATGAAATATGATTAAACATATGTTAATTAGGTGAGTAAACCTTGAAATTTAAGACTAAACATAATGTATGCTAAAGGACATTTTATTGTTATATATGAATTATGTGCACAATTATGGCTTATATATACATATATAGTATGAATACATAAGCTTGCTTAGTGGTATTTTAAATATAATTATGTATAATTTGATATAACATCCAAGAATGTTATAAAAGCCAGAAGCCTCATTGGTTTAATAGGCTACTATATGAGATTTATGAAAGAATTCTCTTTGATAGTAGCTCAACTTATCAAACTACTCCAGAAGAATGTAAGATTTTAGTGGATGGATAAATATCATGAAACCTTTGAGAAGCTAAAAGGGTTATTGATAGAAGCACCAATTTTAACATTGCCAGAACTGGGAAAAGAACTTTATAATCAACAATGATGCATCCCAATATAGTTTAGGCTGTGTACTTATAGGAAGGAAAGGTAATTGACTATGCCTTACAATAGTTGAAAATTTAAGAAAATAACTACCCCACCTATGATTTGGAGTTAGCAGCTATTGTGTTTACACTGAAAATATGGAGGCATTATTTATATGGCAAAACAAGCTACATTTATACATATTATAAAAGTCTAAAATACTTACCTACTTAAAAAGAACTCAATTTGAGACAGAGACAGTGGTTTGAACTTATTAATGATTGTGATTGCCTCATCAATTATCAACTAAGAAAGGCAAATGTTGTAGCTGATGCACTTAGCAGGAAACTTAAGACGGGTAATAAATTGATTCTGATTGCAAATTTCTTTCCCTGTATTATCATAGATATGAGGAGCAATAATGTAATGCTACTCCAATAACCTTAAGGGCTATGAATGACAAGCGATGGCCAAAAATGGAGTAATTGTAGCCAAAATGTAAGCCAAGTCTAATCTTTTACTGTAAGTAAAGTCTGCCTAGAGGCTAGATGAGTGGCTAGTAACCATTATTAACCAAAGCTGTGATGGGAAAGAAGGCAATTACTCTTTGGGTAGTGATGATTTTTTATACTACAAAAGGAGAATTTGTGTAACAAATGATGCAAAATTGAAGAAGAACATCATGTTAGAAGCCCACAGTAGCAAATGTGCCATGCATTCGAGTAGCACCAAGATGTATCAAGAATTAAAAACTCATTATTGGTGTCCTAGTATGAAGTAGGACATAGTAGATTTTGTTTCCAAAAGCCTAGTTTATAAACAAGTGAAAGCAGAGCATAAGATTGCCTCTGGATTGTTACAACCTATTACAATACTAGAGTTAAAGTGGTACATAATTACTATCGATTTTATCACTAGATTACCTCTCACTAGGAGGTAGCATGACTCCATCTGGGTGATTGTTGAAAGATTGATAAAGTCTGCTCATTTCCTACCTGAGAGCTAATTACCCATTGGTAAAGCTAGTAGAAATATACATAAATGAGATTGTTAAACTTTATAGAGTTCCTATATTATATATGATAGGTATCCTCGCTTCACTGTAAGAGTTTGAAAGAAGCTACAAGAATCACTAGGTACCAAACTTCATTTCAATACTTCCTTCCATCCCCAAATAGATGGGCAATATATGTAAAAAAGTTATGTTTTAGAGTTTGGTAGCAGATGGAAAAGGTATCTTCAATTAGCTGAATTTGCTCATAATAATAGCTATTAAGCAAGCATAAAGATACCACTATATGAACCTTTGTATGGAAAGAAATGTAAAACACCACTGTGCTAGATGAAACTCAATGAAAATAAACTTATGGGACTATATTTGATGAAGGAAATGAAAGAGAAAGTGCTACAAAAATCATATGTAGATCTAAAGAGAAAGGACATAGAATTCGAGGTGGGTCAAAAAGTCTTTCTGAAGGTATCTACCTAAAGGAAGATTTTGCAATTTGGTAGAAAGGGTAAATTAAGTCCTATGATTATTGGCCTATTTAAGGTAGTGTAACATGTGGGATAGCTAGCCTACATATTGAAGCTGCCACCTGAACGTGAAAGGATTCATGATGTATTACATATCTTAATGCTAAGCTAATATAGGTCTGACCTAACACATGTTCTCAGACGAAAGGAAGTGCAATTGAATCCTGATTTTCCATATGATGAGGAACCTATTAGCATCATTGCTAGGGAGGTTAGACAACTAAGAAACAAGCAAATAGCTTTGGTGAAAGTACTCTAAACACACCACAACATTGAAAAGGCAAAATGGGAGCCATAAGAAGTGACGAAATCACAGTATCCCTAGTTTTTTAGTCTAGGTAAATTTTGAGGAAGAAATTTTTAATTAGTAGGGGAGAAATGTAATGCCCTCACAATTAGGGTCGTCTGAATAGTACTTCATAAGGGTGAATAGTGACAATAGGGTGAATAGTCCCACTTGAGACCCACAAAAATTTTTTTCACAATTGGAAATTGCAATAAATGATGAATATGGTAGTATAATTTGAGGAAAAATTGACATTAAATATGCCTTCAAAAGGTGCAATTAAAATTTTGCTCTGCTTATATTAGGGTTGACCAAACTTTGACCGGCATAAAAAAATTATTTCAAATATCATAAAATTATTTCAATTACATGGAACCACTAAAAATAATCCCAATTAATATTTGAAAATGAAAAATAAATTTTTAGACCACTTTGAAATATTGAGTTACGGACCAGTGAATTTTACCTTCGGACTCAGAAGTACGTCGAAATGAAGTCAGATTTGCTCAAAATTTTAAGCAAACTTTATTCAATACTTTTAAATATTTTTAACCTTATTTTTAGGTGATTTAATAGTAAAAACTTGTAGCCAATTAAAGGATGAGAATTGGCTTAATATAGGCCCATTAAATAGTGCTTTGTTTAATCCTATCCCTCCATTTAAGTTACAAAAAGGCAAAAGAAGGATGTGGAAATTTCTCCAAAAATTAGCCATCTTATTCCTTCCCCATTCTTGGCCAAATTTTTCAACATTTCTCCTCCATAATTTTCTTTCTTTTAACATCAATTTTCCATTAAATTCGTAACCCAAATTTCATGTAGATTAAATAATTGTCATCCTTATTGTTTAGTGAGAGAAATTCATTCAATAAGTTAAATTATGTGATTTAGTTACAAATAATTAGGGAATTAGGCAGTTTTTCATTTTCATGTGATTTTGGATGATAAATTGAAGAAAAAATCATGGTTACTACATATGTTCAATTCATCCTAGGTGAAGAACAAGAAGAAGAAATAGTGAAAAGGAAGTAAAAAGGAAAAGAAAATGAAATTTTTCGGAGAAAAGGAGAATTAAGGTACGTGGATACATAAACTAACTTATTTGATGAAATTTAGGTTATGTAACTTAGGGTTCTTGTATGTAAAGTGTGTCTAAATTCAAATTGATTGTAAATGAGTGAAATTGATTGGCAAATAATGAAATTGGTAAAGTTAATTGCATTAAAACATGATTGAATATATGAAGATAGAATTGGAAATTATTATGTAAATATAAGAACTTAAGGTTGTGATTGGAATTAAATTTATTAAATGTTGGAATTATGTAATTTATACTTGGAAAACTTGTTTATAATGATTTATGTAAATTAAACAAGTTGTTATGTAAGAAATCATATTATGGCCAAATGGAAGAAAGTATGTTCATGAAGGAATAAATGCTAATTATGATAAATTATTAGTTGATATACATTATTCAATCCTCAAAAACATGATAGGAAAAATTTATGGCATGATAAAGAACATGAATGGTCATGTGCATAAGGTAGCCGAATGGGGTTAAGTATCATATTGATGTAATTATGATGATTTAATAGATAACGAGTGATGAGAAATTGTAAATTAAGGAAAATGATGCATGTTGTATGAAATTCAATTGTTATATAATATGAAAATATGAGAAAATGTGATACAACGCATACTTTTGTGTTTATATTGTGAAAATAGTTTTTTCCTCGGTGTCTAGAAGCAAAATCAGAAGTATAGAACATAATTAGGTAGCCATAGGGACATTTACTAAAGTAGTGAGTCATGGTGACTCACAAAAGTGGACCAAAGGTGGATCCACACTATAAATATAGGAAATTTTTGAGAAAATAAAAAGAAGTGAGAAATTATATAGCTTTAGACCTATGGGGTCGATGTCCCTCATATTTCGATCAAGGGTTTCATTTTCATTGGAAACTACTAGGGAAGAAACTAATACTAAGATCATGAAAGATTAAGGAAATTGGTAAATATCAAATAAAGATAGAAAATGAGAGATAAAATAGAAAAAATCAAATAAAGTGTGGAATGACAAAGTGATTCTACCGAATGCACTTGATTGAAGTCCAAAATAGGATTATTCGGTGGTTTCAAGTTTTATTCCAACAGTTCAAGGAAGTTCGCTGAAAAAGGAAGTCTTTTATCAATTAAACTAGGAAGTTTATTGATGCTTGACTAAAAAAGTGGAGGTGGATTTAAACTTCTTATTTTGTGCCTTTACTTTGCTTATAAATGGAAGACTCAAGACACAAGTTGAGGAAGATCGATTAGAGAGAGTCTTTAGTTATTACAATTATAATTTATAGTTAATTTGCATTTCTGTAATTTTCTTTTAACTTAGATTTTAGCTTTGAATTATGAAGTATGAGTAGTCTTTCTTAACTTTTGCTAAGGATACTTGAGTCCTTAATCTTTTGTTGTAATGACTTAATTGAGCTCTAATGTAACCCAAGTTAATTATTTCTCGATTTTAAACATATTCTTATCTTTGATTGTGTTTAGATTAATTGTTGGTTTATTGGTTTAAATAACTAAGAGTTAATTTAAGCATTATTAAGTATTTACATGTTCTTGGATTATTCTTTTGAATCAATGCATGTTTGTTTTCTATTTTGAGATGATTAAGTCTTGGTAATTTTGATTAATATTAAAAGAGGAGGAAACGAGAATATACTGGAATTGAATTTTCTTGAAAAAGAGTTTAATGAAAGTATGGGAAAATAAACTAGATTTTTATGCTGAATGTTAAATTGTTCTTAATAGGGAGTTTGATATTCAAGAAAGATATTCTTGATTCAAGGTATCGGGTCTTATTCATCTAGTTTTCCATAATTATGTTTTTAAGAATTTAAGTCATTACAATAAAAAGTTAAGGTGTATAGTCCCTTATTAAAAGTTTTTTTAAACATTGATTGTCCCTCTGTTTTAATTTACTCTTGTTATTTATTTCAAGTCAATTGCATTGATTCGGCTTTTAATTTTCATCATAACTTTGTTAGTATAAGCCCTAGCCCCAATACATTGTAATAAAACACTTTAGTTAATAAATGAGCCATTTGTTTTATCTATTGTATTTCTGTTTATATCAATTGATAGAACTATCCAAGAATGTTGTTTCAGTTTAAGTTATCATGTGTGAGGTACATGGTTGTAAGACCTTGAAACAAATGAGACTTCATTCTAAATATCCTTAGTAAGTAATTGTTATAGGAATAACAAATGAATTAAGACTAGTATGCTCTCTCTGATAAGTTGAGTTTTGTCTTACGGATCATAAGGACAAGAGTGTCAATCAGAGATCATAGATACATGTTTAAAACATGGTATCTAGATTCGGTCTAGTCATGAGAATACTACATGGTACAAGTCATAAGTGTTTCTCTTATGCAAGTTTTGTATCGGAGTTCTTAGACCTAAAATCTCTATGAAACTCTTTATGAATTACTGTGTGCTTTGATATACACCTAACGTGCTCGTAACAGAGTGACAAGTACGGGTATGCTTGGGTATACATTAATTCATGTTAGAGAGCATGAGAGAAGTGAATGGATTACACCTCTCTATAAGAGAGAAAATATCATCGGCCACTTGATCAGTAAATTAAGAAGTGTATGGCCATACCGAGATGAAATAATGAGTAATCATTATTTATCTAAGAGTTCAATGTCACTGGAACATCAAGAAAGGAATTAATATATATAAGGATAACTAGTTCCATGCCTTATATTAATTCTGATATTTATGGGTAAAGGGACTACGTAAAATTGCATTAGGTCACTAAATGCCATATGCATTTTCAATTAATTTGTAATGCTCTAATATCTTGCTAGAGAATATATATAGCCTTTGAATTAATTTATTAATTCATTGCCAACATTAAATGGACCTATAGGATCGCACACAAAGCATTGAGCTTAAAATATTTAAATAAATTATTGGGCATTAATTTGGGCTTTTAATTAAAGTCAAATTAATGTATGTAATGGGCATTATAAATGCTATTGGACCTTGGCCCATGAGAGAGAGAAATTCAGCCCATATGGTTTAATTTCAATTAATTAATTATCTTGTATTAATTAAGTTAAATGAGTATTAAATCCTAATGATATTTAAATCAAATTGAAACACTTAATTAAAATATGACATAGCCGAAATTCCTAGGTTAAATACTAAGGGAATTTTGGCACATGTGTATTTCCAAATTAAGTGATTAATTTGATTATAATGTCTTATGGTTTATCTTGGATTAAATCAAAAGAGTTTGAATCAATATATATTACTTATTTTAAGGAAGTGATTAAGGATAAAATAAATTATCTTGAGGTTTATCGTCATGAATCAATAAATGATTTTGGCATGATTCTGTGCATTTCCCAATTACTATACCGTCACTCTACTAATTGGCATCAATGCAAGGAGAACCATCATCATCAAGGCTGTCGACATGTTCGACTTTGCTCAGCATTATCTTCAAAATTGACATTGTCATTAGATTTTTGTCTCTGACTGATCGGGTTCCAAAGTAGATTCAAAAACATAGTTTTTTTTGTAAGAATTATTTATATACAAAAATCGATCGCCTTTCAATTAATTGGAATAAGATAAACGACTTACAAACAAAAAACAAAGTCTAAAAACAATTAAACAAAAAAAATGTACCTTTTTTCCAAAGATGGAGGGAAAATAGGGGATACTATCTTTTTTGAATGTCAATTCCTATATGATTATTTTCAGTATTTTTTAAGCATTTCAATATTTCAGCTTCCGAGAATATCCGTCCCTTCCAGGGTTCTAAGCTTATAAGTACTTTGGAGATTTCATGGGGTCCTTCGTAATTTGGTATGAGCTTTCCTTTTCGGTATTTTTCGTGCCTGTACCTGTTTCTTTAAGCATTAGATTAACCATATCGAGGAATCTTTTCAATGGGAGTTTTTAAATTGGCTTGAATCCGTTAAGTCATGCCTGTTCATTTCAGCCATCTTCATTTATTGTTGATGCGTATGCCGAGGGTGACGCCTCATTTTCTAGAACCACCATAATGACTTGGAGATGCATGGCGGCTAATCAATTATTGAAGTGTTTGGAGAGTTCTAGAAGTTTTTTGCCTATAAATAGGCGCTCTTATGGCGAGTTTTCTTATTCTTCAGTGATTCTTAGTGAGACTATTCCAAATTTTCTACGTGGACTTTGCCATTTTAGTGATTTTATAATTTTTGCAAGAATACCTAAGTAAGTAATCAATCCTTGCTTTTGATTACTCTTCTTTATTCACAATGTCATTTTTTTAATCCTCCACCACTGCAAAAGATGACTTTGAGTAGTAGCCAGTCTATAGATAGGAGTTTTCTTGGAGCTTATGCAGATTGTGAGACTATGGCTCGTCCTTTAAAGTTCAATGAGGAAGAAATGACTGAAATTTCTTCTCAATACAACCTTCCAACAAAACTGTTCGTGATGGCCTGCTCAAGTTCCACGTATGACAGGGAGGTCTTTTAGTCATGAGGATAAAGAGTGGCTCATTTGCCATTTATGGGGCTTGGATAACGGGTTAAGGCTTCCTTTTGATGCTGTTAAGATTACAATTCTCAAAGGTTACAAAATTGCCCCTAATTAGCTTTATCCGAATGAATGGGGAGTAATGTCCTGCTTCAAGATCCTTCGTGAGGTGGCGAGGGTGACTCCACCAAGTTGACCATAGAGGAAGCTATTTAATGTACCGCCATCTCTGTAAGGTTTAAAGGATCGAGCAATTGATCGAACTTTTGGGCAGTCCGGTCGGGGACCTAAACCCCGATGCTACCATTGACGCAGAGTGTGGACATTGTAATTGGAGTGTAGGAGAAGCATACATATAGATAATTATGCATTGCATATTTATGAAAAGTATATCAGCTGGAGAATCACTTATCTTTTATTTTTGTGACATAGCCGCAGGTGTGATGGCTAAGGGAGACGATGTTGTTAAGCAACTGGCTGATCGAGCTAAAGCAAAGATAAGGGCAGAACGTGCAGCCAGGGAAGAGAAAAATTCGAAGAAGAGAAGGCTTGTGTCTTCTTCAGAAGTGCAGATCTCCCATTCCCATCAGCCTCTTCCGGTGTCTACTGCTATGCAACCTTTATCAGAAGGTCAGCGCCCCATATAGCATTTCTTATTGAGGGACGAAATCGATTCCAAGGAAGAGCATCCAGTTCTACCTCAAATAGGGTCAGTTAAAATCAATGCGCCCCTAATAGGTGAAATTACACAGAGGAGAGCTGAAGAGGCATCTAGATGAAAAGCCATCGAGCAGGTGGCTGCTGCAGATGCTAGGATTGCTGCAAGAACTTCCAAAAGGCATGCTACACCACTGGGAGAAGTTCTAAAAGGTCGGTTTGGCAACGGCTGGTCCATTGAAAATAGGTGAGTATCAAGCTTTTTATGCCAAGGCATGCTCCAAGAGGTGATTTTAAGGCAATAGGAGATCCCAACATATTGTCCCAAGAATGCAGCCTTTTTTAACAGCAAAGTCTAGAGGTATGTATATATATATATATATTAAATGTTCATTCTAAGCAAACTTTCATCTTATAATCCGTTATCTTCTTCATTACTAAACCTTTCTTTTTCTTATCCAAATTTCAGCTAATAAAAAGGGGCTTATGCTTGCATGGTGTGGCTGAACTTTAAAGAAAGAAATGGGAAGATTTCGATCGACATAGGAGGGAAGTGGAGGCCAAATATGATTCAGCGAGAAAAGAGTCTATACTTGGCCGATTGGAAGTTGAAAGGCTGAAAAAGGAGTCCACTCGTCTTTCTCAAGATCTAAAAGCTCAACAGAAAGAGGTTGACCACCTCAATGAAGATGTAGCTCGTCTGTCTGTTGAATGTTCCAAGGTTAAATTCGAGCATGATCTTCTATGTGAGGAACAGGATTCATTGTAGGTTGCCCTAGAAAAAGAAATGGCACGGAGAAAGAAGCTTGAAGAAGAACATTCCGCCTAAAAGGGTGATATCATGGATCAATTAGGAGAGGCCTAGGGAAAGTTGCTAATTTGGCTAATTTACGAGGCCGACAGGTATTTTTCCGATGCCGATCTTAGCTGGATGGATGACCCAGATATTTTACCTGATCCTCCTTCTAGCGACAACGAGCACGGAGTCCCTCAAGGCTTTGCATCATCTTGACCAAACGTTGCCGCAAAGATCCATTCCAAGGATGCAACTTTCTTGCTGACAGAGAATGCTTTCGTTGAAATAACAGAATCTCTTGAACTTCCTATTGAAGTTGTTGTAGGGCCTTCTTCTAGTGTATAGATAGTAAAAATAGAAGTGTAGCTTTTTGTTGTAATGATTTGTAAGAATTATTCATATATAATATTGGATCTTCCTTTCAATTGCGTCTATAGACTGCGGTTTTTATTTTGAGCGATATTTATCATAAGATCAGCTAAGAAGATATTATTAAATTGACAAGGGAGAATCGTGTGCAAATTACCCATGGAGAATACATGTTAAGGAAAAATACTGCCTAAACTTCAATATGCTTTTCAAGCACGGTGGTACACAACTATATCAATAGTTGCTTAATATGATCGAATGTACAAAATGAATTGTTTAGTTGAGAATTGTGATTTAGATTTATTACAACAGGTGCAACGGATGTCATTTTGGTCTTTAACATTGTTTGGTTAGATATTTGAGAGATTTAGTTAACTCAGCTGTCGACTTTTGCATCTTGGATTTAGGACATGCATTAAATCTAGCAAATTAATTTATGGAGATTGAACGGGTACGAGTGCACTTCACATCTCGAGATCGAGATAAGCATCAAACTTAATAGATAAGTTGTGCCAAATAGGGAATTTTGACCCTAAAAGTTCAAGGGAGTTATCCGCTTGGCGTTACCTATTTAGATCGGGATATTTTTTATCCTACCAGGAGTAAAGTGGCAATGCCGATCATTAGTATAGATGTCGAACCTGGCAAGCAAGTCAATACGGATCGAATTTCATGCTCGAGATGGACATTGAGCCTAATGTTGGAGTTGTGCCATTCAAGCATTTACATGAAATTTTGAACTTTCAGAATGATTTCTGATAAAGATCGTCTTCAACCAAGAGTGGTCACTTATTCTGACTGTTCGGGGGGAGGTTTATAGGCGCCAGGGCCTTTATCCCCATCTCTTGTTAATGGAAAGATTTTAGGCCTCTGACCCTATACCTCTTTGTGGGCTTTTAATGACCCAAGTCCCCCTCGATGAAATTTAATATTTGAGATTGAGGGCTCGAGAGTGTCGAAAAGTTATCGAGCTAGATACATCGATCGGGATGTGACGTCGATCGAAAATTTTATAATTTTATCCTGCAAAATAATTTCATAAATACTTACCAGTTTGCTTTACGGCTGCTTACATTGTCTAAGAGATTTTCAAAGTCGTGGTGGTGATGGATGAGAATTTCTCAAGGCATATTCACACCTTTATCGATCCTATTCATGTTCGGCGGTGGCGATAATAATATTCGACCCGCTCTTAGCGATGGCGACAATAATATCTGATCCGCTCTTAGCGGAGGCGACATACCATCCATCCGCTCTTGGCAGTGGCGATAACAATATCCGACCCGCTCTTGGTTGTGGCGATCATGCCATCTGATCAGCTCTTGGCAGTGGCAACAATAATATCCAACCCGTTCTTAATAGTGGCAATCATGCCATCCGATCCGCACTTGGCGGTGGTGACAATAATATTCAATCTGCTCTTTACGCTGGCGATCATACCATCCAATCCGAAAACCAATTTGCTGGAGAGTTAAATAAATTTTGCTTCAATGACAAGTATTAAATTTATGAATTTTGAATACGTACCTATTTTTCAAGTTATCTTTACTTTGTGGAGACACTCATTTTATGTGGATCACGATGTTGGAATTTTCAATAGCTTTTTGCATGCTGTAGCCCCCTTTTTTATATATTGCTATCTCTTGAAAATAAATCCTTAAATGGTAAAATAAGTAATAATAAGATAAATTGGTATTCCAGCACTTACAACAGAAGAATAAGAGAACATTCAAATTTGGTACATATGTTTTTTTAAGAACTCAAATTGTAACAATTGTAACTAATTTTGTTGTTATTTGTCGGTTTATTCAATTCATCCGTGTCAATCTGGCTTTTCATGCTGGTAGTTTTTGTTTGAACCAATCACCTCCTTTCCATCGTTGGGCAATTCACAGGAGCTTTTCTCGTTCATTGCTTCAAGCATCCAACCTCATAATATGGCTCATGACTTTTGTCGCGGCCTCCACTGCTTCTCCTCCTGCTTGGCCATTTTGAGTCGATTAGTCTTCCCATGTTTTCTCTTGGTGCTCATTGGCATTTGGAAGGAACCAGTACTAAGGGGGTGGAGGTCCCACCAACCAACAAATTATTGCAATGGTTTGGTTTATTCTGCTCGTCCTCATTTCCCCTCTCCATAATCCTCGAGAAGATTGACCGTTTAAGTTTCCCATCTGTTTGATCGGACGCGAGAGTTCTTTTGAATGGCTGACCAACTAGATATCGCATTCTATCCATTACGTTAGCTTTTTCGATTCTGCTGGATCTGAGAGCATCATCTAACTGGACGCGCCGCCTAACCCTATCCATTAGGTTAGGAAAACTACTTGGTTGCCTTGCCATCAATGATTCGGCAAATGGACAATCATGATGCTTTTTGCCAAGGCATTTGATGCAGTTCCATGCTTAAATCCCATGTTTCCGACATTACAGCTTGGAAGCGAACGATGTAATCTCTGAGACTTTCATTGGTTCTTTAGTAAAGGTTGTACAGGCCATTGACTGACTTTGATGCACGTGTTCGCATATGGAATCACATCACGAAAGATTCTTTGAGTTGCTTGAAGGAGGTGATTGATGCATGAGGGAGTCTGAGGAACCATTTCAAAGCGTCCCCTCCCAAAGTGGTTGGGAAAACTCTACAAGCAATCCTTTCATCGAAGGTATAGACCTGCACTTTAGTCAAAATTCTACAAGGTGAATGGCATGATTAGTTTTACCTTTATATTTGTCCATCACCACATCTCTCCATCTGGGAGGTAGCTCAAACTCCATAATTTCCCTACAGAAAGGGGAGGTGCTATTGCAAGCATTCCCTTCAGACATCCTTTTCACTGACTCTGCCAATCCAAACTTTTCAAGTTTTTGTTTAAACCATTCATCCTTGTTGCTCATCATCGCAGGAGTGAACTCTTTCTTTGTCCGTTGGAAGCAATCGTGATTGGGTGTATATCCTCCCTGATTACCAAAAGACGAGTCGTATAATCTACTAGGAATATAAGGAGCATCTCTGCTCGAGAACATCGTTCCCTTCCACTTATCACATCTGTTCATAATTCTAGTGCCTTCATTTCATTCATCATGAGTGCTTGGTTCTCTGATGGAAATCCCTTTATTCCTCCTTCTTTCGAAGTCTTCGGCCACTAATATCGTTTTTTGATCACTTTCGGACGTTCTGAGCATTCTTCCCATTTCCAAGGCTTGGACCACGCTCTCAATGAGGTGATCAAGTACAACACGTATGTCTCCTACAGTAATAGGGGCATTCTCCTATTGTCGCATAATGATGTCGTCGAGATTCGGGAGGGGGTCACCTCCGATTGGTGATTTAAAAGATCTCTCTCTCAGCCTTGAGGGTTCGAATCTGTCTTGGTTATTGCAATTATGCTCTCCATGAGCTACACATTCGTAGGATCTTGAATTTGCCATGGCTCTCAACGAAAGCACCAAATGATAAAGCTTAAAAAGTCTTTATCTTTTAAGATGATAATATTTCTAATCATTATTATTATTCGTATCATTAATGTTGTTGTTGTTGTTGGTGTTGTTATTATTATTATTATTGTTGTTGTTGTGTCATGATTTTTAATATTGTATTATATGATTATTGCTATTATTCATGTTTTATTAATATTATTTTTGTTATCATTATCTTTAATATTGTTAATTATTTTATTATTATAGTGACTTTTGATATTATTAATTTGCGTTAATTTTATTATTGTAAAAATTGTTAATGGTAATATTTGTATTGTTTTAATGATAATATTTTAATTATTATATATTATTATTTACATTTATTGTCATTTTTATCATTATGCACGAAATATCTTTTCTTGTCATTTTTTATTTAATTCCCTTTCAGGTTGGGTTAGAGAACCGAAGCAAGTTAGATTAGGATTTCCTTATTATTTTTAGGCCTATATTAATATATTTAATACGTTCCATTTATTGGTTTGTAATAGCATAGTAAAATAATGGATTTTTGCATGATAATTAGGAAAATTCATATTAAATATTTTTATCTAATTAATTGGATTTTTCTCATAAAATTGACTAATGTCCTATTTTATTCCAAAAACTCACACAAAAGAATTTTATAAATATGTATGAGGGAATCAATATTCCCAATTCAATTAATAGCTTGATTTATGCATGCCATTTTTTATTATTATTTTAATACCTTTTTTGTTGAAAATGAATGTTTTTATTCGAACGATAAGTTAAAAACTCACTAAATGACTTATACAAGTTTGAGTGGGATTTTTCTATAATAAAAAGGGCTAATGTCCCGATTTTTACTCACAAAATAACATGTAAATTAATGATTTTTTGTTTATAAACTGAAATGATTTTCTACCTTAAAATTAACTAATATGATTCTCTTTTTTCAAAGCCATGAGGGATTAATTATCCCAATTTATTCAAAATACACCTAAAATACTGCCTTTTTGTAAATGTGCATGTGAGGACCAACGTCCTCATCAAAATGAACTTAATAAATTCCCCGATTTATGTATGAATTATCTTCGTATGTATTATTTAATGCTTTATATGCCATGCTTTACAACTTTCAATATGCATGGCTTTCAACGTGCTTGAGTATGCTTTTATTTTCTAGCATAATAATTCATATGAGAAGAGAGATAAAATAAATTAATCATCAAAACTCATTTATATAACATTAACCAAAGGTATAATAAGAGTGAAGCTTGAACTATCTATAGTTTTGGCTTTATAAGGTCAGAACTCATTTCCCAATGTTTTATTTGGTGACCCTACATTCACTTAATGTAGGAAAGTGTTAGGGAGGACCACCAGCCCAAGTCTCATACCTTTTGTTATAATAAATGGTGACCCAATCGATCGTTAAGCTCGTGATAAACTAGACCCATTAGCAAGGACCACATTTGGTAGCCCTAAAGCTATATCACTGGACTAAAGTCCATGTAATGACATAAATACTTCCACTAAGAGGCATTCACCATAATACCTTGCTTGTGATATGGGCCCTTATGTATTGAATAAATCCCAATAAATTTAGATGTTTGCTCATCAAAGGCTTTTATGCCCCGATGGGCGCATTTTAGTTTATTTGAATTGTTTAAATACACAATTGCCAAAATCCATTCATATTCACTTTAAACAAAGAAAAATTTACCTGTCCTATATTAGGGTTGACTAAACTTTGATTGGCTTGAAAACAAATTGTTTCGAACCTTGTAAAATTATTCCAATTACATGGGACCACTAGAAATAATCTCAATTAATATTTGAAAGTGGAACATAAATTTTTAGACAACTTTAAAATTTTAGGTTTCTAACTGGTGAATTTCACCACCAACCTTATAAATATTCCAAAATGAAGATGAATTGATCAAAAAATTTAAACACACTTTATTCAATATTTTTAAATATTTTTAGACCAATTTTTTAGGTGATTTGATAATTAAAACTTGTAGCCAATGAGAGGATGACAAATGGCTTATTATAAGCCCTAAGATTGAATAGTGCTTGATTTAATCCTAACCCTTCATTTAAGGTATAAAAAGACAAAAGAAGGATTTATAAATTTCTAAAAAAATTAGCTATCTTCTTCCTGCCCTATTCTTGGCTGAGTTTTTTACCATTTATCCTCCATAATTTTCTTTCTTTTAAGGTTAGATTTCCATCAAATTCCCAACTCAAATTTCACCTTGATTAAATAATTATCGTCCTTATGGTTTAGTGAGAGAAATTCATTCAAGTAAGTGAAATTATGCAATTTAGTTAGAATTAGTTGGAGAATTAGGTAGCTTATCATTTTCATGTGATTTTGGATGATAAATTAAAGAGAAACTCATGGTTACTACATATGTACAATTCAGCCTAAGTGAAGAACAAGAAGAAGAAAAAGAGAAAAAGAAGGAAAAAGGAAAAGAAAAAGAAATTTGTAGGACCAAAGCAGAATAAAGGTATATGGTACCTAAACTAACTTATTTCATGAAATTTAGGTTATGTAACTTAGGGTTCTTATAGGTAAAGTGTGTCTAAATTCAAATTGTTGTTAAATAAGTAAAATTAAATGACAAATAATGAAGTTGGTGAAGTTAAATGAATGAGAACATGATTGAATATAGGAAGATAAAATTGGAATCTATTATGTAAGCATAAGAACCTAAGGTTGTGATTAGAATTAAATTGATTAAATGTTGGAATTATGTAATTTATACTTGGAAAACATGTTTAGAATGATTTTTGAAAATTAAACAAGTTGTTATGTAAGAAATCATATTATGGCCAAATGGATGAAAGAATGTCCATGATGGAATAAATGCTAATTAAGATGAATTAACAGTAGATATGCATGATTCAAGCCTTCAAAACATGATAAGAGAAGTTTATGGCATGAAAAAGTTTAATGCCCTAATTAATTCTTTAGTAGGAATGTGACATGATTATTTAGGGTAGTGACCAATTGGGATACAATTGGTATTAATGAAATTGAGTGAGGGTATTATCATAATTTGTTGTAAGTAGATTATGTAAATAAAATATAAGAAAATTATGGGCTTTAATGTTATGTTAGTGGAAATTACAAGCAATTAAGTCATTAGAGGAATATTTTAGGCTAATTTGTAATTTTATAATGTTAAAAAGGTGTAACCAATGGGATTTAAACAATTGACCTTATAAAAGGTTGTAAGAAAAAGCAGGAGATAAGTGAGAGAGGGAGCAATTGGCCGGCCATTTTGGAAGCCAAAACATAGATTTTCTTAAGCTACTTCCTCTCTTCTAAAAGCACATCTAAAATCTGCTTACAAAGAGAGAGAGAGCAAGTTAAGTTGGATTCCAAAGAATAAAGAGGAGAAAGAGCAAGTAAAATGAAAGAAAATGAGAAATTAAAGCATAAGAGGGGGACTTTTTGTTGAGCAAGGTATGCGAACCGTTACCCATTTTTGTGTATGTTAAATATGATTTGAGCATTTATATAAATAAATTATGGTATGATGATTTTGATGAAATTCAGAATTAAGGGTTAATTGTATGATTGAAGCTTGATTTAGCCTTGTTTATTGAGTTAGTAGGATTCTTTTTTAGAATCAACTAAACTAGTTTTAGTGTTTACACCATAATTTGGTCTATAGTTCTAAAAAAAAGAGTGATTCTAGTTGAAGAATAACCATAACAAATAAATCTATAACTTTTTAGAAGAAGCCAAGGTCCAAATCTATCTTTAAGTGCCTGGAATTTAGCTTGAATGTAACGGACTCGATGCGGCCCTTATTTTGGATCAGCTTGTAATGTTTTGAGTATATCTCATAATTTACTAGTCCAAATGGAATGCTTTTTTTAGAAACTAGAGAAATAAGGGAACATAAGCCTAGAAGACATTTTGGATAATTTTAAGTGTAACTTAGCTAATTAAACCATGCAAAGTTCAGTAGAGAGGCTATCGTAGTGAGTTTTCTAAGTGTTTTAAAGGTCACAACTAGCATTAATTGGTACCATCCGTGACCATAGTGATATTTTGATGTATTTTAGTACATAATAATTTTTCATGGCTAGCACGATTTAGTTCTAACCATAAGCCATCTTTGTTTTGACTAAAATGCATGTTTTATCAATCGAAAGCTACCGAATCACATGCAAACTTTCTTTAATGTTAATAGAACCTTGGAACACATGTATAATGTTATAATATGATGTAATAAGTATGAAATATTTGATTTAATATTGAAATATGAACTTTAATAAATACATGCAATTGAATCATTAGTGTATAGATGACTTTTATATGTTTTGCTATTGATAAGTTTATTGTTTGTAGGATAGAGTTATATTTTAAGTGGTTGGATCTATTTATGAATCAAGAGTTATATAACTATTAGGACATGATAAATTTCTAATGAGTGTGTTTGTAGATATATGAATGTAGTTAAGTGTAGTGTATATATGATGAATTGTGTAATAAAGTAATTTAGTGAAAAAAAACCTTTATTTAGGGCCTAAATTTGATATATACATAGACATATATGAATCACTATCAGGTATCTAGTGTTGGCACCTTAACGATGCCTAGTGATTCAATACCTTGAAGTGTCTAGTGTTGACAGCTTAACGGTGTCTAGTAATTCGATACCTTTAGTTATTCAGTGTTGGCACTTTAACAGTGTCTAGTGATTTGATACCTTCAAGTATCTAGTCCTTTTGATTGTCCACACTTATATTGAGTTCAAGCTACAAAAGTGATTATGATATAAGTAAAACAGTGTTAGAGACGAGCATGATTTAGAAGATTATTGACTTATTAATGTATATTATTGTTGAAAAGGTTTATTAGATATAGGTCATGTATATGTAATGTAGTTAATGTATACATGAAATTAAGTGTGTAATAATGGTAATGCTATATGTTTGTTTGATGGATGAGATGTGATGTGCATAGCTAATGTGATACATATTAGTTAAATATGAAGTATAAGTTATATCTTTAGAACTACATGGTTCTTATTCTCATTCTGGAATAGATAGGAAGCTTGGAATATAAATTCTATGTTTGAACCGAATGTTAAACGTATTGTTAACTATCCCCATGTTAGTGGTAACCTTAAGTAAGTAACTTGATATGTAATTCTTTAAATGACATTGCCTCAAATAGAATGGAATAAGTTTCTAGTTAAGGTAAATGAACAAAAATGAATGGTCATGATGTGTGTGTATCTATAGGTAACTATAGTTCATAAAGGGTAGTGAAGGTAAGTGCTAGATGGTAATGAAAGGAGGGGATAATGTTAGTGATGGGTGGTGTTTAAGATAAATAAAAGTTACGTTTAGATTAAGTGATTTCTTAGTTATATTTATTTGTCTATTCATATCTATGGCTTCACTTTGAATTATTTCTTGAGTAAGTAGGAATTAAGGGTGTGCATAAGAGGAGATTGAGATGTATAATAAAATATTTTCCATAAAGATGTAGGCTATAAAATTTTTTATATATTATTTAATAACCTAAAATGTGTATTTAATTAAAATTTTGAGGTTTATTATGTAATCAAAATTGTATTTATTATGTAGAGTTAATATTGATGTTATTTAGTTACTTATCAGTGTTAATTGAATAGATTTTGATGTTAGAATATTGTATTAGATAGTTGTGGCACCTAAAAATACTCCTAAAGGGTATTAGGGTGTTATAAAAAGAACATGAATGGTTATGTATATAAAGTGGCTGAATGGGGTTAGGTATTATATTGATGTAATTATGATGATTTAATAGAAAATGAGTGATGAGAAACGGTAAAGTGATGAAAATGATGCGTGTTGTATGAAATTCAATTGTTACATAATGTGAAAATAAAAGAAAATGTGATACAATGTATGCTTTTGTCCTGATATTATGAAAATAGTTTTGCCCTTAGTGTCTAAAAGAGAAACCAGAAGCATAGGATATAATTAGCTAGCCATAGTGACATTCACCTTGGTAGTGAGTCATGATAACTCAAAAAAGTGGACCAAAGGCGGACCCATACTATAAATACGAGAAAAAGTTGACAAAAGAAAGAGAGAAGTGAGAAATTATGCAGCTTTGGACATGTGAGGTTCACGTTCCACATATCCGGATTGAGGGTTTAATTTTAATTAAAAAATAAGGGTAAAACTAATACTAAGATGATGATAGATCAAAGAAATTGGTAAATATAAAATAATGATAGAAAATGAGAGATAAAATAGAAAAATATAACAAAATGTGAATTCAAGGGTAAAATAGTAAAAAAGATAATGTAAAATTTAATTTGAAGGTTAAAATGAGATTATGGAATAAATTTAGTAAAAAAGGTGTAAAATTGTAAATAAGTGAACAGGTTGTAAAAAAGGGAGTAAATTGTAATTTTAGTGAAATAAGTGAATTTAAGGACTAAAAAGAAAGAAAACACAACTTAGGTGTTAAAAATGTAAAAGAATGATTAGTTTTGTTTAAAAAGGGGAAATTAAGGGTAAAATGGTAATTATGGCAGAAGATAGGACTTTAGGTACTAAAATGTAATTTTGATAAAAGTTATGACCATTAGAGGTAAATGTGTAAATTTCACCCAAACATAAAGATAATATGTAATAATAATAAAGAAATTATGATAATTAAATATGTAATTTAAAGAAAAATAATGAAATTAAAAAATTAATAAGAGAAATAAAGAAATTTAAGTATAATGAAGAAATATTAAACAAACTATGTAGGTTGATGCAGAACCCCAAGGTTAAAAGACCCGAGCCCCTAAAACACACAATATGGCATGAACATGAATAAGAATTAAATCCTCAACCCTATTGAAGCCCCAATCAATATATGAAAGGAAACACAAATAATTAGGTAGATTTTAAACACAAGAATAGAATTCGCCACAAAGTAAATACCTTGATAAGAATTAAAGTTCTTGATGTAATGGAAGAAATCAAGCAATTCTCCCAAAGATGAATTATGGCCAAGCCAAAGAAATATTCTCAAAATTGATCCAATCCCAATACAAAAAATTTAATGTGCTATTTATACCCACTTAAAAACTAATCCTTAAACTAATTAGAATAACAAGTAAGACGAAATTCCTATGCTTATTAGGATTGAAAATTAAGTTCATTTTCCTACTTAAAGTTATAAAACAAAACCAAATGGATGGGCTACCCAAGGTTGGCATGAATCCATCTTGAAATGTGGTCTAACGTATTACAAATAATTCAAATAAAAATAATGAGTAAAAGTCCTAACTAAAGCCCAAACAATTCAACCACTTAATCCAACAATTAACACATGTATTACAAATGCCTTAGCTCACATGATGTGAACATGTATATGGCACATGATGTAAGGACACAAAATAGGCCCAAGAAGAATTCAAGGGCAATTTTAGATTAACAAAGTCTAATTAAACAATATTGGATGAATTATTATGTTTTGCTTGACCTTTTGGCACTCTTTTGACTATATCTCGAGTTATAGAGCGCAAAATTAGATGATTTGAATTGGATTTGAAAATAGACATCCATATCTAAATTTCATATGAAGAAACTAAGTTTCAAATTTGTCTTTAACTAGGCTATATTTGAACATAAAATTCGGAACAGTCTGCTGCCTAGTCACTAGGAGCAGACCTCGGTATTAAGTGAATATCTGAAAATATATAAATTATTTTGAGATGATTCTTGATGTTTTAGAAACTAGAAGCATATTTCAAAAAGTTTGTAGAAGATAACATTTGTAAAAATGGCTTTTGAATGGTAAAAAATTACATACAAGTCGAATTCAAAAAACTGCCTGTGATAGTGGATACAATAGTCAAGTGATAATATATAATTTGAGGGCTAAATAAAAAGGAGATATAAATTTAGAGGCCAATGTTTAAATAAAGAGTAAGTGGGGTTAATTTTAAAAAGAGATAGAATGTGAGGGGTTAATTTAAGAAAAGTAAAAAGGTGAAAGCACAATTAGTAACATGCAAAAATTGTATAGGAAAAAGTAGAATGTGCAATTAAATGAAGGACCAAAACACATTTTTTTAGCCTCCTATTTAAGGGCTATAACCTTTGCATGTAAGGAGGAGATTTTCATTTTCTGTCTTTGAGGAGAGAGTGATGCCAAGCATTTAGGATAGCAAATTTTTGCATTCTCTCTTCCTCTCTCTCAAAAACTCTAGTGATCTCTCTACACTCTCTCTCACTTTAAAAGCTGTAAATCTTCCTTTTCTTCCTCTTTTTAATCTGGCCATCAAACTTGAATAAATCCACCTTATTTTCATTTGAATGCATGGATGAAAGGCAAAACTAAAGAAGATTACAAGAGTATAAGGGATCTATAAGATTGGAGAAGAAAAAAGAGAAAGAAATTGAAGGATTTTTTTTTTTTTAAGAATTGAAGTTGCATGTTCAGGTTTGGGAATTTTATTCATGTTGCATGTGGTTATTGTTCCTTGAATTATGGATTTATAAATGAGAGAGATGCATTTTTAGTTGGTAATGTGGGTTTTAAGGATAGACATATAAGATTTTTACTTTGCATGTGTCATTTGATAAAAAAATAAATAAAATATATATAGGATCACTATGAAACAGTTTATGTTCTTGGAGTATAACTTAAGTTATACAACTCTAATTTTGGTGTTTTTAGTTTGTTCTTACACCTAAGATATGGACCTGTGTTTTTGTAGAAGGAACATTTGTTTGATTCTTCCTTTAAGTTTGATTAATCTTGAGTTGAAATTGGATGTGAACTACTATCCAGTTATAGGAAACTAGCCTCAGTATTTTAGGAATATTTTACTGTAGAAGACTCGGAATGAGATGATACAAAATTATTGGTAGACTAGACATTTATGACTACAACTTTCATACATAAACATTTGTCTAATTATGTATGCATATTTTTATATGAATTTTATAATTGGTGATAAAAATAGTTTTTGGTATTATGAACTAGTTGCTATAATTACAGTATAATTTGGGTTATAAAACCTCAATTGAGTTAATTCTAATTTCATATTTTACATAAGAAATATACCTATAACTTTGTAGGAGATACCTAGGGCTAAATATGCTTGTATGCTATCCAAATATTCACTTGAAATTGTAGTGAGCTGTTATTCTCTGTTCTGGAATAGTTTGTGCTAAAATTGAGATATCTGTGTGTAAAATGATCAGAATGACATTAGGTTAATTCCTATGTAGAATAAACACCTAAATTCATATTTTTTATGAAGGAAGTATGAATTAAAAATGTATGCAAGCATGTCAAATGTTGACTTTAAATTCGTAGGGACTGGATGTACTATTAGGAAACATACCTTACTAAAATTGGCATAACTCTTGGTAGAGTTATTAAAATGCTCCAAAGTAAAATTCTGGTAAAACTAAAGTCATGGAAGTATAACTTTTATGCATAATTATTGGTCTAATTCCTTCTTCATTTTTTTCTAAAAATCTTTATAAGTGGTGACAAACACAACTTTGGTTCTATTAAAATCCTATAGTTTTTCTCAAATATCTCAAGCTATAGATAAGATATTAAGGTGAATTTTGATGATTTTAAAACTAGAAACATAGGGGAATAAAATTTTAGAAGATAATTTAGCCTAAAATTGACTTTTTAAAAATCATAAGTGGCTCACAAGTTGGGTCCAGAATGCTGCCCTATGCAGAATTTTAATGAATCTTACATTATGCCTTTTATATAGTTAAAATAAATTTGTGTCTATGTAAATACACAATGAATTGGATATGGAATGTGATATGGCTATTAATAAAGGGTTATATATATATATATATATATATATATATATATATATATATATATATATATATATATATATATATATATATATATATATTCATACATGTATATAGGTAAAGATTATTGATAAAAACATCTAATATATATATATATATATGACTAAAACTTTTATACATGATTTTTATATGCAAATATACTTTAAAATAGATATAAATACATACATGATAGTTAATATTAAAAGTTCTACTCATGAATGTTCATTTGATGCTGGAGTATGCAAATCGAGAAAATGAAAACATGTCATTTTATATACATTTATATGTAAAGATGATGGTACCTAGTTGTATACATATCGATGAATTTAAAGCTACAATATTTAGTTGTATGACTTGTCCTTGAATGGGCTGATATATATATATATATATATATATATATACTTGTGATTATGAATCTTTTTATATGATCACATCCATATGATGTGCTATAGTGCAAAGTTCTTATAATAAGGCATGTTTTATGATGAGCACTTGAACAGGTATGACGCATTACATGATTATCATAGAATGATCATGTTAATATGTGAAATCTGATGATAGCATGATAAATAAAGTATGTGAAGCATTATAGGAACCTTTTATAAATAATTATGCCATGGCAATAATATGTCTGTTTTATGGTTATGCATGTGTCAATTGACTAATTGAGTGCAAGCGTACTTTACAGGTATGTACACCCATGATTATGTAAATGAGTGTACGAACATGTACTTGCATTATGAAATGGGAAATTTTTAGTATGACTATGAACACATGAGATACCTAATGAAGACATGTTCAAGTATATGATCATGATGATATGTATGTTCAAAAACAGATATTTGTATTACTATAAGTATGCATAAATACATGTAATAACTAGAGCATTCTGTATTATGATATGATCACATACATGTGTAAAGTATATGATATTGGTCCAAGCATGATATATATATATTAAATGAACTCAGAAACTATATTGCCTGCTACTAGAGTTCAATTGTGGATAGATAGGTGCCTATAGGGATATTGCAGCTGCCACCATTGACCTTTTTAGGTCTAAAGTATAGTTGATCCTGCACAACCCATTTGGGTTGTTACTTGACCCCGTTTAGGTCCTTGATCGGTTCACCGTACAATTGACCCTGTTTGGGTCCATCGTATTGATATCTTTGGATATCCACCATTTTGATATCTTAGGATATCCACTGTTTTGATATTTTCGGATATCCACCGTTTTGATACCCTCGAGTATCCACCGATCTCGTTATCCACCTTTAGAACTTAAGCAAGCTAAACTAAAGTATAAATACTTTATAGTAAATTTCAATGCAATGGTTAATCTTACTATATGGAATAATAAGATGAACGACGATTTTGTATATATATTATGCATATAAATTATAAGCGCATTTTATGTGATATTGATATTAAGTAAGCTAAATTAAATGTTAGGGTATTTTCATTATTGCTAGTATCCAAAATTACATGCTAGTTGGTTATATAATAAAATTATATTATATTAATGCTTTGATTAAATTGATGGTATATGTATATGTGGGGCCTTTGTGATCGTAAGTCTTTTTCTAGATGTATGCAAATGCATGATATATGAAGGAATTTTTATTAGGTTAAAGAGTATTATAATATTTAATGGACATAACAATTTTATAATTGCATAAGCATATTTCCTATTAAAGATTATAAGAGTTAGACGGTAACAACCATTGTTTTGAAATATTTTTCGTATCATTATATTTATGTGTTCACATTGTTTATATGTACATATTTAACGAATGTGTGTTTGTTATTTGCGGTGTGATATATGCATATCTAAGACCTATAACCTTGGTATATAAGAATAATGTGACAATAATGTATAATTGTTATGTTTAATTGATAGGCTTATTTTTGTAACTTATGCTATATAAAGTAAGTTTGTAGTAATATAAAGATATCATTGTATTTGGAAGTGTTGACTTTCCATTTTAATTATAATGTGTGTATATCAAAGACATACAAGAATAGATGAAAAGATAATAGATAATTACGCTAGTACGGTTTAGTATCAATTCAAAAACTAATCGCATGATAATTTCTTTAATCTGAAGCCATAGGACATTGGAGCTTACATTGTTATATATGGTGATTAAAGAATCAATGAAATTTTTATCATTAAACTTTACGATTTTCATAATATGATTTAATTGCTGGATTTTTATTCATTTCTTGAAACAAAGCTTTGTTATCATTGAGGCATGTTGTGTGCTTGTTGACGATCACTGTGTGTGGTCGTTTATCATGATTTTAGTTCCCCACTAAGCTTTATAGCTTAGCATGGGTGTTTCATCCATGTAGGTTTTTGGGGGTGATATCTGCAGCGGGATGGCCAACTCAAGTCAATGAGAGAGACTAGTATAGACTTTTTGTTTTTGGGTTCTTTGTATATTGTAAAGATGTTAATCAGTTGTTGTATTCTGTAAAAATACTTTAATGTATATGGTAAAGTTTTAATAGTATAGCACTCTTAGGTATTATGTTGAGTATATGTTCTCTGTATAGTTTGTTTATGTTTAAGTTAAATTGTTATACTTTGCATTATGAGAAGGGTAAAGTGATATGTATATGTTAAAGGATAAGGGTGCTACAATTAGTGGTATCAGAGCCTGGTTTAGCCATTTCTGGGCTATAGGTGATTAGAGTTGTTATCATAAGAAGTTTTGCAGTGTTAGCCAATGCAGATATCTTGGTATTGATATGGTTAGACTGAAGCGTGATGATTCATTAGAATTTGATAAACAGGATATAAGGATAGTTATATATGTGGGTAAAGGTATATCATTGAAGTTTCAGAAATGGACTATATGTATGATAGTATTTTCTTGGGATCTTAATCCCGAATTGAATAGTACAAAATATGCACATATGAAAGGTATATGGGATTATGAGATAGGTGTGTTAGAGGGATAAGTAGTGATTATTTAATTATGAAACATGAGATGGAGCTATGCTAAATTGATGAGAAGATCTATACTTGAGGCTTTTGAGATGATAATTTGAGGATTCATTAAAATGCTCTATATATGTTAGTGTTTCCTTTTTGAGTAAGGGCAATTAATGAAACATTACACATGGGATGGGGAAAAACATATACAGCACATGAGAATATGCATTTTCATCTTATTGCATACATGAAAGCATCATTTATGCATAGCATAGCATCAAACATCATGCTACATGTACTAGCCCCAACTAAAAAGGAAATTGACAGGATATACATTGAGCATGGTAAGGATGTAACTATACAATAAGGTTGCTCTTATATGGAGATAGAGTTATAAGAGAATCAAATTAAGTTTAAGTAAGCTTCAAGGGTAGTTGGTAGAGATAGTGTGAAATAAGAGTTTATAATGTTAGACAAAGAAGTATAAGAATGATAGTGATATATTCGAGTAAATAATACAAGAATGAATTTTGAAGACGAAATTCCTTAAGGGGAAGAGATTTGTAAGGACCCAAAATAGGCCCTAGAAGAATTCAAGGGCAATTTTAGATTAGCAAAGTCTAATTAAACAATATTGGATGAATTATTATGTTTTGTTTGACCTTTCGGCACTTTTTTGACTATATCTCGAGTTATAGAGTACAAAATTAGATGATTCGAATTGGGTTCGAAAATAGACATCCATATCTAAATTTCATATGAAGAAACCAAGTTTCAAATATGTATTTAACTAGGCTATATTTAAACATAAAATTCGGAACAGTCTGCTGCCTAGTCACTAGGAGCAGACCTCGGTATTAAGTGATTATATGAAAATATATAAATGATTTTGAGATGATTCTTGATTTTTTTAGAAACTATAAACATATTTCAATAAGTTTGTAGATGATAACATTTGTGAAAATGGCTTTTGAATGGTCAAAAATTACATACAAGTCGAATTTAGAAAACTGCCTGTGATAGTGGATACAATAGTTAAGTGATAATATATAGTTTGAGGGCTAAATAAAAAGGGGATATAAATTTAGAGGCCAATGTTTAAATAAAGAGAAGTGGGGTTAATTTTAAAAAGAGATAGAATGTGAGGGGTTGATTTAAGAAAAGTAAAAAGGTGAAAGCACAATTAGTAACATGCAAAAATTGTATAGGAAAAAGTGGGACATGCAATTAAATGAAGGACCAAAACATATTTTTTAGCCTCCTATTTAAGGGCTATAACCCTTGCATGTAAGGAGGAGATTTTCATTTTTTGTCTTTGAGGAGAGAGTGATGCCAAGCATTTGGGATAGCAGATTTTTGCATTCTCTCTTCCTCTCTCTCAAAAACTTTAGTGATCTCTCTACACTCTCTCTCACTTTAAAAGCTATAAATCTTCCTTTTCTTCCTCTTATAAATCCGACCACCAAACTTGAATAAATCGACCTTATTTTCAGTTTCATACATGGATGAAAGGCAAAACAAAAGAAGATTACAAGAGTAGAAAGGATCTAGAAGATTGGAGAAGAAAGAAGAGAATGAAATTGAAGGATATTTTTTAAGAATTGAAGTTGCATGTTCAGGTTTGGGAATTTTATTCATGTTGCATATGGTTATTGTTGCTGGAATTCTGGATTTATAAATGTGAGAGATACATTTTTAGTTGGTAATGTGGGTTTTAAAGATAGACATATAAGATTTTTACTTTGCATGTGTGATTTGATAAAAAAATAAATAAAATATGTGTAGGATCACTATGAAATAGTTTCTGTTCTTGGGTATAACTTAAGTTATACAACTCCAATTTTGGTTTTTTTAGTTTGTGCTTACACCTTAGATATGGAATTGTGTTTTTATAGAAGGAAATTTTGTTTGATTTTGCTTTTAAGTTTGATTAATCTTGAGTTGAAATCGAATGTGAACTACTGTCCAGTTATAGGAACTAGCCTCAGTATTTTGGGAATATTTTATCGTAGAAGACTCAAAATGAGATGATAAAAAATTCTTGGTAGATTAGACTTTTATGACTACAACTTTCATGAAGAAACATTTGTCTAATTATGAATGCATATTTTTATATGAATTTATAATTGGTGATAAAAACTGTTTTTGGTATTATGAACTAGTTGTTGTAATTACAACATAATTTGGGTTATAAAACCTCAATTGAGTTAATTCCAATTTCATATTTTACATACGAAACATAACTATAACTTTGTAGGAGATACCTAGGGATAAATATGCTTGTATGCTATCCAAATATTCACTTGAAATTGTAGTGAGCTGTTATTTTTGGTTCTGGAATAGTTTGTGGTAAAATTGAGATATCTGCCTGTACAAAGATCAGAATGACATTAGGTTAATTCCTATGTAGAATAGACTCCTAAATTAAAATTTTTTATGAATGAAGTATGAATTAAAAATGCATACAAGCATGTCAAATGTTGACTTGAAATTGATAGGGACTAGATGTATTGTTAGGAAACAAACCTTAGTAAATTGGGCATAACTCTTGGTAGAGTTATTAAAATGCTCCAAAATAAAATTCTTGTAAAACAAGAGTTACGAAAGTATAACTTTGATTGTTGGTCTAATTCCTTCTTTATTTTATTCTAAAAATCTTTATAAGTGGTAACAAACACAACTTTGGTTCTATAATAGCCTATAGTTTTTCTGAAATATCTCGAGCTATATACAAGATATTATGGTGAATTTTGATGATTTTTAAACTAGACACATAGGAAAATAAAATTTTAGAAGATCAATTAGTCTAAAAGTGACTTTTTAAAAATCATAAGTGGCTCACAAGTTGGGTCCAGAATGCTGCCCATTGCAGAATTTTATTGAATCTTACATTATGCCTTTTATATAGTTAAATTAAATTTGTGTTTATGTAAATACACAATGAATTTGATATGGCATCTGATATGACTATTAATAAAAGGTTATATATATATATATATATATATATATGTGTGTGTGTGTGTGTGTGTGTGTGTAGGTAAAGATTATTGATAAAGACATCTAATATATACATATATATTAGATGTCTTTATCAATAATCTTTACCTATATACATATGTGAATATATATATATATATATATATATATATATATATATATATATATATATATATATATATATATATATATATATATATATTCACATATGTATATAGGTAAAGATTATTGATAAAGATATCTAATATATATAGATAGATATTAGATGTTTTTATCAATAATCTTTACCTATATACATATGTGAATATATATATATATATTAGATGTCTTTATCAATAATCTTTACCTATATACATATATGAATATACATATATATATATATAGGGTATTAAAAACCTAATTCACTACAGTAACATACACTTGAATAGAGAAGTGATGTTTTCTAGCCACAGAGACTCAAGATCATATGCCAAAGTGTCTGAGATGGGTTTGGCAAGCATAGATGGTGAGAAGAAAGATGTTTATAGAAATTTGAGAGTGGGATTTGTTAACTTCCAATATGATGTAGGTAAAGAACATCGAGAATGGTTGAATAGGAGTCTTATGGGATGGCTTCATCATGCATCAAATGTTTCTAGTATTCAAGACGCAGTGGTGAGGTAGGGCTTTGTGCCTTATTAATGTAGACCCATAGGAGGGAACCTAGTCTTACTAACTTTTCCATCTAACAAAGATAAGAAGAACATGCTTGAATTGGGTCTGGAATGGTTGAGTAAATGTTCAAAAGGGTTAAACCATGGGAGCCAAAAGACATTTACAAGAAATGATTTACTTGGTTAAGATGTAAAGGATTTCCCATACATGTGTTGAACACTAAGTTCTTCTCAACCATTACCTCTTTGAATGACAATTTTATATCGTTGGATGAAAGCACTAGGAAGAAGTATTGCTTAGATGTAGCTAGAATTCTGGTTATGACATCATCTTCAACCATCATTAATGAAACACTGAGACTAGGATTGATGTAAATAGCATATAGATGTTAGAGTCATTAGGTTACTTCTTGCTGTCCTTAGTCATATACTTATTATATTGTCTCTTACTCTTGTTAGTTATGTGTTTGAATGGCATCAATTATACATTCTTAACACTCAAATTCAGTTAATAGAGCTTCCTGTAGTCACACATTTCTAAACTATATATTTATTTTAAATCTTAGCATTAAAAGACGTTTAGAACTATAACATTTCATGGGTAATCAATTAGTATACCACTCATCACTTGTATGCCAACCATCATCAATCTTTCCCATTACTAGCTTAATTCCTCCTTATTATATCACTATATTTATAAATGTGGCTATACAATATTGTACTCTTGGGGTGGCGAAGAACCATTGAAAATTAGAGTGTACAAGTGGTTATGTATGAGAAAAGGAAAGGCCACGAGTAGCCATGCACTTCCATGAAGAAATGGGTGAGTGGCCATGCATAACATTAAGGAAATTCATGCTTGGCCGTGTATTTCAAGAGCAAAACATTGAGTGACCGTGCATTCTCAAGGGCAAAACAATGAGTGGTATTGTATTCTCAAGAATAAAAGAGTGAGTGGCTGTGCATTTTCAAAGAGAAAAAGTGAGTGGCTGTGTACATAAAATGAGAAAATGCATGCTTCGCCATGCATGGTGAGAAGAAAAGCACAAATGGCCATGTATGGAGAATAAAAAAAGCATAAGTGGTCATGTATGGTGAAGAAGAAAAGCACAAATGGCCACATATAGAGAAGAAGAAAAGCACAAGTGGCCACACATGGAGAAGAAGAAAAGTACAAATGGCCATGCATGGTGAAGAAGAAAAGCACAAGTGGCCACGTATGGAGAAGAAGAAAAGCACAAGTTGTCATGCATGAGAAGTAAAGAAGAAAACCCAGAATCCCAATTATGCATAACATGAATTTAAACACCAAATCTCACTTCCCCTCTTACTTATATGATCATTTAAGTTTTCAAATCATATTATACTCATCAAATCTTACTAGATTTATCCTTTAAACTCATCAAGAGGGACACACACTATAAAAGAATGAAAACCCTAAATAATTCACATGAACAGTGCCAAAACTTAATTCCCGTACCAGACATAGAAGCTTCAAATCTTCCTTCAATCATCTTGATCTCACTCTTGCACTATTAATTTCCTTAATCTCCTTTGATGCTAAAACACCAAAACCCTAAGCTCCTTCTTCTTCATCCCATCATCACACTTAGAGAGAAAGAGAGTGAGTGTCGTTCCCTTCAATCTCCAAGAATCCTAAATAAATGAGTGGGGGAAAATATCTTCCCAAAGAAATTCCCAAAATGCCCCTAAGCACAAATAAACCCCCATTATTTCAATTCATTTCAACTTAACCCTAAGACTTCTAATTTAATTTCAATTACATATATGCTAAAATTACGAAAATACCCCTTTTGGGACTTAACCTCGATAATTGCAAAGTAATCCCATTTTGCCTTAATTAATGTTAATCCTTCTTAATTAACTATAATCCAGTTAAGGCCATGATTGGGTCCTTAAAAAAATACTTTTCAAAGTGGATAGAAGTAGACCCTAGAAGAGTGAATTTTTTGTCACTCACCCCGCCCTCTCTTTACCATCTCTCAACTTATCTCTCTTTCTCTTGCGTTCACTCGATTCGATCTATCTTTATCTCTCCCTTCCTTACTCTATCTTTCACCTGATTTGCCCTTTCTTTCTCTTACCTTTACTCGATTTGCCTTCTCTATCTCTTTCTCTCTCACTCTTTCATTTTCACTTTTGGCTTTCACTTTTAAAAAAATTGTTGAAAAAATCACCCTTACCTTAGTAACTCACCACTCCAACCACCGATTATCTCCCAAACACCGTTGTCACTAGCTATCATCGATCTTATCCCTTTAATTTGGGAAAATACAAGTCAAGTTCTCCTAGTCTTGAATTAATATAAATTTAGTGCTTCACCTTTTTCTTTGAAGAGGAGGAGACTCGCTACCATTGATATCATTGAGGCCCAAGTAGCTAAGGTTTGAAAATTTTTAGGTTTTTCTTTCTTTAATGTTTTCTTTGATTTGAGATATGGGTTGACTGGGTTATGTAAGATAGGGTTTCTACATAACATTTATCATAATTTCGATGAGTATTATCTTTTTTTTTTCTTTTCAAAAAAAATTTATGCTTTTTTTTCGAAAGCCTACAGTAACTGAGCAGAGGGGTTATATCGAAATAGAAACTTGAAGCGGAAACATAAATATATAAAGAAGGGAGAATGTCTTGATTTTTTCATTCATAGTTACATTTTCCCTACTTTTTGTCTGACATCTCCTTCTATTTCCTCTTTTGTTTCTATCTATAAGATCAAGAATATAACAAGGTAAATCTTTTAATTGATCTTTTTTTGTTTGTGCATTTTCTAGATCATGGACTGAGTTTATTTTATATAGTTACCTCATTAAGAGTTGGGTTTTTGGTTTTGTTGATTATTATAGTTGAATTGCCAGATCCATTATTCTTACTTGGTCTATAGATCCGTAATGTTTGTGAGCTAAAGGTTTGGATTTTTGATTTGTATATTTCTATTTTTATGTAAATGGTTTCCTAGATCTAGAACTTTAATTAAGTTATCCGCTTCACATGACATCGCTAGCTACAAAAAAATTAAAAACTTATATCTGATTGCACTGTTTAATAGCATCTAAATTGTAATATAATTTTTGTTAGCACTAGAATTTTATGTGTCTTCATTCAATTTATAGTGAATAGTTATCTTATAGAGAAAAAATATGTTATTTTATAGATCTATTAACCTGAAATATAGATATTTGTTTATCTTGACTATGCTATTTATAGCATTTATCATTTTTCTCATGTTATACCTTTCAAAGCAAACATGGTATGCCAATTTTAATTTTAGGGTATCTACTCGGCAGTACATAAAAAAAAGTGAAGATTTATTGTATTGGAGCCTAATATATTGGTGGTCCCAATATGGCTTTGGTTGCATTGAAGTACCTGGAAATTATAGTAGTAGTTGTTGACATTTTGGTGGCTTGAATCAATGCTTGGAACAATGACCAACTCCCCACTTATGAGCTAGGCCTTGATGATGTGGTGAAGTAGTGCAAAGGAAAAAACCTATTCTTTAGCACTAAAGTGGAAAAGTATGTTTATGAGGTCGATGAATATGGTTGTTGTGTGCTTGGGACTGGTTTAGTAATTTGAATTTTTCATTGTCTTTCAGGACGTTCCAAGAGCATTTAGTGTCTAAATTTTATGTTTCACATATAGATAGATCTTTTGTTTTTGGTATTGTGTTTTACAAAATACTTGTATAAATAAAATTTTAGATAACTTTTTGTATATATTGATTTTATTGGATATTCAAATTATTAATTAATATTTATATTCAAGTTAAATTTTAGACTTTTTGTATTGATTTTATCATGTTTATTTTTAATTTTGCAAATAGGAAATATATAATTTTGCACAAAAATTTAATAAAATGAACCATCTAGATTATTGACAAATTACCGACGGACAATTCCATCACTATTATTTTGATAAATTTAGTTATAAAATAATTTAATTTTTTTATTAATTAAATTTACCTACAGACGATTCTATCACTATTATTTTGATAAATTTAGTTCTAAAATTTTTTTATTTTTTATTAATTAAATTTAACAACGAAAATATCCATCGATAAAAATTCCAAACTATAAAATATTCAATGGATTTTTTTAACAAAACTACCAACATTTTTTTTATATTTTCGTCTGTAAAATCTATTGGTAACTTCTGCTAATGGATTTTTTCACCGGTAAATTGTTACCTACAGGCATTTTATGGATGGAAACATTCCATTGGTAATCTATTAAAAAACCATCGGTAAAGGCTTTTTCCATAGGTAAAATGCAAAATTTCATCGGTAAAAATCCATTGGTAAAATCAAATTTTTTGTAGTGTTGGTTAATTGATTCTTTGGACCATAGTATATGTGAATGAATAGAGAATATGGAGGTTAAATCAATATGATATGTGAAAAAGAATTTATGTGAATGTAATAAGGTTATCTTTATATGCAATTGACATGATGTTAGATTTAGATTGGTTATGGCACTCTTTATACCTATTAGTGACTCCTTAACAGTATGGTTAACTATTTAAGCATTTCATAGCATGGAATGGGGCAAACATTTACACTACATGAGAATATGCATTCACATTCTATTGCATACATGAAATCATCATCCCCTCATAGTATTAACAGGAAAATAACTGGATGTACATTAAGCACATTAATGATATGATAGCAAGAGCAGGTTACCATTATAAAAAGATAAAGTTAGATAGAACTTAAATTTGATAAAGTGAAGAATAAGGGAAGCAGGAGAGAAACTATTGGATAAATTTTGATTGTGATAAAGATAGAGTTATAGGAATGTAAGTAGTGAGATTTGGTAAATGCCATAGGTATGAATTTCGAAGAAAAAATTCTTTTAAGAGGGAGAGAAATGTAAGGCATCAACATATACCCTAGCGGTAATCAGGTATGTTTAGGACGCATTAGGAAGATAACATAAAGAGATAAGTATTGGAAATGTGCGAAAGAACCTAGAGGCAATTAACTTAAAAGTCAAGAACATTATGGTAAATTAATTAAGTGACATGCACATGCATAATTAGAGACGCATAAACATGAATAAAATTAAGGAGGTAATTGAAGAATTAAAAAAAAGGAAGGAGTAAGGTGTAATTTTTCCAAAACCAACCAAATGGGCCAATGAAGTTATGATTTGCTTATCTCTAGAAGCCTCCATAAAATCTCAAGGTGATTATGGAGAAAAGTGGCCAGCTAATTCAAGGAAAGATTTGCAGAAATTAAACATAAAAAATGCTTCTTATTTTCCTACAATAAAATGCTATATTCAAGTTACAAAATTGGAAATAAAAGAGAGTTTAGTATTTAGATGCACCTAAGGTAGGATTTCCCCTTTATTTCTCATCTATATCTCTCTCTCTCTCTTTCTTACTTAACATATGGAGAATTAAAATTAATATTGGGACTGTATATTTACATGTATAATTTACTATATTAGAGTGAGAAAACAAGAATAAGAAGGAGAAGGTGGTAGAAATGAGGTAAAGGAGCATTTAAGGAACATTTTGTGGTATGGGAACTTTTAATTTTTTTGCATGTGTTTGCCTTTATTAAATGATTATAAAAGGTATATTATAAATTTTAATGAGATAGAAACATAGTTTTGATGTTTATTTATACCTAGGAAATGAAATATAGATAGTATTCTTGATAATAGAAAATTCTGCCACATGGGTCACTTGATGCAAAAGGACTGTTTTGCTTATAAGTTGAGTTTTAAAGCTTTAAATTGGGTAATTCTAGTTGGAGTAGAAACTAGACACACAGACCTAAATTTTTGTTAGAGAAGGTAAAAATTTAATCTACCCCTATGATTTTCAAAATTTATCCTAAAATGTGATGATGTCTGCTGCCCTATCATTGGGAGTAGTCTGCACTATTTTTTGAATATCTCGATATGTAGAACAAAAATTGAGTGATTTCTAATGTTTTGAAAACTATATACATAGGATAACAACGTTGTAAAAAATCACCTTGCCCCTAAATTTTTTTTTGCTATGGCAAAAACTCCTTACAAATTAAGGCAAAAAGGCTGCCAGTTGAGAAACAAAAACCCAAAATCAACCTGGTTGGACCAATCAATTAACCTAATTGGACCAAAACTCTCTAGACCAGACAGAAGCAAAAAACCCAATAGGACCAAAACCATATTCCCACTAGGTCACTCCTTATTTTAGCCTAAACTTGATTTTTAGACTTCGAAACATTACCAAAACTTACTTGAACTTTCTCGAGCATCTTTAGAGTGCTTTAAATATAAAAATATGGATAATATGTGTCATGAAATGCTTGTAAAACATGATGGGATATTAACATAAAGTCATAAAATAAACATAAGTATGAGAAATCATTAGCCCATGAGCTAGATTATGCTACTATTAAATCTACACATCATCTTTATGTATGTAAAACAATGTAACTAGAATATAAGAGTACAAATGAAGACATACATACTTGAACATGCATAAATATATGTGAATATGTATAATTGAAGAAGTTATAATAAAATGATGTATAGGTAAATAAATGGTTATAATTATAATAATAGGAACTCATGATCAATGCTGCATTAATATGATTACTTAGGGATGCTTATATTAACATAATTTTATTTATAGGATTTTTAAGCCTACATATCAATTCCATGCATGTATAAAAGATGTAACCAGATTAAAAGACTATATTAATATGTATAAATATGAATATATTATAAACATGTATGAATTTGTTTTAAAGTAAGAATAGGGGTGGCATGTATACTTGAGCAGCTATATTGGTTATATCATTTTGATTAAGTGTGATTGATATGTTAATCCATTTAGACATGTAGTAATATGTTCAAATATAAGGATACATAGGACATGTACATAGTGAATCATATATATATATATATATGTATATATATATATAATTATAATAATTATGGACATGATATGCAAGTATGGAAATGAAATGTGCAAACATGAAGGTATATGTATTCTTAATTTATGTTTTAACCATTTCATGTGCCTTAAAGAAATGTGGGAGTGTGGATATATATACGTATATTCTCTTGTTAAGGAAATGAGTAAAGGAATAAGAATAAGTAGGGCATTTATATGCAAATGAAGGGCTTTCTGCTTTTGCATTATTTACAAATACAAGATGTGTATACATGAACATATATATGATTTTATGCTCTTAAATGTATACTTATGGTTGAGCTAATAATGCAAACTTTTGCAAAGAGAGAAAAGTAATAAAAATCAAAGGAAAGGATTTACAGTTGTATGCGTCTATATCTAGATTATGGATAGACAAGTATGCCTAGAAGGGTATATTGTAGCTACTATAGTTTTGACCCCGTTTGGGTTATCATATAGTGTTAGCCTTGTTTGGGTCACTTGGCTAACCTCGTTTGGGTTCACATGACTGGTCGATAGTACAATGTTGACCTCGTTTAGGTCTATATATCTAATACCTTTGGGTATCAATAGGATCGATACCTTAGGGTAATTACAGAGCTCATTATCCACATCCAACACCAAAAATGACTAAAGCATTATAATAAGCAATACCATAATAATAGTGATTATATAAAACTTATGACTTTATTTAAATGTTACTTTTATATGTATCCAAGAATAGCAAATGGAAACTACAAAATTGGATGAAATTTTATTTTGAACATGTAGTTTCATAATATTATAATATAACATGTATGCAATTATAATTGTAATTATATAATGCTCTCTACACTTAGGATCGTAAATTACATATAAGAACAGGCATATTTATTTGATGGGTTCTCATTAATCACATTGTGATAAAAAATTCTTTAGAATTATATGCTGCATATTTTATATTAGTAATTTATGTTATGACTCATGGCTAATTTAGGAATAATACTACTCATTGTATATAAGAACCTTCAATGCATGAACCTATAACTTTGTATGCAAATTTGATGTAATATATTGATTAAATGCAATCTATGATTATTAAGTTTTAGTAAACTAGAAACTCACACGTGAAATAAAGAAAGGACATAATAATGGTAACAAATTTAAGTCCAATAATCAAATGCATAAATTATATAGGATTATAATATAAATACTAGTATGATATAGGTTTTGTTCGTTTATTACGTATACACATAGACCTATTTGGTTAGCTTAATCACATGTAAACTATTACCCGAATTTAACTATGAATTAATTGGCATGTACACATACACATGAAAGTCATATAAGTCACTAAGACTAAATAAGATTAATCAATATAAATTAAGCAAGTCAAATTGATGTATGTATTCTTAAGAATTACATGAATGTTTCAAAAACAATAAAGAAAAAATAAGTGAGTGGATTGGTAACAAGTGATAAAGTTGAATATAAGTACTAAATGTGATCATGCTGGAGAAAATTTTGAGTGCACGCAATTATGTAGTCTATGTGATCTTACATACATAAATACTTGCTTTAATAAGTGATTTAATTTTATATGCATTCAATTAAGCAATGAAATAAGATTTATATGATGATAGAATAACTGAGCATGATAAAAGTGGTTATATAATACTCTGTAATGTTATGGACATACTACCCACTGTTAATACTACTTTCTTATATGCTTAATAGCATGCTAATACATGTCTATGTTATTGATGACTTCTGTGAGAGGTTGCTTCATGGTTTTATGTTCCCCACTAAGCTAGCAAGCTTAGCATGGGTTTTAAATCCATGCAAGTTCAAGTTAAGGAATTTGAGCTCAAGGATTAACTATACTTGTATTATATGTGAATAACTTATTAAGTTATAAGTGAACTTATAATGAAGTACAGTGGTTATAGATTAAAGATTGGAGGGACCATTACAAAAGTAACAAACGAGAAATGAATAGTAAATTGAAAACTAAATTAAGGGCCTAATTGTAAATTAGTAACAAAAAAGAGGTTAAAAAAATATAGATGAAAACTTACATTAAAAGATAAATTTGAGAATGAATGAAAATTTTAGCAAAGGTGTAAGAATAAAAAGTTGAAGTAGATTATTAATTTTTGAGATAAAACGTAAGAAATTGACTTGTACAAGAAAAATAAGAAAATAAGAATTACACTGAAATATTAATAAATAAGTCAAAATTAAACAACAATGACGATAATAAAATCGAATAAGTAAGACGAAAAGCAAGTTTATGGTGTTGAATACTTTAGAGATAAAATGTTTAGCTAACAAGGAATGTTGTATGACAAGAACATTAGCAAAATTGAGTAATGAGAATCGAGCCATATAATGGATAAGGAAATGAAGTAATGTATGAAAGTCAAGGTAGGAAAATTGCATCAAGTAAATCGTAGTCCAAGAACTATATTTGGAAATGAGTAATTGGAAATAAGTATGGTACTAAAATAATTTAAGAACTTAAAGGTATCTAAATGATGACATATATGTGTTAAGAATGAAGGGGACAACCCAGTACAAGGAATTAAAATGAGAATTGCAATTTAGTCATAATACAAATCAGAAATTGCTAAATGGAATAAAGGAAACAAATGTGAGGATAAGAAAATAAGGAAAATTAATACAAGCGAAATAGGACATTAGATAAAATTTAGCTAAAAATGAAAATTTCTAGTTTGCATATGTGTGAATGTGAAATTTGTTAGTTAGACACTAGGCATTTTATGCTTAGCACGTAGCTATTTAATGTGGGCAATTATTTGAAGGCGATAGACAGTAACTCGAAGGGATGGGCATAGGACAAAGTATTGCAATGAAGTGATAATTTTATGTTTTATTTGTGACATGTATAGGTAGAATTGGACTTTTCATGTATTTTGTACTGGAATAATTGTTAAATAACATTGTTACATTAATGGTATAAGAGTGTTACAATGGGAATTTTAAAAGATTGTGTGAAAAAAGAAAATAAGGCAAATAATTTAATTAAATTAAGGAAACTAATAAAATTTAACATAATTAAGTTAGATGAAATGTTATTAAATATATTAAGTAAACTAAATATAATAGAATAGGTAAAATTAGTATATGTATTTAAATTGAAATTTACATAGAATAGTGAAATTTGTTAGTTTGGTATCTAACATTAGGCTATATTCTTAGCGCGTAGTTGTTTGCTACGTGCAGGGATAGGTACTCGAGTTCAAGGAAGCGATATGGGTGGAAAAGAAAAAGTCAAATTTTCCCTCTGGTCATCTTATTGTACTGGTTGTGTTAGAGGTGGTTGAGGCTGTGGTGGCTAAGCCTAATCCTGACTATCTCCCTCTGTTGCTGGCTCTAGCACCATAGGGTCCAAGCCATAACTCTCTTTGGTCTATAGGAAAGTTAGTAGTCTGTACTGGCCCTTATACCCCTATATCGACTCAACAATCCTCATGTTGTGAGTGGCCTGTATGTTAACAAATATGTCCTCCTGGAATAGGAATCCAGATGTTGCCTCGTCTGCCTTTAGGTCTAACAGTAATTGAGTCATTACTCCTCCTGTACATATCTGAGACATCGATTGGGTAGCAACTCTAAGCAAGGTGGTGATAATCTCATGCATAATATCTATCTTCCTATATGTATGTATCGTCTATAAATAAGCTATATCAACCGTATTAATCAATCCAAGATTGTCGGTGCAGCCATGATATGAAGTAGATAACACCCGCTGGATGAATCTATAAGCTTAGGTAGCCAACATCATACTCTTGGCCATGTTCGACTGGTACTCAACCCCAGAAAGTGTAATGGTTACCCAATATGCTCTATCCACTGCTGTATCTGGGGTGAGGACATCTAGCCCTACTAGAAGTTCCACGGTCTCTATGAAATGTTGATGAGGGATACTATACTAGGTTGTTCCTACTTTAAACTAGACTATCCCCTCTTATATGTCTAAGCTCAGATAGCCTCCATGCTCTAAAGTAGCTAAGAACTCTTTAGTCATATCACGGCGCATCCAATAGGCTGGAATAAGAAATTCCATCTATCCCACTATAGCTAATAATCTAACAATCTCCTCAGTCATCCCTACGATCTCTAGAAAATGTTTGGACATAAAGCAACTGGATCTGAACTGTACTTAAGATAAAACTTAGTATCTATCAATGTGTTGGGGAATCATCCATTTCGATGTATGTGGAGCAGGCACAGTGTGTGCATTTTTATGTGGCATCCTATAAAAATTAAGTATTAGTTTTCTATAGTGGACTTAGGTCACAAGCAAACTAAAATTAATTCATCAAAAATTATAGCAAGATTTTGATAGCATGCCATCTTAAACTAGAGCTAGCCAACCTATATATAAATGCACATTAAGTGGTACAATGCAATTTACAATGACTTAGGCTCGCTAGTAGGACATCTAGCAAACATGCATGAAAATCGAGACAAATTACAGTTCTAACAAAATTTCGATAGCATTCCAGCTAGCCTGCCCGCTACATAAGAAAATAATTTGACAATCTCATAAGCCATCAATGGCCACCAAGTAATTCAATTTAAATAACCATTTTACATTAATGCTTTAAGGTAGAATGCCTAAAGAATTTATCTCTAGCTAATCTATGCTAATGCGTCGTTAATTTTACAATGTGTTTCAGAGGCTTCTCTACTATTTTTAAGGTTGATCTACAACTAAACTACCTTGGTGTATTGTTAAAATTAAGCTTACAAGTTTTATAGGCAATAAGTAATACAACATTGCATTCTCATGGGCTGAAGCAATATCATACAAAAAATGACAAAGAACATAATTGCTTTGTAAATTTAATCCTACTTAGATGTAATAAGAAACCCAAAAAAATTAAAACTAACTAAAATAGTAAAAGAATTAAGAAAAGAAGCACTTATTTAGAATAGAGTAATGAATAAAAAATATATGACGAAAGACAGAATAGTTGGTACCTCAAGGTGCACATTGACTTAAGATGAATCTCCTTACAAATGGCATGCAAAACAAGCAAAAAATGAGGGAGAAAACCAAGAAAAACTGAGAGAACTCGAATGATGCACCTCATATGTCCTGTATATCAACACTTTCTGCTTTTTTTTTAAAATTTTTGAGTGATAGATGGAAGGGGCATAATCTGTCGCTATCGACAGATGGCCACCTTATACATCATGTTTGTCAACACTTTTTGCATTTTTGAATTTTCTTTTTTTCCTTTTTTCTTTATTTTAATTTTTATCTTCCATTTTTTCGCATTATTTGCTATCATACACTTTATTTTTATTTATATTTATTACATAATATATTCTATCATATATTCACACATATGCACATATATTTATTATCATTTTTCTCTTTCTTCTTTTTTTTATACATACTCCCTGGATATCTCTTGAGTTTTAGAATTTTTTTGTGTCTAGAATCTTCTGAAGCTTTCACATTATCCTTAGGCCTTTTAAGCTTCCTCCAAAATGAAAACAATGGGGATGCAAAATTATGTATGGGTAATGCATAAGACATATAGAAAAAATGCATTATTATAGTCCAGAGGTGACAGGCGGGTTGCCTGTGGCTCAATGTTTGATGCCCGGCTATCTGTCACACCTTTTCTATAAATAGTGTGAATTTTTCTTGGTCTTTATGCCTTTTAACCTCCCCTTTTCTAAGAAGTTTCCTTCCTTTCCAAGTGTTTTTCTTCCCCTTTTATGTTTTCTTTTTTATCATTTTCTCTTTAGTTGTTTATTTTCTCTTATTATTTATGTGTTTATACTACTTGAGCATTTTTATCATGTCGATGCTTGCAATTGCGAGGTTACACTAGTTACTAGATGACATAAGAACTTGGGAGGATCCACTTTTGGCTCTATATTCCAATATGAGATTTTTAAGGAGAGTATCATTTGATGGGAGGTTGATTTTAGCTACCATATGGTATTAGGATCTTAGGTTTCATGTTTTTAAGTTCACACATTAGGAATTATTGCTTAAGGAGTTTGTGGAGATAGTGTGGGGTTTACACTTGGTACTCAACCATGTCTACCCGTCAGTGTTCCTAACTACCCCAGAAAATTGACTCGTGCCTTGGATATACTTCCTTCTCAGGCTAGAGGTTTAGTACCTTGAGGGAGGGCATTTTCATTAGAGTTATTGATTGATGTCCTAGCTAACTTTGATGATGTGCCAACTTTCTAGTTTTACATAATCTTGCATTGCTGCTTTGCCCGATACTTGCGAGTGCGTTCAGACAATATGACTTGAGATTACTGTCGTGGATGGCATGCGTAAGGTCCGTCACCTATTTTCGCTGGTTTTGGTAGAAACTCTCCTTAGTTTGGATGCAGTTTGCATCAATCCTCTTGCTCGCTTCACTGGTAGCCTTTTATTACTCTAGGTGTATGTCATTATTTTAAAGGTAGTACGCCCCTTATGGGTTTTCACACTAGCTTTTATTATTGGAAAATGTGTCCTTCTAGATTTTCACATATTTCCTTTGCCTTATTTTTTCCTGAGATGACTCTAACTCACCCTATCGGCTTTTTTTTTTAAATATGGCTACAAGAGAAGCTAAAGAAATTATCATAACCTCTTTCTCAGGTTAGGGTCAATGGCACTTATCCTATGTGTTACTTCATTCTCGTACATGGGTAGCACAAGTTCCTTTTAATCCAAAAGGGAATTGACAAGTTGGCTTAGCTGATAGATAGTGACATCATCTTCAAGTGTACTTGGCTACCCATTTCTTTTATGGTCTGAGACAAATCTTCTAGATGTGTCCCTTTATATAGATTATGTTAGGCCACCTTCCACATTATTGCCTATAGTACTTACTAGTTCAAGGACTTTTAGTACATCATCAGGTGCCTATTGGGTTTTCGAGATGGTATACTTTCCACTCCTTTTCTATTAAACTACTACCAGAGGATTTAGGCTCAGCTTCTTATAAGGATTGTTATTCTTAAGATTGTTGCTTATGACTTCACCACCTCTGCCTCATATAAGCAGGGGGTCATGAGTCCAGCAGTTGACAATAGGACTTTTCACCTTAGTTACCTAGATGGAGAGAGCAATGTGATGCAGATATAGTAGATTAGATATTATCATGGACTATGTTTTTACTTTTATTAAAACTTTTAAAATTTTTGAACACATGAAAAGAAAAGGAACTACTTTTGGATATATTAATAATTCTTTTGAATATGTGTATGGTATTTCTTTCTAATTTCAGTACACATGATCATGATTGTACATCATCTCACTGACATATTTCACTTAATCTCGAAAATGAAATTAAAAACCATAACAACTTCTATCATCAATTAGCCCTTTCGGGTTTTCTTGATTGATTATTTTCTCTTAGCCTCTAATATTTGCTCAGGATGCCCTTTTTTGATTTTCATCTCGACGAGATGTCCAATTTTAGCAAAGATGCTGTTTTTCGATTTTCAACCCTAGGGCTTTTGTTCTCTTCTTTTTCTCTTTTTAGTCTTAGCCATGGAACCTTTTCAATTTCTCTACATTTATTAGCTCTCTGAACACATTACTGTCATGGTTAGTTAGGATAACAACACTTATAGAAAACAACTTTTTTAGCACAAAAGGTCTTTCCCATGTAGGCCTAAACTTGCCTCGAATGACTGGAATCCCAAGCCCCATCTATTTGAACACCATATCTCCCTCCTTTAAGGGGTTCTTCCTAACTTTTTCATAAATGAACGAGCTAGTCTCTTCTAGTAAACCTGATTGTGATAGTAAGCACACATCTTATCCCTATCTAGCAGGTTAAGTCGTAACAATCTCTGTCTAGCCCACTCTATTTTCGGTAACTTAACTTCTAAAACCACCCTCAAAGAATGATGTTCAATTTTCACTAGTAGTATAGCTTCTATCCCATATACTCAGGAGAATGGAGTAGATCCTATCAAAGTCTTGGTTGTAGTTCTGTAACCCCATAATGTGAAAGGTAACTTATCAGCCCAATCTTTATATGTCCAATTATCTTAGACAAAATCCTTTTGAAATTCTTATAGCCGCTCGACTCCTCGTTTGCCTAAGGTCGATAAGGAGAAGACCTATAGTGTTGAATCCCATACTTTCTAAGCATTTTCTTGGTTTCCCTAGGAAACTACAATCCACTATCTGATACTACACTGTGCGGCAAACTATATCTGCATATCAAGTTCATTTCAATGAATTTAGAAATGTCCTTAGCATCCACCTTCTTGAATGAGGTAACCTCTACCCACTTGGTAAAATAATCGATGGCAACTATAATGAACCATTCCCCATTCAAAGTCGGTGGATGAATCATGCCCATAATGTCAATGCCCCATACGGTGAATGACCAAGGTGATGTAAGGTTGCATAACTTAGAAATTGGAAAATGTCTTAAGTCTATATACTATTGGCATAATTGGCATTCTTTGACAAATGTAAAATAATTAGTATCAAACATAAGCTAGAAGAACCCTTGATGCATAATCTTCTAAGCTAATCCATTCATATAAGCTCTATATACACTCGCATGTACCTCTTCTGTGACTTTCTTTGTTTCCATCTCATTTAAACACCTTAGTTGAATGCCATTAGGCTATCTCTTTTAAAGTACTCTAACTATGTTAATGAACCGAGTTGACAGCTTACAAATCATTGATTGGTCTTTTTTTGTGGATTCCTTGGGAAATACTGAACTTTTAAGTAATTTTGAATGTTATTATACCAAGGATTTCCATTATCCATCTCGATGTCATTATCTACTCAGTCTCAAAGTATGGCTTATCAAAACTCAAGATCAACACTAGCTTTATGGTTATTCCTTTTGGTTATCCTATATTGATTCCAAAGTGGCCAATGCATCTACTAGTTGGTTCTCCTCTCTAGGCACGTACCCAAAATTACAAACCTCCATTGGCTTCTTAGAGCTTACAAAAACTTAAGATAGGGCAATAATTGTTCTTCCTTCACTAACCATTCACCCCATCTAATAGACTACCAAGAATGAATCTCCAAATACTTCTACATATTTTTCCCCTACAGCTAGCAATGCTTCCAACCCGAAGATGCAAGCCTTATATTTTGCTTTGTTATTCATTTCTTTGTACCTCGGTTTCTTGGCTAAAGGCATTTTCTCTCACTCTTAGTTTATTAAGATCACTCCACTCTGGCCCTTTTATTATTCATAGCTCTGTCAAAGTACATATCCGAATCCTATACTATTATGGCTGTGATATCTTCATTATAGAACTCGTAGGTTACCTCTTCTCCCTCCAATGACCGATCAGCTAGGAATTTTCCTACTGCTCTTCCATTAATGGTTATCCTAGTGACATATTCTACATCAAACTCCTGTAGAAAGATTAGCCATCTACCCATCTTCCCTAAGTGTGAGGGTGCTTCTTGTAAGTACCTAAAAGGATTTTGCTTGGCTACAACTTGTACTTTGTAAGAATGAAAATAATGCCTCAGTTTCTTTGAAGCTCAAATGACTGCTAGACAAATCTTCTTAACTTCTATATGCATATCCTCATATGGAAGAAACTTTTTTGTTGAGGTAATGAAATGCGTACTTAATTCCAAAGTAACCCTTTTCAGCTGTCATGGTCCCTACTCAACTATCCTCTATAGCTAAATACAAGATCAAAGGCTTACCTACCTATGACAGTCTCAACACTGGTGGATAAAAAGGTATTCCCTGATGGTATCGAATGCTTTCTAATAGTCTTTATTCCATACCACTAGTTGATCTTTTTTAGTAGTTTGAATATCGGTTTGCAAATTGAAGTCAACTTGGCTATGAACCTGCTTATGTACTGAATCCTGGCTAGAAATTCTCTAACTCCTTTTCCTTCTAAAGCACAAGTATCTCCCTAATGGCTTTCACTTTGTCAGGACCTATCTCAATCCCTTTCTAGCTCACTATATGTCCTAAGATCTTACCCAAAGTAATCCTAAATATGTATTTCTTTAGGTTGAGGTGAAGGTTATACTTATCAATTCTCTAAAAGAACTATTCTAATGCCTCGAAGTGACCCTTTCGTGTAGCTGACTTGATCATATTATCATCCACATATACCACCACTTCTTTGCAAATCAAGTCATCTAATATCCTAGTTGTCATCCTTTGATAGGTGGCGCTGGCATTTTTAAGCCCAAAAGGCTTGACCTGGTAGGCAACTACGTACCCTATTCGGTGATAAAGGATGTCTTAATCCAATCTACTATTTTGTTCAGGATTTTATTATACCTAACATGCCCATCCACAGTGCTATACATGGCACAAGCTACTATATTATTGACCATGACATCTATATGAGGCAAGGTAAAGTCATCTTTTGGGCAAGCTTTTTTCAAATGCCTATAATCCACACAAACTCTAACTCTTCCATCCTTTATTGCCATGAGGACTACATTTTCCAACCATATAGGGTATTGAACCTCCATTAGAAACTTGGTCTATATTTTCTTTTTGACTTCATCCTTAACCTTTTCAGCCTATTCTAGCCTTAGTCTCCTAAGCTTTTTCTTAACTGGTTTATACCCCTAATAGGTTAGACTGGCATGTTCAATAATTTCTTGGCCTATTCCGACATATCTTCATAGGTCTAGGCAAAGACATTTTCATATTTTTTCAATATTCTTTTGAATATTTCTCTCTTTTCAAGAGTTATATCTGATGCCAATAAAATTTCTTTTGGGTTTTCTTTTGTTATGAGATTAAATGAACATGTGCTTGTTGAGTTACTGTCAAACATGAATGATTAATGATCATGATTATGCATATTGACATAAGAAGAAGAATCACACAAGTAAGCAAAATTGTTCATCTTATTAATATAATCAAAAGAGAAATCATTGTTCTCATAAAAAAGTTCTGGAATATAAACATTATCAATGAAAGTATCTTTTTCAATCTTAGCGGCATCAGACATCTCTCCAGCTTTTAGGTTTGGATTGGGCAGATCTTCAACCTCAAATTTCTCCTTGCATTTCACTTGAACAACAAGTAGTTTCTCCATTATGATCTCCTCACGCACTTCTTTATCCTAAGCTGAATGCTATAGAAGGATCTCTTTATCCCAGAAACCCTCATCTGGCTTGATAATCCCTTGTTCCCAATCAAAGACATCATTAAACAACTCAAATACTGGCATTACTTCTCCCCCTATCAGTTGAGGTTCATTCTCTCCATAACAAAGGCAAACCCTTGAAGTTGGCATTAAACTCTAAGAAATATAGGGAATTCCTTTTGCTGCTTCATTTTTTGTTGTTCTTCACACTAGGACTAGTGAAACCTAACCCTTTCCTATCCTTTTGACCTTTAGTAGTAATAGTAGTTTGTGGCCTTTGAGAATTCTTTCCTAGACCGACCCCAAGCAGAAAGTTCGTCTTCTTCAACATATTGATCACTCATAGACTATCAGGAAAGCTACTTTCACCCTTTTTTATCACCAATTACAAACACATGAAACCCACTGAAATGTTGTTTTGCTATCTCTAGCATAAATACTTAATTCTCTCTTGAAACTTTGATGATAACCACCTAACCATCATATGGTATCTTGATCATCTGATGCAGCATCGAGGGCACCGCACCTAACTTGTGGAACTATTGTCTTCCCATTAGGATAGAGAAGTTGGCAGGAATTGGAAAAACCACAAACTCAGCCTTGGTTTCAATAGGTCGCATCCTTAATATAGCCTTAAAAGTCCTAGCAAATTGCCTCTTCTTATTATTATAGGCAAAAATGGTCAAATCGGATTTGTTCAACATGCTCTCATTCAGCCCAAAAGTAAAAATTGCAACGAAAGGACACACATTGATAGAAGACCCATCATCTACAATCACATATGCCGTGTGTTTACCATTCACTTGATCTTTGAAATAGAGAGGGTGATTGTGGTTTTTGCCTTTAATAAGTAGATCAGTATTATAATACACAACATTCTCTCCCATTCCTCCTTTGACTAGATCTAACAACTCAAAAGGTGAAATGGTAGTGGCAACAATAGACCCATTTAAAGCTTTCACCAACTTTTACCTGTGTGATGGAGATTGTCTTAATACATCCTAAATAGAAATCTATGCTTGTGTCTTTTTCAACTATTTAATTATCTGGTTCTCCTTAGCTTTTTTCTCTATGGGCACTATAGCAAGAGCTAGTTGCCTTTCATTTTTTGGGCTACCCTTCCACTTCTAGTGATTACTTTAACTTCCTTCTCTTTCTCTACTTCCTTTTTACTCTCATTGGCTACACTCCAAATATCAATGGGCACCATGGTCCTTTCATCTTCACTTTAAGTGGGGGAATCCCAACAATCAATCATTAAAACTGGCCAATTTTCTTCACTTGGCTTTGTTACTTTGGGGGTAGAACAAGTAATGACCATATACTCATTTCCATATATGTTTTTTTATCACATACCACTTGGGCAGATTAGAACCAATCATAAAAACTGAAAAGGGATAACATTGTAACCTCCTTTTTTCTTTTTCTCTCTCTTTTCAGAATCTAAAATTTATTTATTGTCTATCAAACCTTAAATCTTGTTCTTTAAGTTGTAATAATGAGTGAGATGCTTGGTATGCTGGTCTCGATGGCAACCTTTGACTCTTCGCAAGTCTCAATGGCAATGGTTGAAGCTTTCTTTCTTTGCTTAACCCATCTATCACCTAAGACAATGACTTTCTGAGGTTAGAATAATGCCCCTAATTAACATATGCTGCAGACACTTTAGTTATCTTCCTAGTTTTGTTCACCCCACTACTACTTTTGACTTCCTTATTATTGCTAACATTCCTCTTTGCACCCTAATTATTGGCCTTTCTAGCCAAATACTCTCCCATAACCTCTATTGCTATATTCTTTAGAGACTATCAATCTTTTAAACCTTTCATCTTAAGGCTATCCCTTAGATAGGGACTTGAATTTCAAATAAAGAGCCCAATCTAGTCAGCTGTGTTAGGCTTCCTCTTTATCTCTAATACTTGATTCCTCCACCTCATGAGGTACTAATGGAAAGACTCGTCATACTTTTGTTAGAGCAATTCAAGGTCCTTCAAAATGACTTCCATCCTGGTAGTACAATTATATTGCTTAAGGAATTCTTCAGTCAACAAATCCCAGTCTTTCTTAGTACGCCTATCCAATATATGATACCAATCAATTATGGGGCCTGTTTAGCTCAAATAAAAATATTCCACCTTCTGCGTCTTAGTTAAGGTGGTGCCTTTCATGATTAGTGGTATTTCTTAACATGCATAGAAGGATCTAAAGTACCATTAAACCTTTACAGGTCAACCATCTTAAACCTCAAAGGTAATGGCTCATCCCATCCAAATCCATATCCTCGGGGTTCATTCCTCTTCTAGCAGATAATAACCTAGACATCACTTTAACCTTCTCTTCCATTTTTTTAAAGGTTATGTCCCTAGTACTAGGACCTTTACTTCTCATATTCATCACATAAGAGACATAATCCTTATCTTATTCCTCAATGTAATTATTCTCTAGTTCATGCCTTATTTCTTTCTTTGGCAAGTCTCAAAGCACAGTAGCATCTATCACAATATGTCCCCAACATGCATTGGCTCTGCTATCTCACGATAGGTCTTGTAGGCCAAGCTCTAGTGTTTAGTGCTGAAGAAGCCACTAACCCGCCAATCATGGCCATCAACCTCTCCTCAAGCTCTTGAAGTCGTCTATCTATCCTCTGATCAAACTCATCTCATATCATCAAAGGTCCCAAAGAAAAAACATTTGACCTTTCCCTAAGGGATAAAAACCTTGTTTTCTCATCAATAACTCTCCCAGTCTCGTTCAATTGTTCATCATCCATTTTAGATCTTATTTCTTAACTATTTTCTGAAAACTGGCTTAGAATAAAATTGGGTAGGGCCCGCAGAGGCATGGTGATAGGAGCTTGAAAAGCTCATAAATATTATGTGTTAATGTGTGGTTTTGTCCAGTATTGTGTTTATTATTTTGGTATTTTATCTATATTTTGTTGCTTTTATGTGTTTTGTGTATGTGTAGTTGTTTTATTTGTTTTATAGGAGAAGGGGATGATTTAGAGATTAAAGGAGTCAAGTGAAAGAAAGAAAGCCAAAGGTGAGCTAGAAAGGAAGTGTCGCAGAGCGCGACAAGGGGGCGAGGTCGCGACAGCATGAAGGGCAGAGAGCCAGGCCAATCAAGCATAAGCGTGCCATGTCGCTGAGGGCGACAAAGCAGAAGGGCTCGCGACAGCCAGCGGAGCCAGCCGAGCAGAGGCGTGTATTGTCGTGAGCGCGACAGTAGTCGTGTGGGCGCGACAAAGTGCGGATGAGCAGTTAGAATTCTGAAGTGATGCAATTTTCCATGAACAAGGACAATTCTTGTGAAAGGATGTCTTAAAGGGACATAATATTTAGAGAGGCATATATATGCCAAGTGAACAGAATGTTTAGGAGGATGAATTTATATAATTTGATTTTGTGATCCTAAGAACAATTAATTTCTTTTAGTACTTTAGTTTTTATTTTCATGTTTTGAAGAGGAGATAAGAAGCAAGGAAGAAGAAATCTTGTGTGAAGGGAAAAGGGTTGAGAGATCCCCTTCTTCTTGTCCTTATGTTTTATGTTTCTTCCTTGTAATCTTTACATGAATATTATGTTTGCATTTGATTATATATGAACAAATTTCTATTTCCATTTATAATATTGATCTTTGGTTGTAGTATTTTCTATTAAAAGTTTATTGGTATCATTATAAGTTAAGGAAGACGACCTTCAATGTGCAATTCCTTTTCTGAAAATTCACAAAATGGTTATAAACAAGGGAGTTAGCGAGAGCAACGTCTTATGGAAAGTTAATAGGAAATTCATTATCAAAGCATAGTTTGACAGATCACATGTGGAGATAATTGCTATAGGTTGGTGTTTAATCTTAAAATGTGTAATTAAAATCCACTAGTTCATTAACGAGAGTTGAGAATTAGTACTTTAATTGTATGTTTTAGGCAATCTAATTCATGTCGAGAGAGTGGTTTAGAAATTTATTCCAACTTGGCTTACTAATAAGATTAAAAATTATAATTAAAATAATGGTATCAAATGCATGATTATTTAATTTCATAATATTTATTGTCTTCTTTGATTATACTTAACTATGATTTAATTAATTTTATGCAATAGAGTAGTTAGAATTAACTTGCATTTTTGAACATCGTAAACAAGATTAAAATTGAGTAGTAATAGTGGGTGATTAAAATCAACATTTCCTTGTGGGATCGACATCTGAAGTACTATAACCAGTACACCGTATACTTGCGGTATTTAAGCTTTAGAAAAAGCATATCAAGTTTTTGGCGCCGTTGCCGAGGAAATTGATTGATTTAATTTATTACATTATGAACCTTGATTTAAGATTTTGGATTATGATATTTAATTTATTGTTGCTTGTTGTGAATTTTTAGGATTTGACTGTTCATGCCGCGTACGAGGAGTTCGCAAGAAGAACTTGAACCGTTCAATCCGGAGATAGAGAGATTTCTTTTGAGTAACCGTAAGTCAAATAAAAAGAAGAATCGGAGTAGACGAATTATTATGGCTGAAGAAGAAAATCCACCGCGCTTGATGGACTTTGCCACGCCAGCATTGAGTGGTGCTCAACAAGGTGTGGTAAGACCTACGGTAAATGCAAACCAATTTGAAATTAAACCATCGCTTTTACAAATGATTCAAAACAGTATCCAATTCTATGGTTTGGCAAATGAGGATCCAAATGCTCATTTGGCAAATTTCTTAGAAATTTGTGATACTTTTAAGATTAACGGAGTTTCGGCGGATGCAATCAAGCTTAGGCTTTTTCCTTTTACATTAAAGGAAAAGGCAAAGGCTTGGTTGAATTCCCTTACTAGGGGTTCTATCACAACTTGGGACCAATTTGCCTAAGTCTTTTTATCAAAATACTTTCCCCTAGCAAAAACTGCCAAAATTATTAAAGATATTACTACTTTTGTCCAACATGACTCTGAATCTTTGTATGAGGCATGGGAAAGGTTCAAAGAATTGCAGCGAAGTTGCCCACACCACAATTTGCCAAGGGAATTGCTTATGAAGACATTCTATAACGGTGTGAATCCGACCACTCGAGGAACCATTGATGCGGCAGCAGGGGGATCTTTGATGAGGAAGACCACGGAGGCTGCATTTGAATTATTGGAAGAAATGTCAATGAACAATTGCATGTGGCCAACCGAGAGAGTTAGAGAGACAAATTTCTCAAATACAAGGGGATTTCATGCAGTAGATTCAGTAGTAGCTTTGCAAGCTCAAATTGAGCAGTTGACGGAAAAGATCAATAGCCTAGGTGTGGGTAGTAGTCCAACTAGTGGGTGTAGTATATGCGGACAATTAGGCCATGGAAGTGAAGGGTGTAATTTGGGTATGGCTAGTACTGAAGAACAAGTTAGTTTTATCCAAGGACAAGGAAGAGGAAACCCATATTCAAACACTTACAATCCCGGTTGGAGAAACCACCCGAATTTTTCTTGGGGCAATAGTAGTAACCAAAATAGGGTAGTGGGGTTTCAACAACCCCAAGATAGATTTGGAGCGTTGGAGGTTAAAATGGATAGATTTTTGGAGGGCATAAATATGAAGTTTAATGCTCAAGAGGAGACCCAAAAGAGGATGGAAACTAAGTTTGATCAAATAACCAAGAATCAATCTTCCTCCATTCATAATTTGGAAGTTCAATTGGGGCAAATTGCCAAGGCTCTTCCATCGCGAGTACAAGGGAGTTTACCAAGCAATACGGAGGACAACCCAAGAGAACATTTAAAAGCCATTAAATTGAGGTCAGGAAAGTCTTACACTAATGAATTTGTTACCACTAACAATTTTGGTAGTGTGCAGGAAACTAAAGGGCACGATGGGCCTTGTGTCACGAGCGCGACACCTGTCGCGAGCGCGACAGAGGATGGAGCTACCACCATTGCGAGTGAAGTTGATGTCGCGAGCGCGCCAGTTACAGCGAAAGAGCCCTCTGTCGCGAGCGTGACACCTGTCGCGAGCGCGACGGAGGGGGTTGTACCAGGAAAAATTCCAAGGGTTTTCACCCCACGACCACCATTTCCGCAAAGGTTGAAGCAAGAGAGTCAAGATAAGCAATTTCAATCTTTTCTTGATAAATTGAAGCATGTTCATATAAATTTAAACTTTATTGAGGCTATAACACAAATTCCTAACTATGCAAAATTTCTTAAAGATTTAATTGCTAAGAAAAGAAGTTGGGAAGATGTTTCAACCATTGAATTGACTGAGGCATGTAGTTCTATCATAACAAATAATTTGCCTACTAAGCTGAAGGATAATGGTAGTTTTACCATTCCATGCATTTTAGGAGATGTTGAGTTCCCTAAGTGTTTATGTGATTTAGGAGCAAGCATTAACCTTATGCCATTATCTATTTTTAAGAAATTGGTGGTTGGATTATGTTAAAACCTACTTCAATGATTTTACAATTAGCTGACCAATCCATTAAAAAACCATATGGTAGGTAGCTGGGAAGATGTCATTGTTAAGGTTGACTCTAGCTAATTGCATGAAGTTTGCGCTGCTAGTACTATGATGTGTGCAGCTACTTCGAGATTTTGCTCTTAGACTCTAGTAGCGCTGATGCCATTATGATTTTAGTCTCAGGGTTCATTAATTTTAAGAGTGGGGGATGATAATGTAGAATATCGCATGGATAGGGCATTAAGATACCCCATGGAGGAAAATGTATGCATGAGAATAGATGTCATTGATGTTTGTGTAGCAGCAGTATTTAATGAAGCAGGTGTAGATGGGGAAATCATTGAGGAAGAAGCTAGTGGGAAGGATGAGCAAGAGGGTGCAAGGCCAGAACGATTATATCGGAATGATGCACCTATACCACCTTCAATTGTAAGTCCTCCTACGGTAGAGTTGAAAGAGTTGCCAAGTCACTTGAGGTATGCATTTCTTGGTTTAAATCATACTTTACCTATCATCGTATCTAATAAACTTACTAGTAATCAGGAATCTTTGCTAGTAGGGGTGGTTAAAAGGAGAATAAAAAGTATAGGTTGGCAAATTTTGGATTTGAAAGGAATTAGTCCTAATGTTGTCATGCATAGGATTAATTTGTTAGATGATTGTCAACCTAGAGCAGATAGGCAAAGGAGACTTAATCCAAACATGAAAGAAGTAGTTATGAAAGAGGTCATCAAATTGTTAGATGCTGGGATTATCTATCCAATTTCGGATAGTTCTTGGGTGAGCCCAATACATTGTGTACCTAAGAAAGGAGGTATGACAGTAGTTAGGAATGAGAATGGAGAATTAATTCCTACTAGAACTACCATTGGTTGGAGGGTTTGTATTAATTATAGGAAGTTAAATTCAGCTACTAAGAAGGATCATTTTCCTTTACCCTTCATTGATCAAATGTTAGAAAGGGTAGCTGGTCATTCTCATTACTGCTTTTTGGATGGGTATTCGGGCTATTTTCAGGTTTTTATATACCCTAGTGACCAAGAGAAGACTACTTTTACTTGTCCATATGGTACTTTCGCCTATAGACGAATGCCGTTTGGGTTGTGTAATGCACCTGCAACTTTTCAAAGGTGCATGACCTCTATCTTTGGGGATATGATTGAGAACATCATGGAAGTTTTCATGGATGATTTTTCAGTCTATGGAGATTCATTTGAGTTATGTTTACATAATTTAGATAGAGTGTTGGCTAGGTGTGAGGAAACTAACCTAGTGCTAAATTGGGAGAAGTGTCACTTTATGGTTGAAGAGGGAATAGTTCTTGGCCATAAGATTTCTAGTAGGGGCATTGAAGTGGATAGAGCCAAGGTTGAGCTCATAGAGAAATTACCACCTCCTACTACACTTAAGGGCATAAGATCATTCTTAGGACATGCTGGTTTCTATAGAAGATTCATTAAGGATTTTTCACTAATAGCTAAGCCTTTAACTAATTTATTGGTTAAGGAAGTACCTTTTGAATTTTCTGATGATTGCATGCATGCTTTTAATTCTTTAAAAGAGGCCCTTACAACTGCACCTATAATCACTACTCCTAATTGGGAGTTACCTTTTGAGATTATGTGCGATGCAAGTGACTTAGCGGTTGGTTGTGTATTAGGACAAAGGATTGGTAAAAATTTGCATGTAATCTACTATGCTAGTCATACTTTGTCACCTCCTCAAGTGAATTATACAACCACTGAAAAAGAAATGTTGGCTGTTGTCTATGCATGTGATAAATTTAGGTCTTATTTGTTAGGATCTAAAGTTATAATTTATACGGATCATGCAGCTTTGAGATATTTATTTGCTAAGAAAGATGCTAAACCTAGGTTAATTCGTTGGGTCCTTTTATTGCAAGAATTTGATATAGAAATTAAAGATAAGAAAGGCTCTGAAAATTTAGTAGCTGATCACTTATCTAGATTAGAAAATGCTGAAGGACCACTAGGGGATAGTCATGAAATCAATGAATCTTTTCCGGATGAATCTCTTATGTAAATGAATTATAAGCATGTGCCTTGGTTTGCAGATTTTGCTAATTTTCTTGCTGCAGGAATCATACCCTATGGATTGACATGGCAAAAGAAAAAGAAATTTTTTAGTGATGTGAAAAACTATCTTTGGGAGGAGCCCTACTTATTTAGGATTAGTGGGGATGGTATCATAAGAAGATGTGTGAGTGAGGAAGAAACAGTGGATATTTTAGCTCATTGTCATTCATCATTGTATTCGGGCCATAATGGTGGAGCCAAAACTGCTTCTCGAGTTTTAGAGTGTGGATTTTATTGGCCTACTCTTTTTAATGATGCTAGAATTTTTGTAGCTAAATGTGATAAGTGTCAAAGGGCAGGAAACCTAGGGAAGAGAGATGAAATGCCTTTGAATAATATTTTGGAGGTTGAACTTTTTGATGTGTGGGGAATAGATTTTATGGGTCCATTTCCTATATCTTTTGGGAAATCATACATATTGGTTGGGGTAGACTATGTCTCCAAATGGGTTGAAGCTGAAGCTTTACAAACCAATGATTCAAAGGTGGTGCTCTCATTTTTGAAGAAACTCTTTTCACGGTTTGGAGTACCAAAGGCTATCATAAGTGATGGAGGTACGCATTTCATAAATCGTTCTTTTGCATCATTATTGAATAAGTATGGTGTTCACTATAGAGTAGCTACTCCATACCACCCACAAACTAGCGATCAAGTCAAAGTGTCTAATAGAGAACTTAAATGGATTTTAGAAAAAACTGTTTCTAATTCTAGAAAAGATTGGGCACATAAGCTTGATGATGCACTATGGGCATATAGGACTGCTTTCAAAGCACCTATTGGAATGACTCCATATAGGTTAGTGTATGGGAAAGCATGTCATCTTCCTGTTGAGTTAGAGCATAGGGCTTATTGGGCAATTAAGACCTTAAATTATGACATGAAAGATGCTGGGGTAAAAAGATGTTTGCAATTAAATGAACTTGATGAATTACGTCTTTTTGCTTATGAAAATGCACGATTATACAAGGAAAGGTCTAAAAAGTGGCATGATGCTCATATCAAATATAAAAGTTTTAAGAGTGGGGATAAGGTTTTACTTTTCAATTCTCGCTTAAAATTATTTCCTGGAAAATTGAGGTCTAGATGGAGTGGACCTTTTGAAGTAACTCAAGTCTTCGACCTTGGATATCTTGAACTAAAAAATAATAAAGGAGACTTGTTTAAAGTTAATGGGCATCGATGTAAAATCTATTTTGATGGGGCATATGAGAGTAAAGAGGTATCTTTTATCTCATTAGAATTGGCTTAGTGTTATTCATTTATTTTTACTTTCTATTGTTTTTAAGTAAATAATTTGTTTTTCTTTGTTTCGTACCTTATTTGGAATACTTACATATTTTTTTTCTTTTTTTTTACGGGTATTTATGATTTCTTTCTTTATGTTGTTGATATTTCCATAAAAAAATATTTATAAAAAAAAAACAAACAAAGGAAAAAATTTTGAACATTTCATTATTGTCGCGAGCGCGACAATGATGAGTGGGACGGATCACAGGCCTCTGTCGCGAGCGTGCCCTGTTCGCTCTCGTGACTCATTCATCTTGATTTGTGCCAACAGTCTCTGTCGCGAGCGCGATTACATCGCAAGTGCGACAGCTGATTTTGAGGGAAGATCATATACTCTCTGTCGCGAGCGCGACTTGCTTCGCGAGCTCGCTAGTTCAAATACCGTGCCTTGTCGCGCGAGCAAAATTATCGCGAGGTCGTGACAGGACACGGGATTTGAATTTCTTAGGGTTTTAGCTGCCTTTTCACCTTCCCCTATATATAGTTAAAACCCTAAGTAGACTATTCATCTTCTCCATTCAGCAGCTCTTGCGTTTTCAACGTTTTTCTCTCAAAAATTTTGAGTTTTCTTCTCCTCTGTTCTTTCTTTTTTGCTTTTGTGGAGTGTTTTTGTTGGCTTTGGTGTTGTTTCTTCTTCTTCTACACTTGATATTGTGGTTTCAGCTTGGGTTTCTTTATTTTCCATCATGGTGCGCACAAAATCCATTGGACGCAAGGATAAGCAGCCAGTTGCTGAGCCAAGTTCTCCACCAACACCACCTATTGAGTATCTTCAGGCCAGGTTTGCGTGTCCCTTCCCTATCTACTCTGAAGACGAGGGGAAAAAGTTTAAGTTTTTTAACACCAAAACCTATGTAGGCATGTTGCATCTAGATACTGAATTGCTTAAAGATTTAGGTTTGACTGCTCAATTTGATAAATATATCAAATAAATGAAATGGGAGAAATTTTCTGTCATGAATTTACCTATTAGGAGGGATTGGGCTGTAGATTTTTTTGTCACATTGGCTTATGCCGATAACAAAAAGACTCACTTTAAATTTAGACACCAAGGTGCTGAGTTTACATTTGGTTTTGACGAACTTCATGTTTGGTTTGGTTTTCCATTGAATGGAACACACTTTAATTCAAATTTATTTAATCACCGACCAATTTGGACAACACTAACTGGCATGGTGGACTTCAATAACAAAAATGCCTCTAACAGACTTATTAAGGACAATGGCTTGTTTTTATTTCATAAGTATTTATGCCATGCTTTATTTGGACGCGTAGAAAGTACCAAGGTTCAATCCAAGGACTTGTTTGTGCTTCATTTATTACTATCACGTAAAACACCATGCTCCATAGATTTTATCTTTGACGGGTTATACCATGCATCAATTGCTAGAACTAAAACTGTAGGCATGTGCCATATGGTAACCGGTATTATTTTGGGGTGTTTAGGTGATTTAGGCAATTTTGTTTTGGCTGAAAATGAACATGTGACTTTAATGGATATCCGTTATCTTCGTAACTCCCATGTTTTAGATAGACATGCTATGCCTCCGCAGTTTTTGTCCCGATTTGTGCAGGAAAAGAGATCTAGTCGTGCCAAAGGAAAAGGCAAAGCACCAGAAACATCTACTGCTGAACCTTATGGTTCTGATGCGGATGATGATGAAAACGAAGCTGCTATGGCCAGTGATTTTGGTGTGGGTGGAGATGATCGGGATGAGCCATGTGTCGGCGCTGCACAAGAGGGCACTGCTGGATTACAGCGGGTCATGTCTCGGTTGGATGGGATTGAGGCTGCCAATCACAGTATGGCGGCTCGGATGGATTCTCTTGAGGCGACTGTCCAGCAAATGCACAAGAGTCATAAGAGCCTTAGCCGCAAGCTCATTTCCTTCTTTCGCCACCACAATGTTCCTTTCACGCCTTCTCCACCGGGGTCCCCAAGTGGGGCAATGAGTAATGTTACCTTCTCCTATTTGTCATTCTTTTTGCTTTATTTTCGTATTGTTTGTGTTGTGCTTGTCTGTGTTGTATGTATTGTTTTGTGGAATCTTCCTTACACAATGAGGACATTGTGTTCTTTAAGTGTGGGGAAGCTAGTTGGTAGTATGCATATAGGATTAGTGTTAAATGTTTTATGTTTTATGTTGAGTTGTGTGATGGAGTTATTCTTTGTGAAATTGTTGCCTATTAACATATGTAATTAGTCTTAGCATAGTTAGTTATGAGTTGATTTGATACATTTACTAACTTAGGATTAAGGGTCTTTAGTTTTAATATGATTATGTTTCTATGGATAGGCATGTTAGGTAAAGTTCTTTGGTATATGGTTCTTTTAAGCCAAGTTTCTTTTAGCATGTTCTTTAGAATAGTGAGAATGCATGATGTAGAGTTTTGCCATAGCCATGGTGAGCTTTTGAGCCTTAACATATGAAATTTATTGTTTGTTGAGAGAATTCCTCTTGTATTCATTACTCTAGAACTTGTGTTAGATAATTTTTGAGATCACATTTAGTATGAGATGTGCATGAAAAATGATAAGGGCATTTAGATTACACCATTTTGGCTTGCTTTAAAAACTTACCTTTTTTACTTTAGGTAGCCATTTTTGAGCCTAAACTATTTTATTCATGAGCTTATTTTTAGCCTTGAGCCAATTTCTAACCAATTCAACTTTGAGCTTGAACCTTCATGTGGCAAATGTAGTTAAGCTTTGATGAGTAGGATATAGTATTGATATATGTTAAGCATGAGTTTTTGAATATGTGTCTAATCCCTGAAATTTAAAGCCACTAGTACTTCCTTAGTTGATTATATAAAAAGAAAAAAAAAGAAAAAAAAAACAAGAAACAAATATAGAAGAGAAGGAAGAAACAAACAATTACACTAGTTTGCTTTTAAAAGAAGGAAAACAAAAGTAAGGAAGGCAACTAGTTGAAGTTTAGTATCGGTGAAAACTAGTGGGAAGTGAAAAATTATTGCAAGGGGATGTGGAAATTGAATTAGTATAATTAGAAATCATGTTTTAGTGCAATTTTTGCAATACAAAATCTTACTTGTTTGAGTATTTGCTATATTTTCCACATGAATGAGCTACTTAACCAAAATTTTCCTACCTTAACCTAAGCCAAGCTATAACCCTTTAAAGACCTTTTTGATTTTGTGCATTATTTTATGCTAGTGATGGAGATTTTTATTTAATACAAGCTTATGGTATGTGGGGGTACAAGAGGAATTATGAGTTAAACACTATCCACTAAACACTTGAGTGGTGTAAGGCACATATTATGAGAGAATAACTCTATATTTTGTATTACTTGCTAGGATAGAGTACATGTTGTAAGAAATAAAGGTTTTTAAGAGTTTTATATCATTGAACTTTGCATTCTCTTGTTTATCTTATGTTGGGCATATGAGTATTAAACCTTATAGATCCAAGATTTTATTTTGGTATTTGTTGACATTGACTCATGATTAGTATGTTAAAGAAATCTTGCATATGTTAATTTGTGAGAATTTTAAGAAGGACAACTCCATATTTCATGTTTTATGTTTAAATTATATGTTTAAGCTTTGATGGTTTTTAGCATTTAGAGTTTTTGCTTGAGGACAAGTAAAAGTTCAAGTGTGGGGAATTGATAGGAGCTTGAAAAGCTCATAAATATTGTGTGTTAATGTGTGGTTTTGTCCAGTATTGTGTTTATTATTTTGGTATTTTATCTATATTTTGTTGCTTTTATGTGTTTTGTGTATGTGTAGTTGTTTTATAGGAGAAGGGGATGATTTAGAGATTAAAGGAGTCAAGTGAAAGAAAGAAAGCCAAAGGTGAGCTAGAAAGGAAGTGTCGCGAGCGCGACAAGGGGGCGAGGTCGCAACAGCATGAAGGGCAGAGAGCCAGGCCAATCAAGCATAAGTGTGCCATGTCGCGAGGGCAACAAAGCAGAAGGGCTCGCGACAGCCAGCGGAGCCAGCTGAGCAGAGGCGTGTATTGTCGCGAGCACGACAGTAGTCGTGAGGGCGCGACAAAGTGCGGATGAGCAGTTAGAATTCTGAAGTGATGCAATTTTGCATGAACAAGGACAATTCTTGTGAAAGGATGTCTTGAAGGGACATAATTTTTAGAGAGGCATATATATGCCAAGTGAACAGAATTTTTAGGAGGAAGAATTTATATAATTTGATTTTGTGATCCTAAGAACAATTAATTTCTTTTAGTACTTTAGTTTTTATTTTCATGTTTTGAAGAGGAGACAAGAAGCAAGGAAGAAGAAATCTTGTGTGAAGGGAAAAGGGTTGAGAGATCCCCTTCTTCTTGTCCTTATGTTTTATGTTTCTTCCTTGTAATCTTTACATGAATATTATGTTTGCATTTGATTATATATGAACAAATTTCTATTTCCATTTATAATATTGATCTTTGGTTGTAGTATTTTCTATTAAAAGTTTATTGGTATCATTATAAGTTAAGGAAGACGACCTTCAATGTGCAATTCCTTTTTTGAAAATTCACAAAATGGTTATAAACAAGGGAGTTAGCGAGAGCAACGTCTTATGGAAAGTTAATAGGAAATTCATTATCAAAGCATAGTTTGACAGATCACATGTGGAGATAATTGCTATAGGTTGGTGTTTAATCTTAAAATGTGTAATTAAAATCCACTAGTTCATTAACGAGAGTTGAGAATTAGTACTTTAATTGTATGTTTTAGGCAATCTAATTCATGTCGAGAGAGTGGTTTAGAAATTTATTCCAACTTGGCTTACTAATAAGATTAAAAATTATAATTAAAATAATGGTATCAAATGCATGATTATTTAATTTCATAATATTTATTGTCTTCTTTGATTATACTTAACTAGGATTTAATTAATTTTATGCAATAGAGTAGTTAGAATTAACTTGCATTTTTGAACATCGTAAACAAGATTAAAATTGAGTAGTAATAGTGGGTGATTAAAATCAACATTTCCTTGTGGGATTGACATCTGAAGTACTATAACCAGTACACCGTATACTTGCGGTATTTAAGCTTTAGAAAAAGCATATCACATGGCAGCCTTTGATTTGTACCCTATTTATTTATTTAAGTTTAGTTAATAAATAAAGATCAACACAAGAAGTTAACATTATTATGGTTATACAACCTAGGGGAAGTAGCTATTGTCATTACATGGACATGAGTCAAGGTGATTAAACTTTAAGGGTACCCAAGCATGGTCCTTACCAATAGGTTTAGCTCATCATGAGCATAACGCTGGTGGTCACCATTTTATATACCAATTGGTACTAGAGTTGGGCTAGTGGTTCTCTTTGACACCTCTCTATATTTAGTAAACGTAGGGCATGTTTTAGGGTAGAACTGGGGCTATAAAGGGACTCCTAACTTAATTCTAAGGTTCTAGCATGACTGCAATTTTGAAAGAAGATAAAATTAATAAGAAAAACCCAATTATAAAGAAAACTTAACCAAGAAACTTTTAGGAGCAAGGTCTCTTAGTCCCTAGCAGAGTCACCACTATGACATGTGCCGAAGTCAAACTCATTTTTGGTTGGGTTTTTATAAGCTCACTGTAACTAATAAATTGGCTACTTCACAATAAAAAGGGATTAGGCCTAAATTATTGTTGATAGTCAACCTCTGAAGGAATCTAATATGGGCTCAAAGAGGTAAGTGTCATAAAGTCACCACCTAACAAAATGCTAGAAAATGAATCTTGACCTTTTGATGTCCAAACAGAGAACAATGTTTAGGACATCACTTTTACTTGGCACCTCAATTAAGTGTTATTTTATAATTGATTTTTAAACATTACATCATTATCTCCCTTTTCACATTCTGCATTGCGATAAATCAAACAAACACGCAAATCAAATAATAATAGTGGTAAATAAAGCAGTAAAGAAATAAATAAGTAATTCAACTACTTAGATTATTACAGAAGCAAATTGTCCAACTGTAATAATAAAATGACATACATAAATCAAGGCATTTATTGGGTTGAAAACATAGGTTCCCTTATGCATATTTGTTTTTTAAAAAAAGCTCTTTCTCTTATTATGTGACTTTTGTATTGGAAATTGGGCATTGGTTTATTTTATTCGAAAAAATCCCAAATTAATTAGTAAAAAAATAATTTTAAGTTAATTTTCCATTTAAACATGCAAAAAATGGTTTTATTACTACTTTTTACATTCCCAAAATAAATACATCCAAAATAAAAAACATAACGTAAAATAATAAATAAATAAACAAACGAAGAAGAAAACGAACCAATTGGGGCATGACTTTTGGAGCATAGTCATCCCATGAGAAAACTCCAAATATGCATCCAATCAATTACTTACACAAACCAAAAAAAATCAATCAATTAACATTTTAAAAGAAACAAACAAAGAAGAGCGAGTTAAAATAATATACAAAATATTAATGCTAGAATTTAAACATGCTTATAGAGGAAAAAACATTTATATAGAGACACGAAAAAATGAATTAAAATCAAATATTCAAGAAAATGACATAAAGAACAATAAAAAGGATAGAAAATACATTAAAATAAGGATAAATCTAGCCATAAACGCCTATGACCAAAGAAGGGTCGAGATGGGAAGAAAGCCCCGTAACATCCCATCTTTTGGATTGACAGATTGTTGTCTGTGATGCTTTCTTCCCGTCTGTCACTCGAGGAACAAATACAAAAAGTAAAAATTAAGCACCAAAACTTATCAAGATCTTAAATAAACCCTAATCATATAAGTGTATGGATCTAAAACATGCCAAACCTGAAGTACTAATCCTATATATGTCACATTTTAACTATATTATAATAAAAATAACAACTAAGCCAACATCTTAAAACAAGGTATAAAACATACATTCATTGAGGACATCATGTCATAATATGTTGTTCTAGCACACCAATAAATTCAAATCATTAGGGCATTTATAAGGATATGCAAATCTAGACAAATAGCGTAAAAAAAACACATATAAAACACCTATAAACAACATGCATAAGATGAGAATGAAATAGAGAAAGAAAGAGGGAGAAAGCCTAGAATATTACCATTAGGAGATATTTTGATTCTGTAATGGCGACAATATTCCTCTCTACTCCGATCTTTGATGCTTTGTGTTTAGGAAAACAAAGATTTTTAAATGTGTTTTTGTTGAAAAAGGATCTAAACTCTTATTCTCGAGAGAAGAATATCATCTTTTTCTCTCTCAAGAAACTTTGTTATTTTTTTCTTCCAAGATTTGAAAAATTCCTCTCCTCTTTTTCAACCCTAATTTTTGGCTTTTATACAAGCGGAGAAGTTAGAATCCCTTTTTAACTCTAACATTCTTGGTATAGAAGGATTTGACTCCATCTAAATCTAAGCCAATCTTAAATCATTGTTATCTTTCATTTTGAAATTGAAAAATATGGGAATTCTATAAATGCACCCATAGACAGTTGTCCATCATGATAGACGATTGTCCCTCTTATAAATTACAAAAAACCTCTAATTTAACCTAGACATAAGGGTACTAATCACAGGCGATCATTCCTCATATGACAAATAACTATCTATCATGAAAAAAGCCCAAATTCAAAGTTTTTTATTTTCTTTTGTTAAAACCTCTAAAAATACTTGGAAATCCATAAAGTTTTCATGAAAAATGTGAAAAATCTAGATCAGAACTTTGAGATCCATCTTCTATATCAAAAATATATTGTCTCCTTATCATCAGATAATCCTAATCTAAGTTGCCTTGGGTCATGGTGTCTACACCCATTAAAAAATGTAAAGAATTGATTAAATAAAAATATGAAATTTTACTATTCACCATCTTCAAACTTGGTTTTAAAATTTTAATTTTATTTTTTTAAGTTTAATAAACCTAAAATAAGTTTTAATCACCTTTAAATTATTTTTAAGGAGCTTGGTAAAGTTTTTATTTTAGCATTTACATGTGTTATGTGAATTAAAATAGGACAAAAAATTAATTTTCTTATTTCCTATTGTAGACAAGGTGACCCAAGGCAGCCTAGATCAGGGTTACCCGATGATGAGGAAATAGTATATTTCTAACAATAGGTGCAGATCTCGAAGCTTCGACTATGAATTTCTCACAATTTTCTCCAAGATTTTATGATTTTTAAGTATTTTCAAAATGTTTTATCAAAAGAGCATGAAAAACTTTGCTTTTAGCTTTTAGTGGTGAGGGACAATTGTCTATTATGTGAGAGACAGTAGTCTATGGCCTTATCTCTCCTATCCAGGTCAGATTAAGGGTATTTTTGTGAATTTTAGATTTTTACCTAAGGGATGGATGCTTGTCATGAGGGACAGCTATCTGTGGTTAAATACCCAGATTTTCTACGTTTCTAGAAATTTAAAAATAAAATATAGATATCAAAGGGATTTGAATTCAAATTTTAAAGGGGTCTAGAGCTGGAATTCAACTTCAACTATACCCTAGGTATAAAAAGTAAGAGAATTAGGGTTTCTAGGGGGAATCGGTCTTTGATGATAGAGATAATTCTTAAAGGAGAAGAAAAATAATTTATCTCTCTAAGAAGGAAAAACTCTCTAACAATTCACTTGATCCAAACACACAAGTACACAAAGAATCATTTGGTTTTTTGAAAGATGAAGATTATAATCGGAGTGGATATCTAGACTTCAATAGATTTAGAGTCAGAATATCTCTTGAGGTTAATATTCTAGGCTCCTCTTTTACATTTTTTCTCTCTAAAATTATTATTTATGATCATGTTAATTAATGTTGAAATAAATGTATTTGTGTGATGATTCACTAATATACATGTTTAAGTCAATAGTGTACAAATCTAGATTAATGTGCATGATTATGACATAATTAAGTTATGGTTTCCTCTATTGTTATATATGTTCAAGCTTTGTTTGTATTCTATTATTCTAGCTTTTAATGAATTCTAAGTATAGTTAATACATGATTTAAGGTTTTAATCTTAGTTTAGCGTGCTTTAGGCTTTGATGTCTGAGTATTTAGGTTCATTTGCAATTTTGTGTGATTTTTGGGTGAATTTTCTACATTTTTTTTATTCTACAAGTGGTGAACAGGAAAAAGCTCCCACGAATGGCTGTCTACCAAAGCGATACATGAGACATCATGGGAGTTCCTTTGCGTCCTTTCCCTCCTTCAGCTGTAGGCATCCGTCACCTTTCCAAAGGCGTCTATGGTTGATTTTTAGTACTTTATTCATGCGTTTTAGGCATTTTGTTATTATTTGTATTATTTCTTCGATCCCCAAAGTATTTATTTGTCATTATGTATAATTTTTTATTCTCTAAATTTTAATTCTGCATATATGATTAATAGATAATCTTTTTCTTTGTATTTTATTTGTGTTCGTCCTCATGATGCTAATTCATTGTCTTTTTGTGTTTCTATATGAGTATGTAACTTCATTCGCTTTCGACAAATTTTGTGAGGCATTTTGCATTGGGGATCATACCCTTAATTGGCTTATGACTACTACTTGTCCATTCGATTATTTCATTTATTATTCCGTTTAGTTATTATTTATTTTATTATTTTTGATTACTTATAATTTTGATATTTTTGGATTTATTTTATTTTGGGGATGTAATAGCTAGTAAAAAAGGGTTTTTATGCACATCTAAAAGGAAAAAGTGCTTAAAATGGTTTCTATTAACCAACTTAGGTTTTCCTTCAAAATACAGACCAATGTCTATTTTTTCATCCAAAAATAAATAAAGGGCAAAAGAAGATTTTTGCAAAAAAATGCATGAGGGAACCAATGTTCCTAACTTAAATGAATGCTCCAATTTATGTATTTATGTTATTTTATTTTTGGACGATTGACCTTTGTAATAAGTTTAAATAGTTTGATTTAACTAATGAATTTATTTTCCACTTTTATTTATTGATTGATATGTTTATTTAATTTATCGCAATACATTGTGTAAAAGTGGAGGGAGGATTAACATTTTAAAACCCATTTATAAAACAACACATAACCAAGGTGCCTAATAAGAGTAATCTCCCAAACACTAATTTCTGTTTAGGCATCAAAAGGTCGAGATTCCTTTTCCAACGTCTTGTTCGGTGGCGACTCTATGACACCTACCTCTTTAAGCCCATTAGTAGATGCTTTCAAGAGTTGACTACCAACAATAGATTATGTAACACCCTTATCCTATAACCTAGATATATCCATTTATCTTGTATCATTAAATATATTTTACCATACTATATAGAGATCTTATAAGAAAACATAAACCATAACATATGAACTTTACTATAAAACTTTACTTACATGTAATCTCTTAAAGACATTACAATATTTACAACTTTTAAACTTCTATACATTACAAAATTTCCAACGCTAAATAAAACTTTATAACCAAAAAGAACCCAAAATGAATACTATATACTTTCAATTTCTCTATTTGACTTGTATTGGTTGTCCTATTGTATATATAATCCTAGAGAAGAAGTCATATCTTTGCAACCTACATAGATAGAAACTCGTGCTAAGCTATATAGCTTGGTGAGGAACATAAAACATGTAGAAGACCTCTTTGAAAAGTCATCAAATTGCACACACACAAAAACATATCTTTAAGCATAGAAAATCTAATTGTTAGATATAATAGCATCAAGATCATAACCTTTAAATTATTTACACTCTCATATTATTCTTATATTTAATGCCAAATACTTATAAACATTCTGCTTAGTTTTCACTTAGTTACAAATATTTACATGCCTTAACTATAATTATTGATTTCCTATATTTCAAACATAATAAATCACTTTGTTTTACTCAACTTTATTAAAGGCAAGATAATATCAATCTATGTTCTTAAAAAGCCATTTTAAAACTATAGAACTTTACGTTAATAAACTACATCTCCATATACATCAATAAATTCAAATAGTTTCTGTATTTTATACATATGCATAGCATATTCCATGAATTAGACATGTTTTCACCCGCTTGAAGCATAGCAATATTATCATTAAACTTTTATCTCAACATATATCAAATTCACAATTTGCGAGTTCATAATTCAATTATTTTAACATGTAACGGGCCACACATATCTCTCATATCTTTTACACAATGTTCAACAAGTAACATGTAGTTGTGGAAATATACATTAATCAATATACTTTACAAAAAATCACATTGCATATGTACAATTTCATATATCTTGCATTCCTTGGTACAGGAAACATTTTGAAGCTATCTTAGTGATTTCATACATACAATAACAACATATATATATATATATATATATATATATATATATATATACATATGTATATATATAATCATGTAAGAAGCATATGACCATAAAGATCATGAATTCACCATTTTAATCATTGATAAAGCATCAATATTGTGTAGCTTATACATATATATATATATATATGTATATACATACATATATATGCCGACCAAATCCTATAAATATCTTTGGTTTTTTCCTTTCTTAAAAGGATTTTAAAAGGCCAGGTGTCAAGCTTCCATAATGCCATTTGTTCGCTTTTGGAAAAATTGAACTTAACTCCCTATTTTCCTTAAATTTCATTTTTCTTCCCTTAAACTCTCTCTTTCACTTTTCAATTGGGTCATTTAACTTGCATTTCCTCTAAATTAATCACAAATATAACTTAATTTAAAATGACTATTTTACCCTTCATCCTTTTAAGCAATTACCTTTATGTCTTTAACCCATGATTCATTGACTTACTCAACATATATCAATAATATTATCCTTGAAATACATTTTCATTCTCGTAGGGCCTTAATAGCGGTGTCACAATAACAAAGCAAAATAGGGATATCGGCATTAGGCCAACACTTTATAACTTCCTATGATAACAATTTCTAGACTTTTATTGACTAGAAATGACTAAACCTATGGCTCTGATACCACTAATGGTAACGCCGTTATCCTATAACCTAGCTATATCCCATTATCATATATCATTGAAAATGTTTTACTATACTATTATAATGCCATTAGCTATACCATATAGAGATCTTATAAGAAAACATAAACCATAACATATGAACTTTAGAAAAAAAAATTACTTACATATAAGTCTCTTAAAGACATTACAATATTTACAACTTTTAAATGTCTATACATTACAAAATTTCCAACACTAAATAAAACTTTATAACCAAAAGGAACCTAAAATGAAGATTGTATACTTTTTGTCTCTCTTTATGACTTATGTTGGCCATCCTGCTATAGATATAATCCTTAAAAAGAAGTCTTGTCTTTGTAACCAATATGGATAAAAACCCATGCTAAGCTATGTAACTTAGTAGGGAACATAAAACATGTAGACGACCTCTTTCGAAAGTCATCAAATTACACACACAAAAAAACAAATCTTTAAGCATAGAAAATACAATTGTTTAATACAATAGCATCGAGATTATAACCTCTTAAATTTTTTGCACTTTCATATTATTCTTATATTCAATGTCAAGCACGTATAAACATTTCGCTTAGTTATTACTTACATACAAATATTTACATACCTCAACTATAATTCTTAATTTGCTATATTTCAAACATAATTAATCAATTTGTTCTACTCAACTTTCTTAAATGTATGATAATATCCATCTATGCTCATAAAAAGCCATTTTAAAATCATAGGACATTAACTTAATAAACTATATCTCTATATACATTAGTAAATTCAAATAATTTTTGTATCTTATACATATATATATCATATTCCATGAATATGATGTGTATTCACCCTCTTGAATAATTATTATTGCTATTAATCTATTATATCTTTCCCTTTGGTACTATTATAATTCTTAAAGCATTGCAATATTATCATCACGCTTTTATCTCCATATATATCAAATTTACAAGCTACAAGTTCATAATTCATTTATATTTAATGTAATGGGTCACGTATATCTTTCATATCATTTACACAATGTTCAACAAGTAAAAGGCAATTGTGGAAATATACATTAACTAGTATACAATGCAAAACATCACATTGCATAAGTACAATTTCATATACTTGCATTCCTAGGTATAGGAAACATTTTGAAGCTATCTCAGTGATTTCATACATACAATAACAAATTACTCTTCACTCTATGTCATGTTTTCTATATACTATACATTGATGCATTTTAAAGTAACATATATAAATATATATATATATATATATATATATATATATATATATATATCTTGTTTTACATATGTAATATGAGGTTCCAGACAAACATAATATAAAGATCAAGTTTAAGAAATATCATGCTTTTTTATCTATTTGTGTTATATAATACTTTCTTTACTCTTTACTAAGCCTGCACTTTTTTAAAGAAGTAGATAATGGAATAAACTATTAAACCCAAAGGTATCCAACTTTAAACCCAAACAGGGCCGAAACTATGCTGTGTGACTAGTCAAGTGGACCCAAATAGGGTCAACTACAACGTAAATGGGGCTGTTTATGATCCAAATAGGACCAAGTCTCTATTTTATGGCCCAAATGAGATCAAAACTATTTTTTTACTCGAATGGGGTCGAAACTATACTATTGCACCAGCAATATACCCTTATAGGCATGCCTATTTATCAACATCCTAGCCATAATGCAGGCAATGACATCTCTTTACTATATCTCTCATTACTTTAGTTAACTATGTTCAAACATATGCATATATGTACATTTATATTCATGTATAACTATGTAAAGGGTAATCATATATCTGTTCATGTATAACTTTTCCATAAACATATGACCATGTACACTATTTAGTATTTCTATTCTATACTTGTAATCAGTTCAAGGCATGTAACTCTTTCACATATGAATTATGATGATGCTTAAGATCACGCTATATGGAATGTCTTTAATAAAATAAAGTGTATGAGCATGTTTATAATATATTTACTTTAAAGGTAAACTTTATAATCATAATGATTTAACAACATGCTTTTATAATCATATACACATACATACATTGATATCCCTATTATATGATATTTTCATCACAGCTATAATCATGTGAGAACATTACATATGCACATTATCATTTTACAATTACACTTCAATACATGCATACAATGATTACACACACACACACACACACACACACTAACACACATATACATATAATTCCATAGAGTTATACAAATAACGATAAATATACAATTTGCACATCTATGTAAATATATGTTCATATAAGATGATACATAATCTCTGATATTTATACACATGTATACATGTATAATCAATATAATACAAGTAACTGTGAATGAACATATATCACTATCTTGATATACTTTCACATGATAACATTTAAACATAACATATAAGCATGTTCATGTTATCTCAAGTAAGCAATAAGTATGATAATGGTTCCTATATTTTCCATATACCATAATTTTTTAACTTTATTTTCCTATAATTTTACATTATAATACTATTTTATACCCATACACTTATACCTCTTTATATACTAATTCTTCATTGTGAAATGGTCTAAAGATATTTAAGGAGATTTAGGTAAGCTTTTGTAACAATTTAAGCTTAAAAATCAAGTATAAGTGAAACAAATGAGGGTCACGGTGGTTACAAAATTAGTGCTGACCATGAGGTCCGTTCTATTTAAAGGTAGATTTACAGGTTAAAATTGTATGCTAATTTAGACCTATCAAATGACATTTTTAATCAAAAATGTCTGTACAAAGTTGCTACGTTTCTAGTTTCAAGATCATTAAAAATAAACTCATTATCACTTTTAAATCTCAAGATAATCAAGACATACTATAAGCTTTTCCCACTACTAAGGTAGCAGGTGTAACAAATTTCAAGCCAACATATGACCAACTTAGAGATAGATTTAAAATTCAATTTCATCATATGAAATTTAAATATAGAACTCTAGATTATAACCCCACTATAATTATTCAATTTTATTTTCTAAAACTCAAATTATAAACAAAACACTCTTATTAGGTCAAACTAACCCAAAGAAAGATTTTGATATCACTTTGAAAATTCATAGAGAAAAGAATAGGTGCAAAATTAGACTAACATTCCTTCATAAGAATTGTGATCCTATATGTCTAGTATATTTATAATTTTTTCTCATAGACTTTGGATCTCTACCAAGAGTTATGTCTCAAATATTGCCATTTGCTCACTGGAATAGGATAGTAGTTCACAACTAACTGTAACTTTAAATTAAACATACTTAAGGCTAGAATAAAACTGAGGTTTCTTATAAAACATTATAGGTCAATATCTTTGGTGTAATTACCAACTATAAACACTAAATCTACAGTTCTAAAACTTGAAATATGGTCAAAATACAGAAACTGGTTCCTAGTGAACCAAAATAGATTTTTACTTCTTTAATCATCATCAATAAAACACATGCAAGGTAAAAATATTTAGATCTCATCTTTATATATTCATTAACAACTCAAAACATATCCATTACACATTTTAATCCATATTTTCATCCATAAAAACCACATGCAAAGTGAATAAAATTCCTTAACCTTTCATACACACCAAATCTTCATCAAATCCTCTTTTTTCCTTGTCTCTATCTTCTTCCTATTTACTTGCTATGGCATTCCCTGAACATCCCTTATCAAAATCCTCATATGTTAACTTACATCAGCTTAAGATTGAAACATAGAGCGAGGAGGCTGAAATATTTAAGAGAGAGAAGAGAAAGATTGATAGATTTTCAAGAGAAAGAAGAGAGAGATAAGTGAATGATTGAAAATCTTTGAGAGAGAAAGATTTTCTTCCATTGCCATCCCCCTCTCCTTTAGAACCAAGAAATAATCATCTCTCTCTTTAATTCAAATTCTTAAAATAAAATTAGATGGTAAGAATTCCTTACACTCCCTCTTCTTTTTGCATTTTAAAAAGCTATCGCTCTTTTTTCATTCATTCAATTTTTACTGTATTCTTACTTTCTTTCATTCAATTATACCCTAAAATCATTTCTTTTTTTGTAATTGACCCATAATATCACACTTATGTCTCAATTGACCGCTTAACTATTTTTTATTCCAATTGTACATATGGTAAAATAACTATTTTACCCACTATCACTTAAAACAATATTTATCAATGTCTTTAACTTATAATGATTCAATTAATTAAACTTAATTAAAGCTTAATGTCATATTAATTCCATCAATCCTCCTAAAGCCATTGTTGGGTCCTTACAATTTGGTCCTAAACCCTTTTATATTGTAAAGTGGCCAATTTTTAAGTTATAGTAAGCCTTTTCCAGTCTTATACCTTAAAAGTAAGCCTCTAAGAACCCAATAGGAAATAAGTGTGGCTCCGACATACATCACAGTGGCAACTCCACTAGGGACTAAAGAGACCTTACTCCTAAAAGCATATTGGTTAACTTTTTTACATTTGGTTTCTTTTTAATTAATCATATCTCTTTTCTAAATTGCATTTCTTGTATACATCTTAAAGTTTTAGAATTAAGTTAGACATCCCTTCTTAGCCCTAGTGCTATCTTGAAGCATACCCTACATTCACTCAATATAAGGAGGTGTCAAGGAGTCCCAATAGCCCAAGTCTTGTATCAAATGGTCTATGAAGTGGTGACCTATCCATCATTATACTCATGATGAGCTAGACTTATTGGCAAGGATCGTGCTTAGGTAGCCCTAAATTTTCATCACCTTTGACTTGAGCCTATGTAATGACAATAACAACTTCCTCTGGGTTGTGTAACCATAATAATGTTTGCTTGCCATATGGACCTTTATGCATTAACCAAACTCAAAAAAATTAAGAAGGTACCAGTCACAGGTTGCCATACCCTAACGAGCCCAGCCCAATGCATATGAGTTAGTCAAAATACATAATAGTCAAAACCCATATGCCCCTACACTTTCAATTAGAGAGGCTATGTTGTCGGTTTTCTATCATGCACCATGCATGTCCATTGGGTCCCCTATTGATCCATGGGCTCAGCCTACCTCAGAAAGCGACAACATGAATTCCTGTGTAGGAGTAATAAAGGTGGAAGTTTATTGTTGTGCTTGTGTGTGATTGTGATTGATGCTTAACAAAAGTATTCATTGCATACGTACATCACGTATATACCATGCTAATGCATCATTCCTAATATTTGGTCCTTACAGCCATCATAGATGCATCTAGGTGGTCTAGAGGATCAAACAATTGCCTTATCTGAAGACCAATATTCAAGTTGCCAAAACCAAGGTCAAGTTTAAAGTTGGGTTTGAAAGTTAATTGAGAGTTAGGTGCAAACAGTCAATAAATAAGCTCATATATGGAAGGAGAATAGTTGAATAAAACCAAAAGAGTTACTGAGGAGACTAAAAGGATTCCATCTTTAAGGGAAAGGTCAGTTGCATTTGTTGCTAGGGCCTCAATGATGAGTGATGAGTTAGATAGGAGGCAAAATAGGCATCTCTATTGTTATGCATTAATGTGCATGATTATGATATGATTAAGTTATGGTTTCCTCTATTGTTATGTATGTTCAAGCTTTGTTTGTACTCTATTATTCTAGATTTTAATGAACTATAAGTATAGTTAATGCATGATTTAGGGTTTTAATCTTAGTTTGGCATGATTTAGCCTTTGATGTTTGAGTATTTAGGTTCATTTGAAATTTTTTGTGATTTTTAGGTGAATTTTTTTAGTTGACCACATTCTCAACTAAATTAATCTCAACAAGAGAAATTAAGAAGTTATTCTCAATAAGCGAATAAGAGATTAGGCATCCAAATACCAAAGCCTATCAAACCAACACATAATCATAATGCATACCAAGCAAATTCTATGTATGTGTGTTGAAGGCTAAAACATAATTTTTGTCTTTTGAAAAGCAAATTCTAGATGTGAATTTGCAGATGAAATTTAACTCGAATGAATGAATGCATCCATGGCTTCCCCTTTGAAGCTCAAGAAATACCATATGTCTCTTTTTACGTACCAAACCTTATTAGAAGGTCATCTCCGCTAGGTTGGATGAGACCAAACCTAGAATCAGGAAGTCTTACATTGGTTGTAACGTTAAGCTTAGGTGAATGGCTAATGAAGAAGGGTCAGGTTGCTATAGGAACATGACCACTATGCTTTCTTGATTGATGGGAAGACTATTCTCTACCCATTTTCCCACTATTTAAAGGCTTTTTGATTTGGTTCTGGTGATTAACTCATCGGGGATTGTTTGAGAGATAATAGCTTAAGGTCTCCCTTTCCTTTTTGTTTTTTGTTTTTGTATTCGCATTGTTATGATGTTGACTTCAAGGGTTTCCCTTTCCCTTATTCTTTCTTTTCTTTATTTCTTTTTCTTTTTCTCTTTCTTTCCTTTTTTCTTTTTCTTTTTCCTTTGTAAGTTTATTTTATCAAGTAACCTCAATTCTTTATGAATAGGATTATACCAAGATTGGCAGAAATTAATCTTCCTTATTCTTGAAATATGCAACTGGCTTTACCATGGTGGTCATCTACTCAAAGGGAAGCTAAAATCATTTTGGGTTATGAGGTCATTTCAATATGTGTAACAAAAAAATGAGCATAAATTTAGCATGCTTAAATAAAGGTTTAATGGGTTAGAAAATGGCCATGAAATTTGGGTAAAAGGAAATCATTTATAAGGCTATACAAAGAAAGGCTGCTTAATTTATTTTTTAGGACATGTCTCATCGTAGGGTCACTTTGATGGGTAATTAGAAAGGTTCTAGTGCTCTTATTAAGTTTTATCCAATCCTCTCAATTACAAATATTTTTTTTTCTTCATTTAAAACTAGCATGAGGTGCTCAAAGTTTTGAAATTGCATGGTATAGCAAAGGCTTTTATACAATTCAAAAGATAGAGATAAAGCATGCCTATCTTCTATGTAGCTCACATTTAAATAAAGCATAAATTTCTAAAATTGAGACCAAACCCATTCATAGTTGAGGATAACCAGGATGAAGTAAAATTTCAAATTGAAAGTATATTAGTAAGAACCAATTATGCTAAAACTTTGGACTCATCTTAGCAAAATGAATTAAACTTTGGGCATAAATAGTTTTAATAAGAAAAACTCTCCATATACGGTAAAAGGACTATGCTGTGGCAGTCATCTTGAACATATCATAAGGATTACAATGCTCATATCTATGCTTAGGAATAAAGGTAATGCCACAGCTATTTTGAACCCTCTAGGATGGCAACTCTCAAACTAGTAAATTTAAGGAAAGCCACGCCACAACTTTTGGCATAACTTGGTAAGATAAATTAAGTTGGAAATATTACCTGAAATTGGGAAAAGGATAATGCTATGTTTATCTTGAATGCATTAACGAGCTGATGACATTCAGACCTAGATAATAATTATGTCAAAATTTTGGAAAGATAATTTAAACTTAAAGTATAAGTCATGAGAACTCTCCCTAAAATTAGGAAGAGAATGGCATTATGATAGTCATTGCATTTGACACTAGGGATTCTCAAACCTTTAGGCTTTGCAATAAATGCTTAAGAGAGTTAGTGAGAGAAGAGTAGCAGGGTATGCTTTCACTTTACCTATAAAGTTACATGTAGTGATATATACAGAACATTGTGTGTGCACAAAGAATTATGTGTGAAGTAGTATGCACAAAATCATATAAGAGATACACAAAAGAAATTTCAGATGCGAGACACACGTAATGAATTATGTCTAAACTAAGTGCAAATGGATTATATACATTAAAACATGTAGAAAATTATGTATGAAACATTCACAGAATGTGTGTAAAGGATAATGTGTGTATACAAACACATGGAGAGAATTATATACATCAAAATATTCATGTTAAAAATAAGGCACGTAGAAATACGAGAATGCATGACAAAGTGTAGCATGCAAGGATGCATGTAAGGATGCAAGAATGGATGCAAAAGTGGGAGAATGCATGTCGACATGCATTCTCCCAAAAATGCATGAAATGTGCACGGATGCATGGCCTACACCATAGGTGGTTAAAGGACTTTATCTCGGATGTGAGTTGGTTGATGGCTCACACATGTCTTTCCCAAAACTCTTGGTTTTTAGGCAAGATTTCTCTAGTTATTCCCCTTAGTTTTTTTTTTTTGCTTTGCCCTCTTTCTATGTTTTCTTATTATTCTCAGGGTAAGTATTCCACTACTGCATTTTTGGCAAAAGAAAATCCATTTCATCATGAACTATGATGTAGTCATCCCATTGGATGTTATGCCACACTGAGCTTGTAATCTCATACTTTTACATAGAAGCTATGCTCGCCTACTTGAAGGGTTTGTGATAACTTAGGATAAATTCTTCACCTCCATAACCTAGAATTACGTCTCAAGTTGTGTGTGAAACTTTCTACAAGGAACACCTTAAGTACCAAAAGCTTTCCATCAATGGTTTTTAGGCTGGTGTCTCAAGGCTACTCTTTCTTCCAAAGACCTGGGCAACATACTGGATGACACCTTGCTGACTTACCCATTTTCCATAGTGGTATTATTCTACTAATCTATTTTGCCCAACCATTAATATTAATCCTAAGGGAGCTAACCAGTGGCTATTGTCTACTTAGCATGATCAAAAGTATTCAAACATACTACACTTATTTCCATTTCATAAGTCTATGGCTGAGATTTCTACTTACCACTGTGGATGGGCAATCTATATGTCTATTCTTATGCAAGCTATACAAGGCAACATTTTGGATTACAACTCACTATACTAAACAACTTGAGGGTCCATAAGTCATAGTGAGAAACCTTAACACATTTAGAGGTAGCCTTTTATTAACAATGTTGTGTCAAGCTGTCATATCCTACGAATAGAGCCACTTAAAGATCCAACACATAGAGACCTGAGCAGTGTAAATCTTACTATCTTGTCTAGGTACAAAGTGCAGGTGACTTGCCCTACAATTAATCAGGGTAACTTGGCTGGAACTCTCAAGGTTTCATCTAACTCTTGGCTTTATCCTAGAAGCATATAATTCCCATTGAGAACTAAAGTTCAACTTCTATTGATAGCTTTACTTCTACTTCATATAATAAGGAGAAAAAATGTGGCTTAAGTTGAAACTCTAGTGATTGACAAGCAACTCTAAAATGTAAATAGTAACCTCTCAGTCCTAAACTCAATCATTTGTACCTTTGCTGAGGGCATCTTTTTGTGACTTGATAACTTTTTTAGCTAGGGAAAGACTTATGGCATCGAGTATCTTTTCATTTCCTACCTATAATCGAGCACAATCAAAAGAGTCCATGTTTGAATGTCAAATTCTATTTTAATAATCCCGGTTAGTTCCCCAAAGACCTCATTTTTTGAATGATTCAACTTTTACACATCCTGTAATGGTAATATAGAGTTTTAGACATTCTAAAAATGCTAGATGTACTTCCTTATGACATCTTCTCCCTAGGAGAAATGTTTATCTTCCTCATTAGCTCTTTAGTCTTTCCAAGCTCTCAAATGTCAGCATGTACTTCTTTTTTATGGAGCATCCACCATGAACTTGGTAACTACCTATAATCAGTCTTTGGATACTTTACTGCCTTTGCCCCTAAGGCTAATAATGCTTCTAACCCATGTAATCTCAGCGTTGATGGCTTCTGGTAATTTCCATCATCACATATGATAAGGATTACCCCCGAACATCCTAGAAGTATATGGAGTGTTGTGGTCACCACCTTAGAATTTATCTTGCCCATTGAAAAGAGTATTCATCACATGTAATGCTACTATCCTTCTAAGAAGTCTGCTTTAAAAGTTTGTTTTCAAATGGGCTTTAGGCAGGTTTACTTTAAGTGCTTTCTCTTTAGTTTTCTCACTGCTCCTAAGGTAGACAATGCATATTGTGCTTCTGCTGAAGATAACCTCTAACTCAACAAATAACACATACCATCTGATGCCACCAAAAACCTAGAAAGAAACTCCATTCTGGTTTTTACACTTCATTTAGTGGCTTATCGAGGAGATCGATCTATTATGCATCTTTTTTAATAACACTTATAGTTCATGGTTCTGCATTTTTCTCGACTATTCAAAGTTTTAGCCCCTGTTCAAAGAACTTATAACCATTGAAGGAATACTTTTTTGCTTCTAAGACTCTACTTGCATTGTGAGTTGTCAGTTAATTGCCAAAGAGAGCTTACTTAAGCCTTTCCCTTACTAACAACCTTTTATTTCTTTGGGTGCATGTAATCCTTAGAAACATCGCAAAAGCATTTCTACTTCATTTAGTTTCAAGTGGAGTAGCTTTATCTCCGCCAGCCCACACTGGATTGCATTTGTGACATTAATTGTGAACAAACTCCTGAACACTAAGAGGTGGTCTTCCTCTATGACAAGAACATCAGAAGAAGCATTTAACAAATTAGGTGTTGTTTTTGTCACTTAATAATTTAGCCTAATACATGCCCTTATGTATGTAACAAGTTTCTTTTTGTATATTAATCATATGTTTATGCCCAGCTTATATATGTGTTCTTATTTAGATACATTATATGGTAATAATAACAACCATACCTAGACATAAAATGCACAAAAAATATTCTATTCAGCCTCATACAGGTGACACCCTTTGTGCATCTGATTCCCATTATCAATTGGCCTTTGTAGGTTTTCTTCATTGAATATTTTCTCTTAACCCTTAATTTTTGCAGAAGATGCCTTTTTTTATTTTCTCTAGAATGGGGTGGCCAATTTTAGTAAGGCTTCCTTTTTTTAATTTTCAACCCATAGCGCCATTTTTTTTGTCTTTTCCATAAAACCCTCTTCAGTTTGTCATCATTGCTTGACTCATTGAATCCTTTTGACCATTATTGGTGGGAATCAATTACCCCTTCTAACCCTAGCTTCTTCAGTAGAAAAGGTTTGAATTTAGTTCATGTAACATGAAGCACTTGATTCGAGTTATTTCTGCCAAACAATGGCCCTTAGCCAACTTTTTGAAAGATTAAGCAAACCTTTCTCTTCTTTCCAAACTCAACTAGGATGCCAAGTTCTCCATTATGTTGTTAAAGATCCTAATTTGTTCATCTGACTCTAATGGTTGAGCTCTAGAACCAATGCTTTCATAGTTGAGACTCAATTTTGATTGGCTGTGATGTGGCCATCTCTAAATTTTAAAATGATATGAATAGTCTTTATAATTTTCCTATTTTATTTTTTTTTTCATATTGGCTATACGAGCTCTTATACAAGTTCTCCACTTTTCTTCCATTATCGTGATTAACTTCTATTAGCCTATTTCTTGCATAATGGTTCACTTAAGATAAAAAAACTGAGGTGACAACTCGTAAATAATTCTCTGGTTCTTCTTAAGGGCACTTTCAAGTAATAAATTTATCATTCCCCATTAGTATCCTCAATGACTGTCATGTGGATTTTCATCTTATCTCTTCTACCCTTTGGTCTAAGTCTCTAAATTTGCTGCTTAAATGGTGCACGGTTCATAAAAGTTTAGGCAGGATCTCAAAGTGTTTCTATCGATTTCTGTCATATCAATTCAAGTCCAGGCAATGATTTTTTCTTTATCTTTCATTTTTCTTCTCATTTTTTTATTCTCTCAACCCGCCTCACTTTAAGAGTCACATTGAATGAAGACAAGATGTTATTTTTTCCTTGAGATTAAATGGAGCAGTGTTTATTGAATTAATGTCTTATATAATTGAACCATAATTATTGCCATGCATGATGCAATAAAATAGGACATTTTATAAATAATAAAGTCTTCTATTATTAAATATTCACATGCCATATGTGTCTCAAAGCATATACCATTGCAGCAAGCCTGAGTCAAACAAAAAAATTGGCGGCAACATGACTCACCTTTTCGTTTTATCCTCTAGATCTACATTTTTCTTAGCACCGATAAGATCTTGGATTTGACCTCTTAAAGTTTGACAATTGTTCATCATCAAGTGTCCAGTGTGCTGGTGAAAAACACAAAATTAACCAATCGATAACTTGGAAAGCCCTATGTTTTGGTTGGTTTCGATGGTAAGGGTTGCAATTTCCCTATTTTGATCAGTCATTCCAAAAGCCAAGACAGAGGTCTACCCAAATTAGAATACTTTCTTTGAGTTGCTTCTGTGACTAATATCCTTGCTACCTTTTGAGCATTACCACCATTACCTAAAGCAAGCATCCTGCTAGTCCCAACACTATCATAGCTTCGATGACCATTGTCGTGATTTCTACCCCCTAGATCATCGAAATGGATCCTTTATGCTTCTATAAATGTTTACCTAAAGAACTCTTGATCATCCAATGAATCATTTTCTGGCCAATGACACCAATTAATTGGGGGTGTTACACCATCTAGTATTAAAGGTTGAGTGCCAAAGACTAAAGCAAAATTAGCCATTAGCCCATCAACAGTTTTCCTTTTAGGATCATCGATCCTTTTACCCAGTGAAGTTACAAGTTCGAATATTATCATCATGATTCTACTTTCAAGTTCTTCAAATGTTTTATCCAAATTGTAAGGGTCAGAGGTACCAACTTTCTACAAAGCATTCACCATTGCCATTCCTAGTAAGTACTTTATTGACTACTCGAAGTCCCTATCTGAGTCTAAATCTAACCTTTGACCCAGTTCAAACTTGCTGGATTCTGACTTCTCTAAAAAATTCCTAATAGAGTGGTCACCTGACCCTTAAACCACCTAGGCGAGTAGTTTAAGATGGCTACAAAATCAGAGGGTTAAAATTATGCATGTTAAGAATTTATACCGAAAATTATATACATATAATGAAAGTCATATGTAAAATGGGATGTATGGACTTTATTATTTTCTTACATTTTATTTTCAAAATGCATTTACATATATGTGGAAAACATGTATGGCATACAATCAGGAAATGAAAACAAAGTCTAATATGGCTTGACAAGCAATGCATATATGCACAACATATATATAATAAGGGTTTGTGTATAGAATGTGGAATAATAGTAAGAATAAACATACATGACATGTGACATATATGTCCATAACATGTTTCAAGCATGATGGTTTGTGTACATGTACATATGGCATACATGTACATAACATGACTTACACAATGACTGTACACGTATGTGATGTGACATAAGATGCATAAAATGTGGCATGAAGATGCATGTCAATGAATTGTGTGGTGTGGTAGAAAACCACATACGCAAAAATACAAGATGTATGAAAAATACTCATGGCATGGGATATGACACGGTATATGAATGAGCACATATAGTGTGTAGCATACACATTTGATGTATGTCATATTGTTGGTATGTGGGTGTATGATGATTGGGATATATACACGATGTATGGCATTGTACGAAAATATGTATTCTTGATATACATAATGTATGTCCATGGTATAGGTTGCGTATGGCACATGGTATAACAATCTTTAGAGGATAAAACCCATCTTCACGACATACCTTCAGTATAATGGTATGTAATATAATGTTATATATACATACAACATGAGAAAAGGAATGTGGCATGGTGAAAGCCACATAACATGGTATGCAATTTGACATAGGATGTGCATGACAATTGCCTTGTATACAAGATCCATCATGAGGTAAAGATGATGTCTACATTTACAAGCATGTAGTAGCATGCATTAGGTATAACTCAATGAGTAATATGTATGTGTTACAATGCACACTAATGTATTCATGTTATGATACATTTCAATTATGTACATATGATGACGGATGCTTACATATGCATGCTACAATGTATGTTAATGCGCACTCACGATGATGAATGTATATCACTATAATGTACATGCAATAATGGGTGTAATGTCAATGTGATGGCAAATGTGTACACACATATGTTATAATCTATGCTAATACATACATGCCATGGCATATGCTAATATGTACATGTTGTAATACATGATGGACATTTAAGTGTACATACCATGACTCGTGTATGTTCATTTGCACATGTTATAATAGATGATGAATGTTTATACATTTAGGACATGATAAATGTCAACATGTTTATGTTATAATTAATTTACATTTACATATCACTATGTACGTGCCAAGATGTATATCTATATACTTATACCATACCACATGTCAACATGCACATGTATGATAGATATATGTCATATCATAATGTATGTTCAAACACTTATCAATGTGTGTGATAGTGAATATTTACATGTACAAGCCAATATACATATGATTGATGCTGTGGGGAATGTCTATGTGCACATATCACAATGTAATTTAATACGCACATGCCACAACAAGCATTACTATATACATGTAGGATAGCCATATGTACATGTCATGATGCATGTTAATACATGCATACTATGACATACACTAATATATACATGCACACTAGATATATGCCCATGCCATGGTAACATTAATGTATTACTATTTTACTCCTATTTACACTTTTCCACATGGTAACGATGCATATAGGATGACGTATAAGAATGAATATGTTAGGAATGCACGTGATGCGTAAGTCAATCATTTCACTATGACAATTATGCATAAGTTCATGATATGTATTATTGTATGATAATACACACAAATGATACATATATTATGTGTAATGCATGCACAGGTCAATCATACATATGATGCATCGGATGGATAAGCATGTAATGTATATATGTGATGATGTGCGATGCATAAGATATGCATGACACATAGATATACTAGTGTAGATACTAGGCTTGAGTCAGCCTCTATTAGGGCTACCTAATGAGGATAATGTTATGTTAGAAGTAGCTAGGAAGTGGCGGTGTTATCTCTTCTCCTGCATTGTGTTATTTTTGAGAAAATGTTTTATTATGTTTTGGAGGGGAAATGGTCTTTTAAAAAGTGTATTTTAACTTCTTTCTTGTGTTTGGGTAAAGTCCTCATAAGTGGGGGATACTGGTAGACTGAGAAATGAGTCACGAACTTGACTCATGGGTCAAGATCGTGACTCATTTCTCAGTCACGGCCCAAAGGGTGACTCCCATCCTCCTTTCAGCCTAGGAATTGAATCTTAGGGATTAACTAGTTTGCAACTCGCTAGCAAGTCATGGACTCAAGACTGTGACTCACCCTCTTTTCCTTAAATGTTTTATTTTTCTTTGAGGGGCCCATTGTTTCTAGTTTGTGACTCATAGTTTATAACTCGCCAGTCAATACAGTGACTCACCTTTTTTCGTCCCAAATTCTGAATTTCCCCTACAAAATAGGGTATCATTTTTAAAATAAAAATCTATTGTTTTTATGATGCTACTCTAAAAGCATTTAAGCAATGAGATTTTTTTCAAATAATAACAAGTAACTAACTCTAAAAATTTGAAAAAAAAAGAGTAGAGAGAAAAAAAGAAGAAAAACGATTGGTTTTCAGTCTAGTTTTTTGAAAAAAAAGCACGTAAGAAGCAAGAGGATGGACTAAAGGGCACTCTCACTAGTTCTAAGAGATAGCTCTACTGAAGGTAATGTAAGAGGCAAAACTTTAGCTTTTGTGTAAATCTAGGACTTTCATTATATCAAAAACTTATTTTACATTTTTTGAGCTTTAGTTGCTCTATTCTTTGTTTCTCTTCTCTGTACATATTTGTATATATTGTTCCTCTATTTCTTTTATGCAAACAATGTGTTATTGGCATGTTTGTGTGTGCTTTTATGAATTGTGCATAAATCTATAATCTATTAGTAAGTTTGAATGAGTTTTGGGCCTCTTGATTGTCATTTTCTCTCTTTGGAATACATTTTTTCTCACTTGATAATTTCATATTAATTGTGTTGTTTGATGTTATAAGCCTCAAATTGCTGGTATATATTGATTTAAGGAATTTTAGAATGGTTTTATTTATGAGTTTAATGCCTTAGAAGTTGTTTTAGAGTTTTGAGTTTTAGCCATGGCGCTGTTTCGATAGCTACTGGATAGTCCAAAAGTGACTCATGGACTTGAGTCATGAGTGAGTTAAGGAATTAGTCAGTGACTTGCTCCTAATTTGCTTTGACTCACTCTTGAATGGCCTACTGACTCGGTTGAGGGAATAAGACTTGTTCCACTCCAGGTTGTGACTCAGCTTGAGTCTCCGACTCGATGGTTCGTGACTCACTTTCCTACCTATTTTTTCCTTATTTTCTCCTTTCCTTTTGGTATCTTACTTTGTCTTATTTTAGTTTTTTAAAGTGTTAATTAGTCTGTAGCTCATTAACTATATTATGATATAATAATATATGATTATAATTATTCTTGTTAGATTAATCCGTTTTCATTTATGGTGTGTTCTCTGTACATAAATGGTCGGGTTTTATTGATCGATGTTAAGAAGTTTAAGAAATCCCATTAGGCATAGGTTTATTTAGTCATTTTAATTATTCATATTATTTTGTAATTGGCCTTTTATTATGTGAGTTTTAATAATCAGTAAAAAATGGTGTTTTTGCCATGAAAGTCGGGAAAATTCACATTAAATATTTTGTTTAATTAGTTGAGTTTTTTTATTAACCTACTAGACAAATGTCATATTTTATTTGAAAAAATCACATAAAAAGAATTTCATAAATATGTATAAGGGAACCAATGTTCCCGAATTCAATAAATGTCTCGATTTATGTATGTTTATATCATTAAATTCATTCTTATTTTAATATATTTAAAAAATGTTTTTATTGAAGCCGTAAGTTAAAAATGGGTCTGTAATAATCTCTTATCCACAGATGCCAGAACTAATGTCCTTAAATTTCTCAATTTATGTATGATTTTTATTGCTTTATGTGTGCTCGTATATGTTTATTTAATTTCTTTACCTCATAATGCATGAGAAATGGATAGAGATAATTAGCTATAAATGATCATTTATATCTCTATCAACCAAGTATGTGAGTATGGGTGAAATTTAAACTATCTCTGGTTTTAATTTCATAAGGCATAAACTAATGTTGTTAATGTTTTATTGGGTGGTGACTCTATAATGCATGCCTTGTGATGCTCAACGGATATCTTATAGGTTGGTCGTTAGTAAATAGGTAAGGATACCCTGACCCACTATCTCATGCCTTTTGGGGGCTTAAGGGCATTGTGTGTTGGGTTGAATCCCTATCCATTATGAAGCGACTGGCCTTCACGAGTTAAATGAACCTTGATCTCGCCTTAAGTCCTAAAAGTGTGCTTCTGAGACCAAATTGGATGCCTTCGGGGTTTGGCATGTGTCACAGTGGTAACTCCACTAGGGACCTTTTAAGATTTTAATTTGAAAGTGACTTAGTTGGTATAGCATAAATGGTTGCTTATGGTCTAATTATGTTAGTCTTTTTTATGTTAGGTTGCATTAGAAGCATGCTACGGCTTTAGACTTAGGTTAGGCATCCCCATTTGACAAATAGTGTAATCTCAAAGCGTGAATCTATATTCACTCAATGTAGGGGATTGCTAGAGAGGACCACCAGCCCAAGTCTTGTACATTCTTGGCATATTAAATGGTGACTCGATCGGTTGTTGTGATTGTGAAAATCCAGACCTATTGGTAGGGACTATGTTTGGGTGGCCCTAAAGCTCTACTACTAGACCAAAGCCTTATATAGTGACATAGATACTTCCTTTAGGTAACATGTACCATAATACTTTGCTTGTAATTTGGATACTTATATACTTGGTTAAATTCTAATAAATTAGGGTAGTAGCTATCAAAGGCTTCCATACGCCGATGGTCCTATCTTTGTTTATCTAAATGACCCAAATATATAGAGATCAATAATGAATCTATTTGAGCTTTAAATAAAAAGAGGTTATGCTATTCGATTTTCTATCATGCACTATTTGTGTTCATTGGGTTCCTTGCTAATCCATTAATTAACCCTGCCTAGGAAAGAGACTACATGACTATCTGTGTAGGAGAAATAAAGTTAGAAGGTTTTATTCGATTTATGCATGTTCTTTATGAATAATGTACAACATGCCTATGCATCACATGTATAATCATACATCATGTTAACAAATCTCTTTTTTATCCATTACAAAGTCATCTAGGTAGTTTAATAATTTGACCTATTATGAGAAGATAAGTGTTTCTTGGACAAGTTTCAAGCCTTAGTTTCTTTGGGAAAGCACCTTAAGAAAAGTAAATAATGGCCTTGATCAAAATATATTTGCAGGAAGCTCTTTTGGTTGAACCAAAAGATTAGAGCCTTGTTTGAGGGTTACAGGTAGCTACATGCATTATAGAGTCGGTAGGATGGTTTAGAAGTCCGGGTGGGCATCTGGTCAGGAGATCTTTATCAAGGTTGTTTAAGTCGGCATAAAAAACTAATTTAGGTTTGGCTAAGGCCTTCAAACTAGATTTTGAGAGTATAAACATGATAGATCCAATGTAAACTAAGGTTGTTGATGGTTAGGAATTAGATAGAAGATTGGATGAGTTTGAGAGAAGGATAAGGTCCATGATGACCTCCTTAGCACAGCCTGTAGGCCAGTGGACATTGGCAGCTGCTGTTGCACATAAGAAGCCTATAACTGCTAAAGGCACTCCAACTACTGCCCCTATAGGATCTTTTTTGATGGCTAAGTCAAGAGGAACAAGGTTGAGGGCTCCACTCGTTGAGTAGTGAAAAGATAAAGGTGTTTCTTTAAGGAAGATTTCATCCCTAAAGAGGAGGAGGAACCAGCGGAACACAGGTTTTAAAAGGAAGATTGCTTAGAATTAAAGATCTAATCCTCCAAAAAAAGAAGGAGAAAATAGAAGCAATGGCTTAAGTCTCGTTGGTTAGAAAGGGGGCCAGTCTGAAGGATAGGGATTTGGAAAGTGAAGATATTCTCCCTCAATGATTCAAAATGCCTAATTTACCGAAGTTCAATGGTACTTCTGACACATCTACTCATATTAAGCAATATACCTAGGTCATGAAAGGCATTACTTTCATAAGAGACAAATGGTTGAGTATTTCTGCCTTAGCCTTACGGGCCCTACCATTGACTAGTATCATAGTTTGGACAGAGGTACTAAAGAAGATTAGTATATGTTGATAAAAGAGTTTTTGAGATAGTATGGTTGTAGTACACATATAAAGTTACCTTGAAAGATCTTGAGATGCTACAAAGAAGGAAGATAAGTCCTTTTATGAGTATCTAGCGAGATGGCAAAATAGGGTAATAAAGATGAAGAGAAAGCCTACTACCGTTGATCAGATAAGGCTTTTATAAGGAATGCTAGAACTTATTTGAAGGAAGGTTTAAAGATGAAAGGGTTGAAGGATTGGGAGTCCTTAAAAGATATTTCCATTGAAGCTGAGGGTGAATACCCAGCAAAGAAAGCAAGTATCGTAATTAGTGCTAGTTTTAACTTTGAACATCAAGGGTACAGAGCTACAACCGGTAATGCTAGTTGCGTAAGTGCTACTGGAAGGATAGCTGAAGTATCTACCACTGATAACACCCAAATATATTATTCGAACTTGGGCATATCTCTATCATGGGTGCTCGATAAACTAATGGAGGGGAAGCTGTAGCCTTTGCTGGCTAAGCCTGCTAGAAGTCAGGGTCAGCCTAATCATCAAGCTGATAAATATTGTGCATATCATCAGAACACTGGTTATTTAATGGATCATTATAGGACCTTAAGGTATAAGATTTAGGATTTTATTAATAGCAAACAAATCACTGATCCAGAGAAAAGAGAAAAGAAAAATGGAAGTTATCATGCAGTCCCACCGCCTATATCGATGATAGGTTTGTGTTTGTCTGAATGGCATGTATTGTGTGACATATATGGCAATGAGTATTTGGCTATTACTCGCCTTAAATAGTTAAATGGAAAAGAGGAACATAGGCTGGGAGTATGTGTAGTTGACTACTAGGAGTGACCCAGTGAAGATGAAGATTGTGTTGGCCCTCTTGATTTATGGGATTCAAAGAACGAAGAAGAAGCATAAAAAGTGAAGTGGATCACTCGAAGTGGTAGAGTAGTAAAAATGGTAGAGAGATAATTATATTCTTAGTCGTTGCCTACACAAAAGGAGCAAAAAGAGGATTAGATCCTCAAACATCTATAGAAAACTCCCGCTCATATCTCTATATGGGATTTGCTTAGATAATCATCTTCCCATAAGTAGAAAGTAGTGGAGGCTTTGTGCGAGTCTAGTGTGTCCATGACTATTTCACCTTCAAAGTTACTAGAGTTGGGCAGAGGAAGTGTTGGGCAGAGCACTATTTCTACCAATGGGGACATGCCCATTGAAGGCTAGGAATATAATTATCCCTTGTACATAAAGGCCTAAGTTAATGGGAAACATACAACGTGCGTAATGTAGATGATGGATCTTCAATTAATGTGTGTCTATTAGTGTCTCTTCCAACTTGTGGGTTGAATGAGTCCATATTGAGTAAATTTAATCTGGTGGTTATAGTCTATTATAATTCCCATAGGCAAGCGGTGGGTACTTTCAAAGCTTATGTAAAATTGGAATAATCAATAATGAGACAAAATTCGTAGTGTTTCCAATACCTGCCAATTTTTTTTGTGTTGTTGGGGAGGCCCTAATTTCATAAATTAAGAGGAGTTCAATCCATTCTTCATGAGATGATCAAAATTCTCCATGAAGGTGAAGTGGTCACTATAAGGGCTACCAAAGAAAATCAAGTGTCTGTATTGGGAATAGCAAAGCAACCCTTTAATGGATTTCACATAGCTGTTGTTCATGCTAATGATGGAAATGAGTAGGACTCTACTCCTTAAGTGGTGAATATGATGAAAAAAATGAACTTTTTGCTAAGAGCTAGCTTGTGTAATGAATCCTAGGGTCCTTCTAAAGCTATCACTACCATAAGAAAAACTAGCTGAAAGGGATTGGGTTATAAGAACTCTAATGATAAGAAGAAGGGTTCGCTCATCTACTCTACTCCAGTATTGTGGTGAGGTTGATCCTATAATAGTTGGAGGAGAGCTTATCCCTAGCTTTGAAATATTAAATGATGTTTTTTATTAGACTAATAAGACCATTAAGCCCATCAAAGGGTTCTAGTGATACCTTCCGTTCACTCATAAATCCGTACACTATGGAATATTGTTTTTGACATCTCATGGTTACTTATCATAACTATCCTTTTTATGTTGTTGGCTAATAACTTAATTTAACATTTGGTTTCCAAGTTCCTTTTAGATTCACATAGTTACTATTCATTTGGTAAAAATTTTGACAGTAGAACGACTTGTAAACCGTGTTATCCAACCTGTAAATTTGCAAAACAACTCTCCTAAAGGGTAACCTCCACCTCCAATACTCTAATGGCAATCATAACACTTCCAATACCAACCACAAACCATCATCACAACACAGTCACATAAACATCATCCATATGTATATCATAAAATATTTTCACTACTAATTAGAATTCATTATTCAACATTATGTATTACATGTTAGAGAGTATGCCCTAGAGCCCATGTAATAGGGATGTTTTTCATATGTTTGAAATTTATATTCTTAATAAAAGGCATCATTCATTTATTAATGCTATGTTTGAATACATGAGTTTGTAAATCTTAAATTAATAAATGAAGACCTAGACATTATAAACACAGTGCAAAGGCAATAATGAAGGTGATCATGATGTGAGATGTCTATCGCATGCAAATGTGTTAATATCTAAATATCCCTAGTCATAGAATTAACAAGATAGGACATTGTTAATTCGGACAGACTAGCACATGTTATGCTTCTTGAATGGTTTAAGCAGTGGTTCTCATAACTGTGATTATGGATGATAATCATAGCTAAATGTGGATGCTTGTTAGAGGAACAAGTTCTTTGGAGACCTACAAAGGGAATCCTCATATGGATATTAAATCTATGTCACTGAGGAATCTCTTCATAGCGGTTGTGCAAGTATCCTTAGACTTGAGATCACCAAAGTTATCTTAAGTAGCAAGCGGTATACTTTGACTCCATAACTGATTACTTCCAACTGGGAGTGAACATAGTTAGGAGATTGGGTATATCATGACCTACTTGAAGATAGTTGAGTGATTGACAAAGGATTCAACATCCCAGATTTAACAAGGGAAGTTATCTCGGATGATTCTATAATTGCCTTGTTCAGTGAATCTCTGGCCAGAGTAATATGCCGAGATGGAAGGAGATCCATAAAGGGCATTTTAGGAACAATGGTTAAATTAATAGAACAGACATAATTAGATTTATATGAGTTGATAGAAATCCATACTCAGAATCTAACTGAGATAAGAGTGGTTAAAGGAGTTATTGCACGATAACTGTTTCTATGGAAGGGTACAGTCAAACCACATGACTTTCCTGACATTTGGGTAGTCATGATGCCTAGCTAGAGGCCAATCATGACTTGTATAATAATGTATCAAAATATCAATAGAGATTGATAAAATGATTTAAAGGAGTTTGAATCATGTGAGTTTTGGGAAAAACTTACAATTACATATTATACTGCCAACATGAACAGGAACCCAATAGGTCACACACATATAGAGAAAAGGGTAAAATGGTATAATGACAAGGATAATAATATTTGATATTATTATGAAGGTAGAGAAGAGAATATGATAATAATTAATTAAATAGTTTAATTAATTATGATCAAATAAAATTGTCCGTGGAACTTTTGAGAAATGTTCTGTAAAATTTTACCTAATTGAAATAATGTATTTCATGATCAATTATTATTGTCTTATAAGTGTTGTAGGACTACTATAAGTTTTATAGGACTGGTATAATAATTAATAAGTCAATTAGAGCAATTATTAAGGGCTAGAGGAATGAAGCAGTTGGCGGAAGCCATTTTGTAAGGGCTAAACGTCTACCTCAGAACAGAAGGCCTTAATTGCCTATTTAATGGACCAAATTAATTTATATATGTTACATAAGCATTATGGAACCCACATATTTAATTTGATTGGATTTGGAATCAATTTGGGTATTTAAATCCAATTAGATGCACAAAGGGCCTAGTTTGTGGATTTTGTGCATGGTCTTTTATGAAAATATTTAATTTGGATTTAATTATGCCCTGTTAGAGAGTATGCCCTAGAGCCCATGTAATAGGGATGTTTTTCATATGTATAAATTTATATTCTTAATAAAAGGCATCATTCATTTATTAATGCTATGTTTGAATACATGAGTTTGTAAATCTTAAATTAATAAATGGAGTCCTAGATATTATAAACACGGGGAAAAGCAATCATGAAGGAGTTCATGATGTGAGATGTCTATCGCATGCAAATATGTTAATATCTAAATATCCCTAGTCATAGCATTAACAAGATAGGACATTGTTAATTCGGACAGACTAGCACATGTTATGCTTATTGAATGGTTCAAGCAGTGGTTCTAATAACTGTGATTATGGATGATAATCAAAGCTAACATGTGGATGCTTGTTAGAGGAACAAGTTCATTGGAGACCTGCAAAGAGAATCCTCATATGGATATTAAATCTGTGTCAGTGAGGAATCTCTTCATAGCGGTTGTGCAAGTATCCTTAGACTTGAGATCACCAAAGTTATCTTAAGTAGCAAGCGGTATACTTTGACTCCATAACTGATTACTTCCAACTGGGAGTGAACATAGTTAGGAGATTGGGTATATCATTTCCTACTTGAAGATAGTTGAGTGATTGACAAAGGATTCACCATCCCATATTTAACAAGGGAAGTTATCTCGCATAATTCTATAATTGCCTTGTTCAGAGAATCTCTGGCCAGAGTAATATGCCGAGATGGATGGAGATCCATAAAGGGCATTTTAGGAACAATGGTTAAATTAATAGAACATACATAATTAGATTTATATGAGTTGACAGAAATCCATACTCAGAATCTAATTGAGGTAAGAGTGGTGAAAGGAGTAATTGCACGGTAACTATTTCTATGGAAGGGTACAGTCAAACCACATGACTTTCCTGACATTTGGTTAGTCATGATGCCTAGCTAGAGGCCAATCATGACTTGTATAATAATGTATCAAAATATCAATAGAGATTGATAAAATGATTTCAAGGAGTTTGAATCATGTGAGTTTTGGGAAAAACTTACAATTACATATTATACTGCCAACATGAACAGGAACCCAATAGGTCACACACATATAGAGAAAAGGGTAAAATGGTATAATGACAAGGATAATAATATTTGATATTATTATGAAGGTAGAGAAGAGAATATGATAATAATTAATTAAATAGTTTAATTAATTATGATCAAATAAAATTGTCCGTGGAACTTTTGAGAAATGTTCTGTAAAATTTTACCTAATTGAAATAATGTATTTCATGATCAATTATTATTATCTTATAAGTGTTGTAGGACTACTATAAGTTTTATAGGACTGGTATAATAATTAATAAGTCAATTGGAGCAATTATTAAGGGCTAGAGGAATGAAGCAGTTGGCGGAAGCCATTCTATAAGGGCTACACGTCTACCTCAGAACAGAAGGCCTTAATTGCCTATTTAATGGACCAAATTAATTTATATATGTTACATAAGCATTATGGAACCCACATATTTAATTTGATTGGATTTGGAATCAATTTGGGTATTTAAATCCAATTAGATGCACAAAGGGCCTAGTTTATGGATTTTGTGCATGGTCTTTTATGAAAATATTTAATTTGGATTTAATTATGCCCTGTTAGAGAGTATGCCCTAGAGCCCATGTAATAGGGATGTTTTCCATATGTATGAAATTTATATTCTTAATAAAAGGCATCATTCATTTATTAAAGCTATGTTTGAATACATGAGTTTGTAAATCTTAAATTAATAAAAGAAGTCCTAGATATTATAAACACGGGGAAAAGCAATCATGAAGGAGTTCATGATGTGAGATGTCTATCGCATGCAAATATGTTAATATCTAAATATCCCTAGTCATAGCATTAACAAGATAGGACATTGTTAATTCGGACAGACTAGCACATGTTATGCTTATTGAATGGTTCAAGCCGTGGTTCTAATAACTGTGATTATGGATGATAATCAAAGCTAACATGTGGATGCTTGTTAGAGGAACAAGTTCATTGGAGACCTGCAAAGAGAATCCTCATATGGATATTAAATCTGTGTCAGTGAGGAATCTCTTCATAGCGGTTGTGCAAGTATCCTTAGACTTGAGATCACCAAAGTTATCTTAAGTAGCAAGCGGTATACTTTGACTCCATAACTGATTACTTCCAACTGGGAGTGAACATAGTTAGGAGATTGGATATATCATGACCTACTTGAAGATAGTTGAGTGATTGACAAAGGATTCACCATCCCAGATTTAACAAGGGAAGTTATCTCGCATAATTCTATAATTGCCTTGTTCAGAGAATCTCTGGCCAGAGTAATATGTCGAGATGGATGGAGATCCATAAAGGGCATTTTAGGAAGAATGGTTAAATTAATAGAACATACATAATTAGATTTATATGAGTTGACAGAAATCCATACTTAGAATCTAATTGAGGTAAGAGTGGTGAAAGGAGTAACTGCAAGATAACTATTTCTATGGAAGGGTACAGTAAAAAAACATGACTTTCCTGACATTTGGGTAGTCATGATGGGGAGCTAGAGGCCAATCATGACTTGTATAATGATGTATCAAAATATCAATAGAGATTGATAAAATGATTTAAAGGAGTTTGAATCATGTGAGTTTTGAGAAAAACATACAATTACATATTATACTGCCAACATGAACAGGAACCCAATAGGTCACACACATATAGAGAAAAGGGTAAAATGGTATAATGACAAGGATAATAATATTTGATATTATTATGAAGATAGAGAAGAGAATATGATAATAATTAATTAAAGAGTTTAATTAATTATGATCAATTAAAATTGTCCGTGGAACTTTTGAGAAATGTTCTGTAAAATTGGACCTAATTGAAATAATGTATTTCATGATCAATTATTATTGTCTTATAAGTGTTGTAGGACTATTATATGTTTTATAGGACTGGGATAATAATTAATAAGTCCATTGGAGCAATTATTAAGGGCCAGAGGAATTAAGCAGTTGGCGAAAGCCCTTCTGTAAGGGCCACACGCCTACTTTCAGAACAGAAGGCCTTAATGGCCTATTTAATGGACCAAATAAATTTATATATGTTACATAAGCGTTATGGAACCCACATATTTAATTTCGTTGGATTTAGAATCCATTTGGGTATTTAAATCCAATTAGATGCACAAAGGGCCTAGTTTGTGGATGTTGTGCATGGTCTTTTATGAAAATATTTAATTTGGATTTAATTATGCCCTGTTAGAGAGTATGCCCTATAGCCCATGTAATAGGAATGTTTTTCATATGTATGAAATTTATATTCTTAATAAAAGGCATCATTCATTTATTAATGCTATGTTTGAATACATGAGTTTGTAAATCTTAAATTAATAAATGAAGTCCCAGATATTATAAACACGGGGAAAAGCAATCATGAAGGAGTTCATGATGTGAGATGTCTATCGCATGCAAATATGTTAATATCTAAATATCCCTAGTCATAGCATTAACAAGATAGGACATTGTTAATTCGGACAGACTAGCACATGTTATGCTTATTGAATGGTTCAAGCCGTGGTTCTAATAACTGTGATTATGGATGATAATCAAAGCTAACATGTGGATGCTTGTTAGAGGAACAAGTTCATTGGAGACCTGCAAAGAGAACCCTCATATGGATATTAAATCTATGTCAGCGAGGAATCTCTTCATAGCGGTTGTGCAAGTATCCTTAGACTTGAGATCACCAAAGTTATCTTAAGTAGCAAGCGGTATACTTTGACTCCATAACTGATTACTTCCAACTGGGAGGGAACATAGTTAGGAGATTGGGTATATCATGACCTACATGAAGATAGTTGAGTGATTGACAAAGGATTCACCATCCCAGATTTAACAAGGGAAGTTATCTCGCATAATTCTATAATTGCCTTGTTCAGAGAATCTCTGGCCAGAGTAATATGCCGAGATGGATGGAGATCCATAAAGGGCATTTTAGGAACAATGGTTAAATTAATAGAACATACATAATTAGATTTATATGAGTTGACAGAAATCCATACTCAGAATCTAATTGAGGTAAGAGTGGTGAAAGGAGTAATTGCACGATAACTATTTCTACGGAAGGGTACAGTCAAACCACATGACTTTCCTGACATTTGGGTAGTCATGATGCCTAGCTAGAGGCCAATCATGACTTGTATAATGATGTATCAAAATATCAATAGAGATTGATAAAATGATTTAAAGGAGTTTGAATCATGTGAGTTTTGAGAAAAACATACAATTACATATTATACTGCCAACATGAACAGGAACCCAATAGGTCACACACATATAGAGAAAAGGCTAAAATGGTATAATGACAAGGATAATAATATTTGATATTATTATGAAGGTAGAGAAGAGAATATGATAATAATTAATTAAAGAGTTTAATTAATTATGATCAAATAAATTTGTGCGTGGAACTTTTGACAAATGTTCTGCAAAATTGGATCTAATTGAAATAATGTATTTCATGATTAATTAATATTGTCTTATAAGTGTTTTAGGACTACTATAAGTTTTATAGGACTGGTATAATAATTAATAAGTCCATTGGAGCAATTATTAAGGACCAGAGAAATGAAGCAGTTGGCGAAAGCCCTTCTGTAAGGGCCACACGCCTACCTCAGAACAGAAGGCCTTAATGACCTATTTAATGGACTAAATTAATTTATATATGTTACATAAGCGGTATGGATCCCACATATTTAATTTGGTTGGATTTGGAATCCATTTGGGTATTTAAATCTAATTAGATGCACAAAGGGCCTAGTTTGTGGATTTTATGCATGGTCTTTTATGAAAATATTTAATTTGGATTTAATTAAGCCCTGTTAGAGAGTATGCCCTAGAGCCCATGTAATAGGGATATTTTCCATATGTATGAAATTTATATTCTTAATAAAAGGCATCATTCATTTATTAATGCTATGTTTGAATACATGAGTTTGTAAATCTTAAATTAATAAATGAAGTCCTAGACATTATAAGCAAAGTGCAAAGGCAATCATGAAGGTGATCATGATGTGAGATGTCTATCGCATGCAAATGTGTTAATATCTAAATATCCCTAGTCATAGAATTAACAAGATAGGACATTGTTAATTCTGACAGAGCTGCACATGTTATGCTTCTTGAATGGCTGAAGCAATGGTTCTCTTAACTGTGATTATGGATGATAATCAAAGCTAACATGTGGATGCTTGTTAGAGGAACAATTTCATTGGAGACCTGCAAAGAAAATCCTCATATGGATATTAAAT